>CM057461.1:16297500-16610000 GCA_030035585.1 Dugong dugon | reverse complement strand
TGTCAGAATAGCATTCCAGCAGGGAGAGAGCTTGCACAAAAAGGCTTGGAGTAGTTGTGGTGCTCTCTGGGAAATGATACATTATTTAGTGTGGCTGGACCATGAGATACACGGAAGGGTCCTTAGAAGTGATCCTAGAAAGGAATTTAGACTTCATAGGCATAGCAGAGTTTAATTAGGGGCATGGAAAAATTTCCCTGATTCAGCTGAGGACTAAGTGGAAAATAAAGTAGACTCATGGTGCAATACAGGGAGAAGGTTCTACCTGGACTATTGAGTTATAGTGGTAATGGGGATAGAAAGTAATGAATAGATTTGAGAAATGGTCAGAACTAAATGATGACATGGCATGATGGACGTGCAGATACATGAGCTTTTTTGTTTCTTGGAGTTCTTGGTTTGGTTGTAGTAGGCATTTAGTAAGCATTTGTCGAGTGAATAAATGAATAAAATAGATAATTTTGGTGATGGATCAGAGTTTACAAATAGCATACTCCTTTTCCTGAAAGGTTTTAAATGTTTTCAGACGTCTGGATATTGCCATTATAGGAAGGTAGATACGGAGTTTTCACGTAAGTCTACGGTGAAAATAGTTGCTGAAAACCTCCCTACAACAAAAACAAAAAGTCCCTGGGCCAGATGGTGGTACTGAGAAATTCTGAACATTTAAAGAAGAATTGACACCAATCTTGCACAAACTGTTCCACAAATAGAGGAGGAAGGAGCATTCCCTAACTTACTCTATGAGGCTAGCATTACCCTGTACCAAAGCCAGACAGACACACCATGAAAAAACTACAGACCAGTATCCTTTATGAATAGAGTTGCAGAAATCCTCAACAAAAACTAGGTAAACGTAATCCAACAGCATATTAACAGAAATATACACCTTGACCAAGTTGGATTTACTCCAGAAATGCAAGGGTGATTTGGCATTAGAAAGTCTTTGTAATACACCACATTAATAGAACAAAGGAAAAAAGAACCACATGATCATCAAAATTGACGCAGAAAAGGCATTTGATAAAAATCCTGCTCCCTTTCATGATAAAACCACTCAACAAGCTAGGGACAGAAGGGAGATTCCTTAATATGAGTAAGGGCATTTATGAAAAGCCTACAGCCAAAGTTATGTTAAATGGAGAAAGATTGAGAGTTTTCCCTTTAAGATCAGGAACAAGACAAGGATACCCGCTGTCACCACTGCTGTTCAGTATTGTACTGGCAGTCATAGCCAGAGCAATAAGACAAGAAAAAGAAATAAAAGGTATCCAGACTGGGAAGAAGAAGTAAAATTATTCTGATTCACAGATGGTGTAATCCTATATATAGAAAATCCCAAAGAATACACAAGAAAAGTTCTAGAATTAATGATGCCATTCAGCAAAGTTGCAGGGGACAAAGTCAACACACAAAAACCAGTTGGGTTTTTTTTTTTTTTTTAATAAACCAGCAATGAGCAATCTGAAACGGAAATTAAGAAAACAGTGCTATTTAGCATCTAAAGAATAAAATACCTAGGAAGAAATTTAACCAGGAATGTGAAATACTTATACAGTGAAAACTATAAAATAGTTCTGAAAGACATTAACGACCGTCTAAATTAAGTGGAAAGACATTTCTGTATTCACGGTTTGGAAGTCCTGACAACCGATCTACAGATTCAGTGCAATTCTAATCAAAACACCAACAGCCTTCTTTGCAAAAATGGAAACACTAGTCCTCAAATTTATATGGCATTGCAGTGGGCCACAAATAGCAAAAACAATCCTGAAGAACAACAAAGGAGGACTTACACTTCCTGACTTCAAAGCATATTATAAAGCTACAGTAATGAAAACACTCTGGTACTGGTATAACAAACACAAAGACCAATGGAACAGAATTGAGAGTCCAGAAATATACCCATACATCTCTGATCAATGATATTTGACACGGGGTTAAGGCCATGCAGTGGGAAAGAATAGCCTCTTTAATAAATGGTGCTGGGACAACTGGATCTCCACATGAAAAGAAGCTGAACACATACTTCACACCATATAAAAATTAAAATGGATCAAGGACAAAATGTTGGCAAGGATGTGGAGAAATTGAAACCCTCATTCATTGCTGATGGAAATGCAAAATAGTACAACCAAGGAAAACAGTTTGGCGGTTCCTCAAAAAGTTGAACGCAGAACTGGTATGTGACCCAGCAGTTTCACTCCTAAGTATATACCCAAGAGACTTGAAAGCTGCGACACAGACAGACGTGCACCAGTGTTCATTGCAGCACTATTCACAATAGCTAAAAGGTAGAAACAACCTAAATGTCTATCAGGAGATGAATAGAGTGGTTACCAGGGGTGGGAGAGAGGGGGAAAGGAAGAAGGTATTGTCTAGGAGGAATTGAGTATCTGTTTGTGGTGGTGGAAAACTGGGCAAAGGATACTGGTGATAGTTTATACAACATGATTAATGCAGTTGCTGTCACTGAATTGTACATGTAAAAAATGTTGAACTAGCAAATGTGTTAGACCGTCAAGTTATTTGCTAGTATTTCCTCCTAAGGTCACGTAGTAAGTGGCAGACCTTCTAATAGAATCCAGGTCTTCTGACTGCCAGCTTAGTGTTCTTTGTGGTGCCCCCTAGGGTAGTTTTTTCTTGTGGTCCCAGATCATATTTAATTGAACTAAATTAAAATTTCATACAGACCCTTTTGAAGACTTTCATATAATTTTGTTTTCAAGATGAGAAATTGAGTCTTAACTCTTAACCTCAATTGGTACTTCTGAAAAACAGGACTAAATTGACAAAGTTGTGGTGACTTTCAAAAGTAATCATTCTTCAGTTTGGGATATGCGAGGTCTGTAAGAGGATTTGCTCTAGTCCACTGCTTCTGTATTATCTGGTAAATAAATGTTAGAAATACAAACTCAGGGTCCCACACTGTGCCTTCTAAGCCGGAATCTCTGAGACCTAGGAATTTGTTTAACAAGCCCCTCAGGTGATTTTGTTCTCTGAAGTTTGAGCAACACTGTTTTAGACTAGACAGTGGGGAGGGAGGATTAACACAATTGGTTTCCTGATTTTAGGAGTATGGTTAAACCCTATGTTTAGGAGCATGTGTCTTAGGGCAGTTCTAAAGAGTCAGACTTCTTTACAGCACAGCAGTGGTTCTCAAACTTTAGAGTACATCATAATCACACTGATGGTTAAATCACAGATTGCTGGGTCTTACCTCCAGAGTTTCTGATTCTGGGGCAGAGTTAAGAATTTGCATATCTAAGTTCCCTGGTGATGCTGACCAGATTTGCACAATCACTGCTCTGCAACAAATGGAGTGATAAGGAAAGTGCAGTGAGCATGGAGTGGGGAGATGGGGAGGGGAGTTTTAGTCTAGCTGGATTTTGTCACCAGCAAGTGGTTTTATGGACTTGAGTTTCTGTATTATGAAAAATGGGAACTAGGCTTCTAGTATCCCTTGGTTATATATTGGAAAAGCTTAGTTTTAGATAGTTCTGAGGTGCCTGTTTTCTGCCTGTGTCCTCCTTCCCCCAAACTGTAAAATAGTTGCTGTTGGGTAATTTCAGAATGAAAATTTATACAATCACAGTGATTAGTACAGTTAAAATTTGGAGGAAGAATAGTTGAAGGAGCATGAATTTGGAATTCAGTCTATTCTGCATTCTAGTTAATCGTGTTCTATCATTTGTGAGACCTTGAGCAAGTGATTTTAACCTGTCTCGATTTCAGTTTTCTCAGCCAAGGACAATGCATTGCTGTGTGCCCTACGATATAATAAATGCTTGGTTCTTTCCTTTTCTTTATGGTAGGGTCTGGTTAAAAATAATTAAAAAAATTTGTTTTCCCTGGTTCTAAATGGTGAATGAAAATAATCGAAGTGACAAAAAGAGTGAAAGTTGCAATTTTAAATTACTTCTTGGCAAGATAGCTCTGACTGCTGAGCTGCTAACTGAAAGGTTCGAGGTTCAAGCCCACCTGGAGGTGCCTTGGAAGAAAGGCCTAGTGGTTGACTTATGAAAAATCAGCCATTGAAAACCATGTGGAGCACAGTTTTATTCTGACACATGTAGTCAGTTCTGACTCCATGAATCAATAGCGTGGGCTTTTATAAATATATATGTATATATTTTTTCCTATCTTTTATTTTTTAATTGTACTTTAGGTGAAGGTTTACAGAACAAATAGTTTCTCATTAAACAGTCAGTACCACACATATTGTTTTATGACATTGGTTAACAACCCCACAACATATCAACCCTCTCCCTTCTCGATGTTTTTTTTTTTTTTTTGGTGAAAATATACATAGCCAAAGATATACCATTTCAAAGATTTCTACATGTACAGTTCAGTGACATCCACTACGCTCTTCCGATTGTGCTGCTATTCTCACTTTCGATGAAGGCTTACAGAACAAAATAGTTTCTCACTCATTTAACAGTTAGTACACGTTCCCCTATGACAATGGTTAACAACCCCACTACATGTCAACACTGTCCTTACTCAACCTTGGGTTCCAAATCACCAGCTTTCCTGTCCCCTTCTGCCTTCTAATCCTTGTCCCTGGACTGCTGTGCCTCATTAGTCCCGTTTTGTTTTATGAGGCTGCCCAGTCCACAGCTGAACGGTGAACCTCAGAAGTGACTTCACAACTGAGCTAAAAGGGTGTCTGGGGGCCATACTCTTGGGGTTTCTCCAGTCTCTTTCAGGCCAATAAATCTGGTCTTTTTTTTGTGAGTTAGAATTTTGTTCTACATCCTTCTCCAGCTCTGTCCAGAACCCTCTGTTGTGATCCTGGTCAGAGCAGTCAGTGGTGATAGCCGGGCACCACCTAGCTGTACTGGACTCAGTCCGGTGGAGGCCTTGGTAGCTGTGGTCCATTAGTCCTTTGGACTAGTCTTTTCCTTGTATCCTGTTCTCTTCATTCTCCCTTCGTCCGGAAGGGATGAGACCAGTGGAGTATCTTAGATGGCTGCTTACAGGCTTTTAAAACCTCAGATGCTACTCACCAAGGTAGAATGTAGAACATTGTCTTTATAAACTGTTATGCCAGTTGAGCTAGATGTTCCCCGAGATAAATGTATATATATTTTAAGGTTGTTATGCAGATTATATTGCAAAGCCATAGGGACAGTTGTATTTTAAAGAAAAACCATCCGTATTGAATTGAGTTTTAAAACGGGCAAGTTTATATCATTGGGAACCAACATATTTGGATAAATGACCCAGGAGATTGCATTCAGTTTGTGATTAAGAATTTTTATGTTACAGCTCCTCTTGGGAGCATTAGGTGGCATAAGATATAGAAGTGAGGATATGGTGTAGAAATTCTGTAGCCTCATTTTTGAAAATTTATGCAACTGAATTATAAAGAAATATATACAAAACTTGATAACTTAAGTGTTATACTACTTTAATCAAGTTACCTTTCGTTGCAGTTCTCCTGAGTTTTTAAAAGTTTAATGTGCTTTTATTTTTTAGAACAGTTTTACATTTACAGAAAAATTGAACAGATAGTACAGTTTTCCCATTTAGTCACCTTCCCCATTCTCCTGTTACTGACATCTTGCATTAGTGTGGTACATTGTTAAAATTGATGAATCAATGTTAAAATTGATGAATCAATTTTAATACATTGTTATTAGCTAAATTCCATAGTTTACATTTAGGTTCACTCTGTGTTGTACAGTTTGGTGGGTTTTGACAAATGCACAATGTCTTGTATTCACCATTACAGTATTATACAGAACAGTTTCACAGCTCTAAAAAAAAAATCCCTGGGCTTCACCTGTTTATCTGTCCTCCCCAACTCTGGCAGCTACTGACCTTTTTACTTTTTCTTTAGCTTTCCGTTTTCCAGAAGATCATATAGTTGGAATCATAGAGTGTGTAGCCTTTTCAGACTGGCTTCTTTCACTTAGCAATATGCATTCTAAGTTCCTTCATATATTTTTGTGGCTTAGAGCTCATTTCTTTTTATTGCTGAATAATATTTCATTGTGTAGATGTACCACAGTTTATCTTTTTACCTACTGAAAGACATCTTGGTTGATTCCAGTTTTTGGCGATTATGAATATGAATAAAGTGGGTATTTGTGTGTAGGTTTTTATATGGACATACGTTTTGAACTCAGTTGGGTAAATACTTAATGATTTCCAGGTCATAAGGTACCACTATGTTTAGTTTTTTAAGAAATTGCCGAACTGTCTTCCAAAGTGGTGGCATCGTTTTGCATTTCCACCAGCGATGAAGGAGTGCCTGTTGCTGTGCCTCTTTGCCAGCATTTGGTAATAATCATTTTTTACATTTTAGCAGTTCTAATAAGTGTGTAATGATGTCTCACTGTTGTTTTGGTTTACGATACCCCGGGGACATATGATGAGCACCTTTGCATGTACGTATTTGCCATCCATAGATTCTCTTTGGTAAGGTTTCTGTTCAGATCTTTTGCCCATTTTTAATTGGATTGTTTTCTTATTGTTTCTATTTCTTCTTAGTGTGCCTTATTGTTATATAAAAGTTCTTCGTATATTTTGGATAAAAGTATTGTATCAGATAATGTGTTTTTCAAATATTTTCTCCCAGTCTGTGTTTTTGTCTTAATTTTTTAATTTGAGTTGGCAAACAAAACCAAACCCGTTGCTGTTGAGTTGAATTCTGACTCAGAGCAACCCTATAAGACAGTAGAACTGTCCCTTAGGGTTTCCAAGGCTGTATATCTTTAAGGAAGCAGACTGCCTCATCTTTCTCCCCGCAGGCGCTGGTGAGTTACAACTGCTGACCCTTAGGTTAGCAGCCAAGCACTTAACCACTGTGGCACCAAGGCTCCTAATTGGGTTATGAGATCTAGCCTTAGATGAGGAGTTAGGATATTGTATTTCAAATGTAAAAAGAGGTTTAAGTATTTTTATGTATAGTTAGATTACAACATCCCCATATCCCTTTAATTATTTGTGATTATAAAAGCAAAACAAGCTGAGTATGAAAATTTGGGGCAATTTCAAAGTGTGACAAAGTGCTAAATAAGGTCAGATTAACATTTGGTGCCTTTCCTAAATTTTTCTTCCAGCACTCTCCTGTGGGTATATTTTTTATGCATTTCTGTAGCCTTTTACATGTAATTATGAAGAACTCTTAATAGTATTTTAAAGGGTACTTCTGCTTTATGTTTATTAAAAAATAATGCTGATGTGGAGCATTTGATTCCACACACTTTGTCTGCATTTCTAGTACTTCTTTGGATGAAGTCCTGGAAGTAGATTCTGGATCACAGGCTCTTGGTGCATGTTACCTAATTGTTTTTGTGATCTTTTCTTTTTATATTGCGTTAAGAAGTTTAACATTTTACAGAGCTGTAAATAATTTTTTGATGGCATATTCTTTTTTAAAAAATACTTGATAATACAAAGTTATAATCTTACCACTTAATAAAAGTATAGTAAATAAAGCATTCTCTCAATTCACTCACCAAAATTTCATGTAGCTTTATCTACATTTCCGCAAGTATAGGCGAATGTATCTGTGTAAACACGTTCTCACGTGTTACATGTTGACTGCAAGTTGTTTTTTCAGTTGTTTCTTGGGCATGTTTTTAGACAGCTACTGCATTCTTTTCATAGCTATATAATATGCTATTGTTGGATGCCCTATATTGAACCATTTACCCATTAATTCAGCAAATATATATTAAATAATTGCCACGTGTCAGTTACTGGGGATATATATCAATAAACAAAACAAGCTGGAGCCTGTTACCTCAAGGAGCTTGCATCAAGTTTACCTTTGGTGCGCATTATTTGTCTCCCCCCCCGCCTTTGGTCTTATATAGGATGTTATGTTGAATATTCTTGAACATATCTTTTATATGTTGATGTACTTGTGCTATACTCCTAGCTATGGGCTTGCTGGCCAAAAGGAAGGATACACGTATTTAAAATTATTAAAATTTGTCAACTGGTACCATTTTCTTGGATGGCTTTTATTTTACATTTCCCTAACCCTTGGAGCCTTGGTGGCATAGTGGTTAAAAGCTTGACTGCTAATCAAAAGAGCAGCAGTTCGAATCCACCAGTTGCTCTTTGAAAACCTGATGGGTCATTTCTGCTCTGTCCTATAGGGTCGCTCTGGAATCGACTGGGCGGCAGTGGGTTTTAAACCTTGGAAGGATTGTGCAAATTTTCATGTGTTATAGGCCAATTGAGTTCTCTGTTATGATTCTTTGCCCATTTTTCCTATTTGGTTGTCTTTTCTTAGTAATTTATAAGAGCTCCTTATGTGCTCTGGGTTTTAATTCCTTGTCTTTTTAAACATTGCAGATGTTTTCTCCCACTCTGTTACTTATTTTTTAAATTAAAAAATTTTCTTTTCAGTATAATTTCGGACTTACAGAAAAGTTACAAAACTAATACAAAGAATTCCCAGATACCCTTCAGTCATATTCTCCAGATGTTAACATTTTACAACATTTGCTTTATCGGTCTCTCTCATTAAAAAAAAGTATATATATAAAATACTTTTTTTCCCCGACCTATTTTAGAGTAAGTTTCAGATGTGATGCCCTATTTAGTCCTAGATACTTTAGCATGTATCAAACAAGGGAATTCTCTTACATTATCATAGTACAATTATCAAAATCAGGAAGTTAATATTGATACAATAATCTGCTCTACAGGCCTTACTTATTTTTTACCAATTATCCCAACAGTGCCCTCTAAAGTGAAAGAAAATCCAAGATTCTGCGCTAAATTCAGTTGTTACATGTCTTCAGTCTTCTTTAATCTGGGGCAGTTCCTGATCTTTCTTTGTATAGGTCAATTTTATGGAATGCCTTCAGTTTGTACTTGTGTAATGTTTCCTTATGTTTAGGTTCAGGTTGTGCACTTTGGGAGGAATACCATAGAAGTGATGTGATGTCTCAGAAGTACATGCTTTGATTAGTCTCATTATTGGTACTGTTAATTTTGACCATTTGGTTGAGGTGATGTCTGCTGCTTTTTCCACTGTAAAGTTACTTGGGGGGAGATACTGTAAAGTACCCTGTGGGGTGCTGAGATATTGAGTCTGTGGCTAATGACATATCCTGGTAGTCCATTAATTTTAATTTTAGCTTTCATTGATAATTCTTGCCTCTTACTATTATGATTGTTGCCAAATGGTGATTTCTCTTACTCTCTCAGTTGGCTTTCTAATGTAAGGAAGAGCTTTCCCTTTGTATATATGTATTTTCATATTTATTGTGGACTCGTTAATTTTTACTTTATTCGGTGGATTATTATCCTTTACCATCATTATATTGATGTTTGTATTGTACCAAATTTGGCCAATTGATGTCTTTTGTTTGTTCATGCCATAAAAAACCATGCTATTTTTGTGTTTAATGATTCAAATCTATTGACTTTTTTAGGCTGCTGGATTTTGTGTCTTCCCTTAGGAGATGCCTCTCCCTACCTCAAATTTGATTCACCCACTTTTTTTTTAATCACCTAAGTGTCATGGTTTTCCAGCCTTTGCTATTTACCCTTTGATCATTACTTTACTCATAAGCAGTGGCTGGGGATAGAAAAAAAAAGTACAGAGAATGCCACAGTTAAATGGTTGCTGTGGATTGTCAGAAACACAATCATTAAGGCCTAATGCTTGTTTTTTTTTTTTTTTTTAAATTAACCTGCTGGAATGGAAATTCTTAAACATATTCCAACTTCCCCTTATGAAGTAGTGTGCTAAATATATTTAATCTTTTCGCAGTGATTCAGGAAATTAGGGGTATTACTCATATATATATGTATATATACGCATTCGGAGCCCCGGTGCTCGGTGGTTAAGAGCTTGGCTGCAAACCGAAAGATCAGCAGTTTGAATCCACCATCCGCTCCTTGCAAACCCCATGGGGCAGTTCTGCTCTGTCCTGTAGGGTCACTATGAGTTAGAATCAACTCAATGGCAACGGTTTTTTTTTTTTTTTTTAAATTTGATTTTCGCCGCCTCCGTGCACTAGCCTTTTCTCTTACTTGCTAGAAAGTTACATTGTATGCTGGCCTTAAATATGTTTTTTTTTTTTTTTAAAAACTGGTTTTACACATTACTTTTTAGGCAGATTACATAGCACATAATTTTCAAGTTCCCATTAGTCAACAGTCTTGGCCCCAGATGTGAGAAGAAGGTTGGGTCTGCTGGACTTAGTGATGTTAATTAACAGTATTAGATAATGAAATCAACTATAATTTGCAGTGCTTTTTGCATGGGATGCTCTTTGAATGGTTAGTTCCTTTCAGCTATCAGATTAAATTCCTTACCTGGAATTACCTCTCTCTTCCTACCTTCTCCCTTTTCAATATCCCATCCCTCTTTTGTTTTTTTAATTGTACTTACCACTTTCTGAAAATATTTGTTGATCTGTTGTCTGTTAATATCCAATGAAACATAAGCTCCATGTAATTTTCTCTTTGTCCATCTTTAGGATTCATCCCATCTCAAAGGCATGGCCTTTTTGGACTCCTGAGGACCTTTCTTTGTCACATCCAGGGACTAGGTTTTCTGAATTCAGGGACTTCTATGAGGGTAGGGGCCTTGTTTGTCTTATTTACCTCTGTATCCACAGAACCTAGAATAGCAGTAGTATAGAGTTAGAATGTGGTATAGTTTCAGTAAATATTTGTGAAATGAATGGATGACATCATTATTGTTCCTATGTGCCAGGCACCGTAATAGGATAGCTTTTTCAATGATAGGTATTGTTCAAGCTTAATAGTCTAAAGTGCCTTTGAAGGAGTAAGCAAATGGCATACTTACATACTTACAAGTGGTATAGTACGTTATATACTTTTTTCTAATAGAATTTTTCAATTACTGAATAGGCAATCCATCCAGTTGTAGAAAAATGTCTTTTTTTTTTAAAAAAAAAAAACAAAAAACAAAAAACAAACACTTATTCTGTAATCTTTAAAGAGCAGTTCTCAAACTTACGTCTGCTAACTACTCCAGTAGAACAAGAAGACTTATAGGCTGTTATTTTTGTTATGCTTTTATTTTATAGTCAACATTTCCTTTTAAGTTCTGCTTTTGGCACAGAAATTCAGTGGTCCAGGAAGAAAACCAGGCTGCTAGCTGCTGTGGGCCCAGTTCAGTTTGTCTTGCTTGCCAAGTGAGGGTACTCATTGGGTACTTGGGTAAAACCAGGAGAGAAGAATGATTTAGTTAGAGATGTGAGGGAATGACTGCATCACCCTTTTTCCTGGTCTGTGGCGAGAAGCTAGCTAGTCACTGCTTAACTCTATGCTTCGTTCTGTGCTGACAAGGCAAAGATGTTATCTTTGGAATAGTTAATATGGTTAGTGGTGGCAAAAAAATATATATATAGAGGCTAGGAGAAATTAAGTCATCCCTTCCCCATCATAATGTGTCTTGGGGGAGGGGGAGGGAAGCAGGGGTTGTCTCATCTCAAAGGTGTGTAGTTAGGTTCTGTTGGACTCCTGAGCACCTTTCTTTGCTACCCTCAGGGGCTGTTGTTGGGTGCCATCGAATTGATTTCAACTCATAGTGACCTCATGTGACAGAGTAGAACTTCCCCATAGGGTTTTCTTGGAAGCAGATAGCCAGTTCTTTCTCCCATGGAGCCAGCCGCTGGGTGGATTCAAACTGCCAGTCTTTTGGGCCACCAGGCCTCCTTAACAGTCAGGGACTAGGTTCTCTGAATTCAGAGACGTCTCACAGCGTATTTTTACCTGGTTGCCTTCTTTTTCCTAAATTGATTTAAAAGCTCTTTGCGTGTACAGAAAGCTCTGTACCCATTAAATAATAGCCCTTTCTTGTCAGTCATTGAAAGGTAAAAGGCTTTTTTCAAAAAAAAAAAAAACAAAAAAGAAAAAAAAAAAAAAGGTTAAGGAGTATCAGTTTGTTTGAACTTGAGTATCTAACATCATTTGTTCAGGTTTTTTGTTGTTGAAGTTATCGAATCAAAACTTTAATCAGAAAAAAAAGGGCAGAGTACAAAGGAGAGACAGAATTATATTTGGAATTTGTTTAGAAAATAGAAATAATGCCTTTGAACATGTTGATAAGGAAAAAAATGGCAAGGTTTTGTATTTATTATACAACCATTAAAAACAGAGGTGCTTTGCTGATTAAATATCTCTGTGGAATATCATGGTTCTAACAAAACCACCATTTGTTAGGTAGGAAAAATTAGGCACACAAAATCAATCTACTTTATCCAAGGTTACACATAGAAAATTACAAAGAGCATATAAATTTCCCAACTCTGCCTAATATTTTATCCAATTAGTTGAAATGTGTGTAGAATCTCAAAGAGTACTTAGTATGGTTTCTTAGCTGTACACAGTAACTGTTCAATAAATTTTTGCTATTAATTTTTCAGGGAGAGGGTTTGTTCTAGTTGTTGATAACCTATATTTTGGTCATGTTTGTTTTTTTGAGTACAGACATATGTATTAATGTTGGTAAGATGAAAACTAAATTTTAGTAGAAAACATTATCATATATTTTATGATATGGGCTTTTGTGTTTTGGATTTTTACCTTCATGATTTTTAGACTGCCCTTGGTTTTAGATAAAAGAAATTTAAATCTCTGATTCTGCTTTCTTCAAGGGCCTGTATCTTTCTTTGTAGGTGTTTTGCATAGCAAGTACAGGTCCTATTGTGTTGAATGCTAAGTTTACTTCAATGTCTCATGTTAAATGATTTGTATAGCATTAAATAAAATATTTTAATATATTGTACCAGTGAGGATGTCTTTGATATAATCTTGACATGAGCATTATGTATACTGATTTGAATTGTGTTTTAAATATTAAGGAGTGGAAATATTTTAATCTTCATGCCAGGAGCTCTGGGATCTTCTGCTTTTTTTCCCCCCTATTTTCTCCCTTCTTACATAGCTGCTGGTGATGGAAGCCTGTCTGTGTTAATAAATGCCACCACCCATTCCCTTCCCCCATTCTTGCAAGAGCATAGTTTGCCTGCAGCTGCAGTGGTAGGCATCTTTCAGGAAGTGACCTTGGCTTGTATTAATCAAATTCAGAACATACAAAAAAGCCTCTTGCTAACATGCTGACTTGATGTAAAATTTTATCGCATCCATTTTCTCTCAAAATGAGGCCATCTTGTAAAAAGAAGATATACAGAGGACTCCTAATTTAAAATAATGATAAAAAGCGTCTGCAAGCCATGTTAAGAAAAAAACAAACAATAGCAACAAAAGAACAACTAAATCTATTTTAAAAGTAGACTTTTTATTGACTGATAGGCATAAACTTAAATCATGAAGCTTTGGGAGTTATTACTAGGAAATCTTGTTTTAATGCTGAATTAAAACAAAAACCTGTATCAGCAGCGAATCGCTTTATTTACTGTCTTAAATTAAATTGCTAAGCAAACTTCATATAAGGTTATTTTGGGGCCTTTTAACAGATGAGCATTAGGTTAGGTACTTTTGTATATTGGTAACCTTTGGGTTTTCGGAAATAACTATGGCATCTTTGCTGGTTTGGATAAGAACATCATTTTCTTAAACAGTGGTAGTGCCTAGACCAACCAAACCAAACCCGTTGCATTTTCTTAAACAGTGGTAGTGCCTAGACCAACCAAACCAAACCCGTTGCTGTTGCATTGATTCTCTTATAGGACAGAGTAGAACTGCCCCATAGGGTTTCCATGGAGTGGCTGGTGGATTCGAACTGTTGACCTTTTGGTTAGCAGCTGAATTCTTAACCACTGGCACCACCAGGGCTCTCATAGTGCCTAGAGGGGCTTCGAAATATAAGCTTGAATTTAAACCACTGAGACTGCTAAAATTTGACCACCTATTGTATTAATGAGAAATGTTGCTAAATGCAAATTCATATATATCTGCTTAGTTAGGATTTAACTGGTCATTTTGATGATAGCAGCTAATATAGCTATTTCACTTTTATCATGTGCTTCAGAGGAATCTAGTTTTTAAATGTAGTACAGTTAGGGTGTGTATATACAAATCTTCATCTTAGTCTTGCTAAATGTTAAACGTAGAATATATTCAACAGTTACTTTCTGCATATAAAGGAAACTTACATCAGAAAAATTAATTATGGATCCGTTGTTTCTATTGCCAAAGGGTTCTCCCCTGAGTGGATTGTATAGAGGATTACTCCCAGTTACTGAAGTGCTCGGAGAGGAGAAATAAAGGAAAAGAAGGCTAACACCTTAAAACAGCCTTGCCTGCATTTCACTAGATCCACAATATGAAAAGAACAGGCATGTTGCATGTTTATAGTCATGATTTGGGGAGGGAGTAGGGAATCTATGCAAAGAAAAAAAAAATCGAAGGGATAAATAGTTGAATTAAATATCTTCATTGGCTGAATTATTTTAAAGCATTTACTATAAACACAACCAGAATTATCTTTCACCACATTGTAATTGTTCATAGAATCACAACCTCATGGAGGCAAATCTTTCTTTAACATGCCTAGTTTATTCTTTATCTTGGTATTAGCATTAATGATCTGCTTGTTAGATATTACAGGATAAAGAAACTGATTTTAAAGAGAAAGTTAATAGTTGATCATTTCTCTCCTGGAATACCTGTTAAAAATACATGGTCTTGTATAAAATTGTCACCTTGAACTTAAGATGTTCTTTGCCTTCTCCTCCCCCTCCTCATGCCCCCTTCAAAAAAAGGGGGGGGGGAGAGGGGGAGGAAAGCCTTACGAGGAAAGGAATATATGCAATCCTGGTAGCCAATGAGTTAATGTTCATTTGCAGCCTGAGGGGTCAGCATGCAGTCTCTGTTTCCTGATTGGCTGCTAAAAGGTGAAATTGAAACCACTGTAAACTTTTGACCCTGTAGCAATTCTTGTGGAACGCCTTCCACTGGTGGAGCCCAGCGCTTCCCTCACCTCCCCACCCAGCCCTCCCACCCTCTTTCCTGTATTTATTTTGTGTGATCATGCATCCCTGCATGCAGTTTTTCTAAGAGAGGGGGGAGAGGGAGGCAGGACAAGCACCAGCAGGCGACTTGCTGGCATGCCTGCTTTAGTAACCGGGTCATTGCTAACTACAACTCAGCCAGAGAGATGTGGTCTGTTAACAAACTGGTCTGCCAACCGGATTTTATAGTTTTCCCCTTAATCTCAAGGTAATTTTTAAAATGCAGAATAAATTATTTTTAAAGCTGTTGTTCCATCAATAGGTAGTATCGTTGTGTAAGCAAAACGTATGGTATAATTTTCTAGATATGTTGAGTTAAAAATAGTTTTCATTTTCAGCCATCTTTGTACATCCCATTAGTGTTTCCTACGTCTTGTGTAGTTTTTACAGAAAGTCAACATTTTACGAAAGTTTTTTTCTCCTTTGCCATAGTCTTTCATTATAAAGGAATCCAAATGGCATTTTGGTTTTGATAATTATGGAAAATAATTGCAGAAATTGTGTGTACATTCTGATTTCATTAATAATCCTCTTTTTCTTTTGGGCTGAGGTACATAGTTTTGGATTTGTCTTGGTTTCACATCTAAAGACTGCTTTACAGTTACCACAGCAATCCTATGAAAAAGACAGGGCAGTTTTTCTCTATTCTCTCCTTTAGTACTTTCCCAGGAATGTGCTTAACTTCTAGTTCTCTCTTTTATCCCTAGTGTCTAGTGCAGTGTGGCACATTGATGCTCAGCAAATGCTTACCGAATGAACATAATTTCCATTTCAGGTACTATAGTGGCTGTTTATACTTGCTTCAACTTTCCTAATTAATGGCAAGAACCATGTTTTGCTTATACTTCCAAGTGCCAGTGCAGTGCCTGGCATCTAATGATACACAGCAAGTATTTAGTTGAATTAAATGTCTTGCACAAGGTTACTTCAGGAAGGTGGACTTCATAAAACCTGTATTTTCTGAAGCCAAGGCTTCTGTTTTCAGTGTACCATTTAACTTTCCAGGTTGAATCCATATAGAACTAAACATTTATTTTAATTTTTAAAAATGACTATGTAGAATAAATTATGAATCAGTTTGATCCTTTCTAGTAAATGCCTATGCTGTGATTTGAAATAGTTCCTTCTCCTCCTCTACCACTGTGAAAAAGATTATGGTATTTTAAAAAGTATGCTTGTCCTCAATGTCTTACCAGTCAGGGTTCTCTTGGGGAGCAAATACATTTTTATGTATCTACTTGAACACATAGTAGTGGACTCAGCAGTAAATACCGTGTGTGTGTGTGTGTGTGTGTGTGTGTGTGTGTGTGTGTGTGTGTGTGTGTGTGTGTGTGTGTGTGTGTGTGTGTGTGTGTGTGTGTGTGTGTGTGTGTGTGTGTGTGTGTGTGTGTGTGTGTGTGTGTGTGTGTGTGTGTGTGTGTGTGTGTGTGTGTGTGTGTGTGTGTGTATTTTACTCAATTTTAAATCTGCTCTTTCCCTTTCAGTATAGCTACATTGTTTGTAGCTGCCTGTTGCAAGTGAAATCTTTTGTCACAGTTTCGGCAAAAAGTATATATCATTTAGTAAATAATCCCAACTGCAAAAAGAATGTTAAATTAATTAAACATTAATATTATGCAATCTTTAAGTAACCTGAAATTTAATTGTTGCATAGATTTATTCTGTAGTGCTTTGAAGATTTACTGGGCAATAGTTTGCTTTACCCAAAGAGGTGGGTCCCCATCTCTATGGTTTTAGTGACCCGAGGAGGGAGTCCCTAGTGGTAGCAGTGCCAGCAGCAGCATTGAATGTACAACCAGCTTAATATGATTAATGGTAGACTCTGCTCTTTCCCATGTTCAACAGCAAAAGGAAAAACATGTTCATAATAGTCAGTGGTTGGTGTTTCCAAGCGTCACTACTGTAGTTTGGATTTTCCTCTCCCTATCAGGTCTCCTCCTTTTTGATTCTTTGTTGGCAGGCACCCCTTCTCAGACGAGCTACTAACAGAGCTCAGATTGGCCCATCCCCCACCCCCCTTAGCTCTCTAGTGATTGCAGGTTTTGATAATGTGGATCTCATTAATCACTTTTCTTTTAATTCTAGTAGACAAATTAATGCCACTCCCCATCTTCTCAGGTACCTAATATTTTTGGGAAGTATCATTGAGTTTTCATGTCAGTGTAATTTGATTGTGGGATTGATTGACTAAAATCTAAGTCATGAAAAGGGGTAAGGATAAACTTATTTCTTTATTTTTGCCACCAAAATGTTTAATTCTAGAAGAATGCTTTTGGAAAGGTGACAGAGTTAAATTTTTTAAGCTTATTTGTTTATTTTTAAAAATAATTTACTGTGTTTTAGATGAAATTTTACACAACAAATTAGGTTTCCATTTAACAATTTTTATACACACTGTCTTGTGACATTGGTTACATTTTTCATAATGTGTCAGTGTTTTCAAAAAATTTTTTTTATTGTACTTTAGATGAAGGTTTACAGAACAAATATTTTCTCATTAAACAGTATACATATTGTTTTATGACAATGGTTAACAACCCCGTGTCATGTCAACACTGTTCCTTCTCAACCATGGGTTCCCTTGTGTCAGCATTTTTAAGCTTATTTTTGATAAGGGTAAAAAATAACCCAGAAAATCTGCTAAGGCTGCTGCTTTTGCAGAATCTTGGTTCCAGATAAGTTAACTCACCCACCAGCAGTTTTCTTAGCAGTTCCATACTTTTCAGGATCCTGGTACATAGTACTTAGAGTACTTTTTAGACTGTCCACACTCTTCCAGTTTCCTGGTGAGCAAGCCAATCACTGTGGTATTTAAAAAAGTGTAGTTATCCTCAGTGTCTTTCCAGTGTTCTCTTGGGGACCAAATATATTTTTTTGGTATTTGGGGACCTCTGTGGTCTAGCTCTGTGCACTTACTGTAAGGGGAGGATTTTGTAGATGGAGTTTCTTTGGGTCCTGGGGATTGCGGTGCATAGATTGGCTGGGTCAAAACTCCTGTTAATGTAGGCTCTCTTGCCAGTCTTCCACTGTAGGCAGCAGTATTTGTTTCCTGGGTCAGTTGTTGTGGTATACTAAGAACTTTCTGATTCAAGTTGTTTTACTACTCCACCTCTCTTGTTCCTTGAGTGCTAACCTCCCCCCCCTCCCCCTCCCCCTCTCCAAAAAAAGGAGAAACAGCAACAACAAAGGAACCATTTCTGAAGTGAAATTTGAGGTAAAACCAGGACCAGAAAACCCTGGAAGTTCTCTCTACATAAAGTCTGCCTACCCTTTTCTCCATCATTTTCCTCAAATTAAATTGGATAGTGTAACAATTCAAGTTAAAAAAGAATTGAGTTTAAAACTAAAATTAATGATTATGTTTTCTCCTATTTTTTATTTCAGTGTGCTTGAAAAATTCTTAGGTTATATGTCAAATAGCCTTTTTTGGGGGGCTAATGATAGCTTTCACTTATGAGCATTTACTGTGTGCTAGGTGCTAGTGAGTACTTTATGTATTTTCTTTTAGTCTCCACAAGAACCTTTGGGATAAGTGTAGTCCCATTTTAAGATGAGAAATCTAAGGCCGAAAGAAAGAAGTCTTAGGTGCCTTGCTAGTAAGTGAAAGAGCTGGAAGTTGAATCTAAATCTGGCTGACTCCAAAGCTCTACTCTTTAACCATTATTCTAACAACTAGTTTCGCTATTACAGATTGCAAGATGTATTCTAAATTCTGAATACAACCAGCTTATTTTGGACATATCTACCAATTGTAAGCTGGAGATTACATTGTGATTATAAAGAGGTGTTTTAAGAGGTATATCAGTTCTTTTTACACCTTAATTATACGGCACTGATACTACTGCATGAATTTTCCTTTTTTCCCCCTTGTGAAACATACACGGTATGCATTTTCCCCCTTTCCCTGATTATCTGCCCTCTAATTTGAGATTCAGAAGTGCAACAGACCTTTGATATCATGCGGCTGGATTGTGGTTGGTTGTTTCCTTAACTATCTCCTTCACGGGGATTGACTATTGCTGTGATATATTTGTCACTTGGAACTTGTCAGTATATCATTTGTTCTTCCTTCTTTCCCAAGAGGCCTTCCAGTTCTAACATGAGTGCTATTAACTCCAAGGCATAGGTAATTATGGTTTTTGTCTTTATATAGATACTACTAGACTTAGTGTAGAGCCCTGACGACGTAGTGGTTAAGAGCTTGGCTGCTAATCAAAAGGTCTGCAGTTCAAATCTACCAGACGCTCCTTGGAAACCCTATGGGGCAGTTCTGCTCTGTCCTGTAGGGTCGCTGTGAGTTGGAACTGAGTCGATGGAACCTAACAACAATGACAGCAACAGCAACAATAAGAATTAGTGTTAAGAAGCCCTGGTGGCACAATGATGAACCACTCGGCTGACTGAAAGGTTGGCAGTTAGAGGTCACCCAGAGGCTTCTCAGAAGAAAGACCTGGTGATTACAGCCAAGAAAACTCTGTGGGGCAGTTCCTCTCTGTTACATGGAGTCACTATGAGTGGAAAATAGACTCAGTGGCACACAACAACACAGTTAGTTGCTTTATTGTTACCTTTGGAAATTCTCAAGGGTGAGGGTCGAGGGTTTTATTGGCCTACTTTCTTTGTCCCAACCAGAGTCTGTTCCTCATTTCCTTAAGTGCAAGAGTATGCTGTTTGTATGTTCATGCATTTTATTTCAGATGATTTTGAGGAGCTGTCCCCCATCCCACTGCCCCCATTTAACAAAATTTCTTCTTGTTGACGCACACGCATCCTTTTGAGGGGAGAGAACATTCAGGGCTTTTTAATTTTTCTTTTTGCTTGCTTGCTTTTATCTATCCATCCATCCATCCGTCCATCTGGCATTTGTCTTTTTTGGACTTGGGTATTTAGGGTATTTAAGTATTAGCTTCTGTCAGGGTATTAGTGTCTTTAATTGTTCTCTGTTGAACATTCATTTCTCTTAGGTGGGGACATCCACAAGTTCAGATTACCCTTTTGTTTTGATGACTTTTCAGAATTCCAGTCCGGTCTCTTCCAGCCCTGCTTCATATTATCTATATTTACAAACCATGGGAGAATATACTCTGTATGCTCTGCCTGACTGTGTAAGCAGAAATAATAATATATAGGGAAGTAAGACATCAGCTCAGATTCCTAGGAAGAAATGTTGTACTTGATAACTTTTTTGTTTGTTTGGTATGACCAGGGAAGATAAAAGTTGGAAAAGTTATTTGTGACTAATAATAATACTTGTATTAAGAAAGGGCAATAAAATTCAATACTCCTCCCTTTCTTTTTTTTTTTTTTTTTCCTTCAGGATCAAAACATTTGCTGAACAGTGGACTCAGAGACCAGTAAAAATAAACTCCAACTCGAGCATCATTTGACTTGGTTAGTCAGGTAATTCAGTTTTACTTTGACTTAGTCATTTGTTACTTTTTTTCCCTTAAGTCTTCTTTAATTTATAATTTAATCTTAAACTTGTTTTATGCTTCATATTTTTCACTTTAATGATGAATGAATGCACTTGGAACGAATGTATCTGTATGTGTGTATTTTTGAGGGCAGAAGGGGGCTGTATGTTAGTTTAGTATGAGACACTGCCTTCAACCCTTTGTATGTGAATATTTTAATGGCATTTAGTCAAAATCTGAATCAGCCCTACCTGTTTTTAGCATTTCACCTTGTGAAGACTAATTTTCTCAGATTGCTTGTGCTGGCAAATAACATTTATCTAACCCCTCTCCAAACTTTTAATGTTGGCATCAGAATAGGAAAAACGAGAGTAGAAAAAGTTGTCTGATACCTAAGAAAGCAATTATGCTTTTTGTAGCTTGTCAAATTTCTTTTAGTAATACTATCATTCTCTTGGTTACCTAGGCTTGAAATCTGAGTCATCTTTGAATATTTTCGCTCTTCCCTTTGATACATTTTGTACACAAGCCCTATCTGGTTTTCTCTTTTCATGTCTTCTGCATTTGTCTCACTTTCTGTTTCTAATCATAGCTTGCTAGGCCGAGACCCCATAATTTCATGCTTGTATTTGTCCAGTAGTCCCTTTACTGCTTCCTTGTCTACTGTTTTTACCCACTTGAAATTTTGCTAGAAATTTTTCTTAATTGTATGTCTTTAACCACGCCTCTGTTTTGCTCCAAGTTTTTTGTGCTACCTTTTCCTAGCTTACCAAAAAAAAAGTACAAACTCCCTTCTCTGACATTTGAAAACGGTCCTTTGTCTGGGAATCTGTGTAAGCCTCCGGCCTTAGCTTTTCCTGTTTCTTTGTAGAATCCTTCAAATAATTATTGTATATACCTGTTATATTTTGAATACAGCAGAGAACTATCTCCATGATTTTTATTTTCTAAAAAATACTTTTTATTTGGAAATAATTTCAAATTTACAGAAGTTACAAAAATAAAAAGAGGATAAACATCTGAATATGCTTTATCTAGAGTCACCCACTTGCGTTATTATTTACATTCATATGTTCTTCTGCTCTCCTTCTTTCTCTATAACGTGTGTGTTCTCTCTTTTCTGAGTCATTTGAGGGTAAACATGTATTCTGCTTCTTTCCCCTAAAACTTCTGTTGTTTCCCAAGAATAAGGTCATTATGCTAACTCTAATAATTGTGCAGTTATTAACTTTATGAATTGACATTGATACAAATCGACTGTCTGTATTACAGTTTTGTCAGTTGATCTAATAAATGTCTATTATTATGTATATAATAATTATATATATTATATATTAAAGTATTAGATTTTCCCACCCTTTTAGTACGAAATTCTAGTTGAGAGTCAAGTACTGCATTTAGTTAACATTTCTTTTTATCTGCCGTATTCCTGGAATACTTTTGTAGCCTTGTCATTGATTTTTTTTTTTTTAAAGGTCTTTTGCAGGAGATTTGCCCAATGCAATGCGTCCTTTAATTTCTTTTCTTCTTTTTTAAAACTCAAGTTACTGTTATTTGTTACAGCTCCTTTTTCTTTTCCGTTTTTAAAATTATTGTGCTTTAGATGAAAGTTTACAGAACAAACTAGCTTCTCATTAAACAATTAGTACACATATTGTTTTGTAACACTGGTTACCAACCCTTTGACATGTCAACACTCTGCCTTCTCAACCTTGGGTTCCCTATTACCAGCTTTCCTGTTCTTCCTGCCTTCTCATCCTTGCTCGTGGGCTGATGTGCCCCTTTAGTCTTGTTATATTGTTATGTTTTATGGGCCTCTCTAGTCTTTGGCTGAAGGATAAACTTCAGGAGTGACTTCAGTACTGAGCTAAAATGGTGTCTGGGGGCCATACTCTTGGGGTTTCTCCAGTCTCTGTCAGGCCGGTAAGTCTGGTCTTTTTTTGTGAGTTAGAATTTTGTTCTACATTTTTCTCTAGCTCTGTCTGGGGCCCTTTTTTGTGATGCATGTCAGAGCAGTCAGTGGTGGTAGCCAGGCATCTAGTTGTGCCGGACTCAGTCTGGTGGAGGCTGTGGTAGTTGTGGTCCATTAGTCCTTTGGACTAATCTTTCACTTGTGTCTTTGGTTTTCTTCATTCTCTGTTGCTCCTGAGGTGTCATTGATATTTTTGAAGAATACAGTACGCCTCCACTCCCCCCCACCCCGAAAGAAAAAAAAGAATGTTCTTCATTTTTTGTTTGTCCGAAGTTTCCTTGTGATTTCATTGAGGTAATGCATTCTTGGCTGGAACACTGCATAGGTGATGTGATACTCTGAGAAAGATACACAACATCTGGATGCACCTGATTTCCCTCTGTCCCTCATTGTGATGTTAATTTCAAGCACTTGACCAAGTTGCTAGATTTCTCCACAGCATCTCCCCTCACCCCATCCCTCCCACCCCGGCCCCTTGCAGGCAGTAAGCAGTCTTTGGGGGAGCCACTGTAAATATCCTGATCCTCATCACAGTTTCCCCTAGATTTAGCATTTGTTGATGAGTCTTGTCTGATTGAATTTTTTACTATGATGGTTGAAAAATGGTAATTTCCTCATTCCAGCATTCCCTTCATATTTGCCAGTCAGCCTTTGGCATTATCGTGTAATCAAGAGCCTTGTCTATCAGTAGGGACTAGGAATTTTTTTTTTTTAAAATATTTTATTGTACTTCAGGTGAAGGCTTACAGAACAAATAGTTTCTCATGAAACAGTAGTACACGTTGTTTTATGACATTGGTTAACAACCCCACGACATATTAACCTTCTAACTTCTCAACCTTTTTTTTTTTTTGGTGAAAATACACATAGCCAAAGATACACCGTTTCAAAAATTTCTACATGCACAGTTCGGTGACATTGACTACGCTCTTCCAATTGTGCTGTTATTCTCATTTAAGATGAAGGCTTACAGAACAAAATAGTTTCTCATTTAACAGTTACTACAAATGTTGCCCTATGACAATGGTTAACAATCTCACAACACATCAGCAATATCCTTACTCAACCTTGGGTTCCCTATCACCAGCTTCCTTGTCCCCTTCTGCCTTCTGGCCCTTGTCACTGGACTCCTGTACCTCGTTAGTCTCATTTGGTTTTACGGGGCTGTCCACTCCCAGGCTGAACAGTGAACCTCGGAGGTAAAGGGTGTCTGGGGGCAATACTCTCGAGGTTTTTCCAGTCTCCTTTAGGCCAGTAAATCTGGTCTTTTTTTTTTTTTTTGAGTTAGAATTATGCTCTACATCCTTCTCCAGCTCTTTCCAGAACCCTCTGTTGTGATCCGGGACTCAGGAATTTTTATTTTTTGAATGGTTTATCGGTTACTATTCTACTTAATTATTTTGGTGCTGAAATTGTCCTAGGTTTGGCCAGTGGAGCTCCTTTAATTGGACTTCTATGTCCTTATGGAGAACATATAGTATTTGAGACCAAGACCCTCTGGATTGCTCCTTGGTTGTCTTAGTTTCTGCCCTTTCAGTGGGCAGAGCTAGGAAGTACATGTATGTTTATAAACATACATGCATATAGACACATAACTTGTACATAGGTACACATGCATATACACATGCACATACATATTTTAGATATCATGAGTTTATATTAATATGTCCAATTTCAGCCTGTGTCTACAAGGTTCTTTCTACCCTCCCCTTTTCTCCTTTGCCACGAGAACTCTAGCTTCCAGGACCATCAGTACACTTACTCATTTGCTCAATCCTGTATAACATTTAAAATAGTTTCAGAATTGCTTTGCCCATTTCACTATAATAAATGAATTTAATGAAAATGAGTGGAGAATTCGTTGTAAATTTTCCCCTAAGCCCCAATACCACCCTGCCCAAGACTGAGGGTAAATATAGTTAAGTATTGTGTTCTTAAATTACTTGAGTTAGTGCTTCCTATGTCTCTCTCTTCCCCTTTCCACTCTTAGTTTTCACCGTTGCTTTCTGCATGGTGCAGGTATGGTGTTTAGTTGAAATGCAGTTAGGTTCATTTGTTTGCTTGAGTTTCACTTTGGTTAGGCTCTGGTAAAATAATTTCCCTTGAGTTCAGGCTTTTGTTAAGGAGAGCTGAATGCTATTGGCATATTTCAAAATGGTCGTCCCCGCCCCGCCCCTTCTAAATGCACGAGTGGATTTTCCTCCAGTCTTTATAGTAACCTGGTGGGGCTTCTGGAGGTAAAACTCAGGAAAATGTGGGGACCTCCCTACCCTTCTCCCACCCCCCAAGTATTGATTTCTTTCTGTAAGTACTAGTGGCCTTGGCAGAGGTCTTCTGCTCCCGGGCCTCTGCTCCAGATAAGCTGTGACTCTCTGTACCTGCCTCCCTCCAGTTCTTGGGGCAGGGCCTTGCCCTGTGACCTCAATTCTTTGGTGAATTGAAGAGTTGTTACTTTTCAGTTTCTTCAGCTTTTTTCTTGTTTAGGAAGGGAATGATTGCTTCTAACCTCTTTACCTGTTGAACTGGAAATTGGAAGCCAAGAGATTATTTACTTATTTATTTTAATATATTCTGGATAGTAGCCCTTTTCAGCTAATATGTTCTGAGAGTATTTTCTCCCAGTCCTTGCCTTTCCTTTTCATTTTCTTAATTTCTTTTGAAGGGCAAGAGGTTTGAATTTTGAAATCCAACTTAACCATGTTTTTCATTTATGGTTGATGCTTTTTATGTACTAAGAGATCTTTGCCACCTACACCAAGGTTATAAAGATTTTCTCCTGTATTTTCTTATAGAAGTTTTTATAGTTTCAGTTTTATATTTAGGTCTGTGATCCATGTTGATTTAATTTTTGTATATGGTGTGAAGAAGGGGTTGAGGTTCAGTTTAAAAGATATGGATATCCAGTTTTTCCAGTGCTATTTGTTGAAAAGACTCTTCTTTTTTATTGTATTACTTTGGTAACTTAATCAACTGACCATATATGTCAGGGTCTCTTTATGACCTCTCTTCTGTTCCATTGATCTATATGTATAGATTCTTATGGCGATATACATGGTAACACTTACGTAGTTAAGCTTGACAGCAGGTAATGTTAAGTCTTCCAACTTTTTTCTTCTTCTTCAATACTGTTTTGGCTAGTCTGTGTCTTTTGCATTTTTGATACAAATTTATGATCAGCCTGTCAGTCACTACAGAAAAGCTTGTTGGGAATACTGACTGCATTGAATCTATTCTTCTTGAGCCTGTATTGTAATGTGTGTCTTGCAGTGAAAATTTTGCCAGTTTTGCTAAGTTGTCATATTTATTTGCATAGTTTTTTTTTTTTAAACTACTTCCTTATGTTCTAGTGTCTATCCTCTTTTTTTGTTCCGCTAAGTGATTTTTTTTTTCTTAATCACTCTAGAGAAGTATTTGTCATATTATTGATATTTTCAGAGAAATAGCTTTATAGGGGTCACAGAGCAACCCCTATGAGTTGTATGTAAGTTGGACGTTTGTAACCCAGGGACTGCCTCTACATAATGCAATGTTCAGGCAGCATCCAGTTTCACAGAACTTACCGTGAATGTTAAGCGATGCATGACTGTACTTAATTTTGTAACTTAATTAAGAAGTATAATTGGACTAAATATCAGCTTAACCATCTAATAAGTGAAGGGCTGTACAAATAGTTCAGTTTACATCACTGTTACAAATGGCCCTATCTCTCATGTAAAACTCTTATCAGTAATTACTTTCTTATGATTTTGTCTTTGTTTTCAAAAACTGTTTTACTAACAATATGTGCTTTTGAGCCTGTGCAGTATTTAACATATTAAAGTCTATATCATTTAGAAGTTGATATAAACTTTTGACCTTGAGTAGAATTGCTATGTGTAACCATTACCTGCAGCTGGTAGATTCAAAATTGCCTTTTTGGGTCTCTGCTTTGCGAAAAACAGTACGTATTGGACATGAGTGGACGACAGATGACATTTATCAAGGATAACGGGAACCTTACTCATTTTCACATTTTAAAACAGCTTTGAAAGCTTTGCATGTGCGCACATGCTCAGCATATGTTTCTAAGCTTTAAATATATTTTCCATCATGTACTGCTTGTCATTAGCACAAGAAACTAAGTATAAATCTTTAATGAGCTTCGTATCTTAAACTTGCACTGTGTGAGTACGCAAACTTCTAAAGATCATCAGTGTAGGATATTTAATTCACTTCCATGGAGTTTTATTTTTTATAGTTTTAAAACTATTACAAGTAAAAATGTAACTGATGTATTCCAGATAGCACTCTTGTTACATAATGTTGGATGAATTGCTGTTTCTTTCATTCCTCTACCCCTGCCTTAAAATTTGTCCCTAATGTAGAAACCCAGTTTATAGAAATTAATTTTTTTTTCTAAATCAACTGCTGCTGTATTGCTATTCTGTTTGAAACGGTATTATAGAGCTAGTTGATACATTGGAGGGAGATAATAATATAATTGGAATTGCATGTTTGTTAGTCTTGGTTAGCTTTTTAAAATTCTCTTTATAAATTGTTATCACAATCTAATTTTAAAGAATTCTAGAATAAAAACTTGGCAAAATTCATAATGTGTAGTCAAACTTCTTAATTAAAATAACATTTTATGGTTAGTATGGGTTTCAGATACTTTAAGGATTCGATCCATTGATATGCAGATCACATCGGCTTGCTGCAAGGTGACAATAGATGACTCCAGGAGATAAATTGGCTGTGCACAGTTATAATCCTACTGTCTTTTCAGTTCCAGACGTGATTCAGTAGTAGTGTAGGGCTGTGATTCCTGGGCCCTGAGAAGGAAGCTGAAATTTAATTTTTTATGTGTATGAGAGGCTTTTGATAAGCCTGTTTTGTTCTGTAAAGGTACCATGTAGATTGTTGCTGTTTCGGTATGTAAATAGCTCTTTCCCATATTCCATTTGAAATATAAGAAGCGTGAGTTCCTTCCCTTTTCCATTTTCCTTTTGGCAGTTGAAAAGGAAACCATTTTATTAAGAACGATAAATTTGGGCTCGCTAAATTGTCGGCGTCTTTACATTTTTAAACAAATTTGCATAGAAATCAGTTACGGACTTTACCACGATTTTTCAAAGAAGAAATTGGCCTGAGTCAGTCGTGACCCAAGTGCCCTGTAATACGATGTACCGTTTCCACAAATTCTTTTGAGAAATGTACAGTATCGCTTTGTTACTCTGCAGACGTTTTAAGAAAATATTTGAAGTGTTTCCATAAGAACAGTTTAAAATTCTTCTAAAAAGTACCAACACTTTATTTGTAGATCTTAGCATCTTTGAGAATTTAGCACTTTCCCCTAAAGACATCACTTTAATCCCCTCTTAGATACCAAGACTTAGGCAATTTGCTTAAGCTATTTAGCTAATACAAAAGTTAGAAAATACGCAAATATATTGTTTCCTGAAATAATCTGTGTTATAGATGTAGTTACTATAGTTACTGGGATGAATTAAGAAAAAATTGAATTTTTTGATTGTAAATCATAAAATTTTTGAGGGAGCCATTTTTAAGAGTACCGTTTGCCAGGCACAGAGCGGCACAGAGCTTTTTTTGCATATGGGTTTTGATCCTTTGAACACCCCTATAAAGATGGTGGTATCTCCATTTTACAGAATAGGAAATTGAGGGTCAGAGATATTAATTTGGTAAGATCATGCCAGGGCTGAAATCAACTCTGAAGTCTCTGTTTCTTCCATCTCTTTACTTTCCTGAGCTGCATTCTGGTTGATCCGTTTTCTCATCAAATTCACTAAGTGTATGTATATTTGTCCAGTCTAGGAATTAATTCTGTTGAGTTTTTGTTTCAGCCAAGTATCCCTTGCTAACCAAACCTATCCAGACTTTGGATATTGGATGCTCAGATAGTGGGCAATACCACTAGTTTATTCTGTACAGTTTATGAAGATTTATGAATAATTTCTTTTTCATGTCCATTTAATCTTCATTTTGTTTTTGTTTCATGTTTTCTTGGCTGTCTTTTTTTTTAATCTCTTTAAGGATTATAGGTATTTATTTAAGACTATGTCAAAATTTCATTTTGTTGGGTAGAGTGAATTCATCTTCCGATATTGATGAATTTCCTTCCTGGCCATCTTTCACAGTTCATATTTCAAATATCCTTTGGAATTTTACTTAAGTTTGCATCCTGAGTGGGTAATTTATTTTTTCTTTTTTGGTGTCCTCCTCTACTCTGTATCCCCTTCCTGGCAGTCTAGCTCTTTTCTATTTTTGTTGCCTTTACTCATTTCTGCCATACCGTCAGTCCAGGTATTATTGAAATACCTGAGATACAGTCACTGGCCTGCATGACTCAGGTTTTGTATGTAGTACTTTTTCTTCTACCACTACACGTGGCACTTTGATATACAGTAATTGATAACGGTAGCTACTGATTACAGCTTTTTTCACCTTCCATTTAGAAATTTTTTTGTCTGGTGTCACCTATGGGCCTTGCTTCTGGGCATGTTATCTTGTGCAGGATTTGATTCCAGGCTGCTTTTGCTTATTTTTGGTCCTGGAGCCCCGTGTTGGTGGCATCATCCACTCATTGCTATATGATTGTTCTGTTTTGGAGTCCACAGAAATATTTGTCATGTGTGAGTATGTCTGTGTCTTTCAAAATTGATAAAAAGTATGTATTCTGTTATTTCTGTATTTGGAGCCAAGGAGAGGGTGCGGTCGGTTGAAAACAATAATTTGCTGTGTCATCTTATCAGAAAGTGAGTTCTTTTGTACTCACAGTATGTCTTGTTTATGTAGGCCTGTACATAGTAGATACTGAAATATTTATTAAAAGAATGTGTAGAGTGTCTTGGAGAAGACAGACTCTGTCAAGCCCTGAGCCCCAGACTTAACCTTTATCTAGTATAGTGGTTTTCAAAGTGTACTTTGTGTACCCCTGGGAGTCCACAGGAACCTTTCATGGGGCCCACAAGGTCAAAATTATTTTCATAATAATAATTTGCTCTTTACACTTTGTTGATGTTTGCACTGATGGTGCAAAAGCACTGGTGAGTAAACCTGCTGGCACCTTAGTGTGAATCAAAGCAGTGGCACCAGGCTCTACTAAACCCGTTGGTGCAGAGTTGATTCCGATTCATAGTGACCCTATAGGACAGGCTAGAATGTCCTCATAGGGTTTCCGAGGCGTGCCCGCTGGATTCACACTGCCAGCATTTTGGTTAGCAGCCATAGCTCTTAACCACTAAGCCAGGGTTTCCAGAGTCTACTAGTAGTTACATTCTTTACTGCCATTCACTTACAGTTGGGGGGGTGGGGTGGGGGGGAAGCCAGCTTCCCACTTAGAAATATCCTTCCTTGATGAAACAGCAAATCCTATTAATTTCATTAAATCTCGACCTTTGAGTAGATATCTTTTTAATGTTCTTTGTGATAAGAATGGAAAGTGTGCACAGAGCCCTTCTCCTGCCTACCAGACCAAGATACTTGTCTCAGGGAAGGGCAGTCATTGTGTAATTGTTTGTGTTGAGAACTAAAATAGCCACTTTTCTCATGGAATACCGCTTTTACCTGAAAGAAAGACATACAAACTGGCTGTTGAGACTTGGATGTTTGACGGACAGTTTCTTGAAACTGTATGAGGTGAACCTATCACTTCAAGGAAAACACACAATAGTGTTTGTTGACAGTAATAAAACTTGAGCTTTCAAGTGAAAATTATAATTTTGGTAAACTTGAATATACCACTGTGAACTTGACAGCTTCACAGTACTTACAGACCTTGATGAGATGGGTAGTGATATTAATGAATATAGGGCTTTAAAAAAAAAAAATTGTATCAACGTTTGGAATATCTGCTTAACTCAGGGAGCCAGTATTATCCAAATGACCAGCATTTGATGTTACAAAATCACACATGGGTAAAAGATTTGCTCAGAGTGCAAGTTAGGCTGATGGATTTTAATGTAACAGTATGAAAGTTGAGTATGGTTTCAGATTCCACTTGGCAACTAATCTTTAAGAAACTACCACTTTGGAGTTTTAGTGAAATATCAAGGAAATATCCACAGTTATCTGTAAAAGACTATTGAAATACTTGTTCCTTTAACAAGTACATATTTGTATGAGGTCAGATTTTCTTCATATTCTTTAATCAAAATAACATATTGCAACAGATTGAATGCAGAAACAGATAAGAGAATCCAGCTGTCTTCTATTAAGTCAGACATAAGATTTGCAAAAATGTGAAACAAAGCAACTCTTCTCACAGAATGTTTTTGTTCCAGGAAAGTTATTTTTCATAAAATTGTTATTTATGTTCACATATAATGAGTTTATTTTAAACTGAGTTAATATTTCAAGTATCTGAGGTTTAATTTAAAATATGGTAAGTATTAGTAGATATAACCCACATAACATAAGCTCTCTGGAGTTCTCAATTTTTAAGAGTGTAGAGGAATACGGAGTCGAAAAAGCTTTAGAGGGCACTGATCTAGTAAACGTCTTCGGAACTGTCAAAGCGTTCAGATTCAACTTCAGCTTTTCACCTTGCTGTTTATTTAGATGCATTCTAGCACATCCAGTCTATGCTCCAGCTGCCTCTGTTCTGTCTAAACATGAAGGAAGCCTGAGCTAACCAATGGCATTGACTAATTTCAGGGAGATTTAATTGTTGTCAATCCGAATCTTTTAGTAGTAAGAACAAGATTTACTGCAGAAATCTAGGACTTTGAACAGCTGTATGACATTGTGTGGTATGTTTGGTCCTCAGTTGCTCTTGCTTTTCAATCAGAGATCAGCTGTTAATTTTCAGTGGAGACCTTGCAATTTGTGATTATATCCTTACTAGTTTGTTGATCCCTGCCACTAAGATAGTCAGCTCCTTGAAGACAAAACTTTGTCTATTTATTGCAAGCACCTTGCACAGCATAAAACCCATTGCCATCGAGTAGATTCCAACTCACAGCGACCCTATAGGATAGGGTACAACTGCCCCGTAAGGTTTCCAAGGAGCGCCTGGTGGATTCGAACTGCCGACCTTTTGGTTAATAGCTGAACTCTTAACCACTGTGCCACCATGGTTTCCTTGCACAGCACAGGGAATGCTGTATCCTCTATGTGGATAAGAGTGACCACTCGAAGTGGGTTTTGATTTTAACCAGTTTTGTTGTATGAGTGGTTTTATAAGAGTTTATGATTACGTTTTTGCTTCACATGTTCTCTGATAATCATGTGGTGCCTCCACCTTCATTTTCTGGACACTTAAAGGCAGGTTTTTGGTGAAGTACAGAAAAAAGCTCTCTTAAAGTCATGAATCATGAAACTTGTGAACAACAAAGTTGTTTTTATAATTTTATTTTTTGTTGTTGAGAATATCCACAGCAAAACATACACCAACTCAACAATTTCTGCCTGTACAATTCAGTGACACTGATTGCATTCTTGAAGTTGTGCCGCCATTCTCAGTCCTTTTCTGAATTGTTCCTCCCCATTAACATAAACTCACTGCCCCCTAAGTCTTGTCTCTAATCTTTCTAGTTGTTGTTGTCAATTTGAATCCCATATAGTTTGAAAAATAGCACAGTGCTCGAGGCAGACATGCTTTACTAGTTAAGCTAGTTTTTTTTTTTTTTTTAAAATATCTTACTGTGTTTTTGGTGAAAGTTTACACAGGAAATTAGGTTCTCATTTAACAGTTTCTATACATATTGTTCACATATGTCACAATGTCATATTGTGACATTGGTTAAATGCTAGTTTGGTTTTAAGAAGACTTAAGGGGTTATTTTTGGTTTAAAGATGATCTCAGGGCAATAGTTTCGGGGGTTCCTCTTAGCCTCCATGGGTCCAAAAAATGTGGATTCCATGAGAATTTGAAGTTTGAAGCTATGTTTAATTTTAAGTTATTGAGTGGTGTTCTTTTCCTCCTGTTCCTCAGTGCTTTATCTTCTTGCTTGCTGCAGATTTCTCCCTTGGATTCAAATGAATGAGGAGGGACTTTTTGTTAGTTCTCAAAAATTATGATGCAGAGGTAGATTTTTAGCTCCACATGGTATTTTTGGGGTCAGGGGTGTGTGAGTGGGTGTGAGGTTATTGTTTTCTGTAGGCTCTGATACCATTTAAGCTTTTCCCCACTCTCCAAAAGGTGAATGATGTTAAGAAGGTTTTCTTCTTATATTATTGGGTTTTTTTTTTTTTTTAAATTAATTTTTTTGATATGTTTGCTCCCATTGTGAATCCACTCGACAGCAGATTTTTTTAATCTTTAAATTGAAGACAGCCTGAATCATTCTGATTGATTTGTTGTTTTGTCTGAATTTTTTTAATAGGTGGCCTTATGGGATGTTTGTAGCTGTTTTTCAACTGAGAGTGAAATTAGTGTTGCTGAACATTGGTATTCTGTACCTTGGTGGGATCACCATTATTCTGCATGCCAGTTGCTTGCTGTGTATTGCTTTTCATTCTTAAACAATAAATATACGCATATGTGAGGTATGATTAGCCCCAGTTTTTGCAAGTGGTAAGCTTTTTGCAGGTGATAATAACTTTTAGTGAAGTGATGAAATTGAGATTCCACTCTCAAGTTTAATTCTAACAAAGTCCATTGTCTTTTTAATACTCTGTCACAGTAAATCAGCTGAAGTATTGAAACTCTTGAGTTTTATTTTCATAGGTAGCTTGAAGCCACTATATTTTCTGGAATGAGAATACCAGTGAAAAATGACATGTCAGAAAGAAGCAAAAAAGTTCTAGAAAGTCTTTAACCATCCCTCCAAAAATTACCCTTCTTTGTTTTTTAGAAGGATGTTGAGTTGGTCAAAAGTATATCTAATCATTGGGCAAAGGAGAACTATTGAACAAGAGGAATGATAGTAGTAGTAAAATAGAAAGAGGAAGGAGTATGTATTAAAATAGAGTTGCATACAAGCTTTCTTCAGTGGTTTAGAACTTACCGTATAGAAAGTGGAGACAGAAAAATGAACGCGAGTCAATACAGTGTGCAAAATGTCATAATAAAAGTATGAAAAGTGCATTAGGGTAAAGAAGGGAAAACTTTTTCTCGTTGGGAGAGTTGGGGATGATTTCACCACAGATCACACAGTTGAGCTTAATCTTGAAGGATGAGTAGGACTTTTCTAGATGGAAGAAGGATGTGGGGGAGATATAAAAAGAAATTCGACTTAAGTTTAGAAACAAAATAGGAAAATTTTCAGTGCATAGGTCATATTGGTGCTGCTGCTGATGGTGGTGATGAGGAAGAAGTCCGGCTGATAGTATGTTGTTAGAATAAGGCTGAATTCAAGTTCATGAAGCTTGGATTTAGATTTGTTCCTCTATATAAGGTAGATTTCATGTATTAAATTGTAGAAGTGATTGTAACCTTTAAAACAACTAAAGAATGATGCAGCTAGTTAGTATGCTGTCACAGAGGGTAATTTGATTTAGATGGAATTGGTTTGCTTAACTCCCTCTGCAGTGTGTATCTGTGAACTTCACGACTCTGTTGCTCGTGTAGAGATTGAGAAGTCTCTTGGCAACAAGCTTCTAGTTGCAACTAACACCTGCCTTGGCTAATTGAAATGCCCAGTTCTGGTACTAGAGCCTCTGGGGAGCTTGTGTTTGAATTCAGCTTCATCAGGTTTAAACTGCAGCATAAATGGGAAGGCGCTTTGGGGTCAGCCAGTTGCTTGAGAATGAAAAGGCGAGATACAAAGAAGAGAGAATGAAACCTTGTGGATAAAATAGCAGTGTTAATTTACATTTGGATGTTTTTGGTTCAATTTATATATTAAAAATACGAAATTTTACTTTACCAGCCCCTTTGAAAATTAGGTGGCATTATAAACTAGAAAGAAATTGCTAGAACCCGAGATTGTGTCGTTTTCTGAAACACATCTCCACCAGGGTAGTGCATTGTAAACACCAGTATGCTTTTTCTCTTTTTGAAAAAACTATAGTCTGGTGGATTTCCTATGAGCTTGGTTCCCATGACACTTCATACAGTGCCCTCATTTTAACACTTAGCAAATTGTGTTGTTAGAATTGTTTATATTTTCCTCTTCTGCAAACCCGAGTGTTCTAGCAGTTTGTGGTATCATTCATCTCTGTTTCCTGCACCAGAAATGGCTCTGGTCACCTAAGTGTTTGAGTTGAAATGGAATTAAATTGAAAAAATGGATTGTGTTATGTAGTTTATACTTTATCCTACTAAATATAACAGGTCATCAGCAACAAAACTAAAGAATATTGCTAGTTTTTTTACTTAACACTTTCCCTCTCCTTCTTTCCCTCCTACTTGTCTCCTTCTAGCTCTTACCCTCCTTACCAGGGTTGAACTGAAGCATAAAGGTAGGAGGCATTTAGTAGAAGAGCCATCCAGTTGGTGAGGAAACTTCCATAGTAGTGGTTCCGTTTTTATGGACTTAACCTGCTCCCCTGCTCAAACCAAAATTGTAGGAGAGTCAACTTTGGAACTTGATTTTTGACTTGTGCTGTGTATACCTTTACATATGAATATTTTATAAATTTTTCCCAACAGCAGTTTTTTTTTCCTATTTGATTTGAATAGTCTCTGCTTTTACATAGTACTTCAAGCAGTTTTGAATAAATCAGTTCAAGTCCACAGCTGCTGTTTGAAAAATTTCCTTAAGTTACTGTGATTCTCCAGAGATACCCAGAAACACTCCCTAATTAGCATATTTAATCATACCTTGTGTAAGTCAGGAAACCCAGGTAGCATAGTGGTTAAGAGCCACGACAGCTAACTGAAAGGTCAGCAGTTCAAATCCACCAGGCGCTCCTTGGAAATTCTATGGGACAGTTCTACTCTGTCCTGTATGGGGTCGCTATGATTTGGAATCCACGGCAGTGGGTTTGGTTTTTTTGGTTTTGTGTAAGTCAGACAAACAAGCCTCATGGATCAACTAAAATACTGGTGGGATAATCAAAAGTTCTTGACCCTAACGTTTAATCCTAGAAAACCTAAGAATAAAAATACTTGACAGATTATATTAGGGTATAGTTCATGCTTTTCTGATCTCAGATTTTCTTCTTGCCATGAGAATCACTGACTGTTCATGTCAAGTGGAAATAAAGCTCATGAGTAATAGTAGACCACCACAAAGGACAACCTGTGGTTTGTAGAGTAATGGTTACTTTTTAAGGGCTTGAGGGGAATAGCTGCATTACTTCTTGCTCAGCTTGAGCAGCTCTTTGCCTCTGCTCCTAATATCATAGTGCATGTCCCAAACCCGGAATGTTGCACCTTCTCATTGTTCTTACTGATGATCTGATATAATAAGAAATTTTCTGGTTAGCTGGTTGGAGATAGTGTGATTCAACATTATAGATTATTTTTTTTTTGTGTGTGTGGGGGTGCCTTATTCAACACATAACAGAGGGTGATAAAATATCCAAGTAATATTTCATACATATTTTGTTGGCTATAAAGTCTAAAAAATATTGTAGCCTCAGCTTTGCCAGTCTAGTCAGTGTCTGCGTATGATCTAGTGGAGAGTCATTATGCCACACTGATTTTCCATTTCTCTATCTGTAAAATGAGAACAGTAATACTTACATTTTGAAGGGTCTCTGTGTGAAATTGTACTGTATATGTGAAATGCCAAGCACGTATTGCCACAGAAGTTATTCCCCCCCTCTGTTCTTCATTTAGGAAAAGTAAAATGTTTTTGTTGGTCTCTGTGCCAATATAGATTTACTGGGTAACCTGTAATGTTCTGGATTGAATTGTATCCCCCAAAAATACATGTCAACGTGGCTAGGCCATGATTCCCAATACTGTGTGGTTGTCCACCATTTTGTGATCCGATGTTTCATCCTATTGTTATAAAACCTAACCTCTGTGATGTTAATGGGGCAGTTCTCAGTCTACAGGATTAGGTTGTGTCTTGAGTCAGTTTCTTTTGAGATATAAAAGAGAGAAGCAAACAGAGAGAAGACATCTCATTACCATCAAGCAAGAAGAACCAGGAGCGGAGTGCATCCTTTGGACCCAGTGTTGCTGTGCTGAGAACTCCTGGACGAGGGGAAGATTGATGACAAGGAACTTCCCCCAGAGCCACCAGAGAAAGAAAGCCTTCCTCTGGAGTTGGCGCCTTGATTTTGGACTTCTAGCCTCCTAGACTTTGAGAGAATAAACTTCTGTTTGTTAAAGCCATTCACTTGTGGTATTTCTGTTATGGCAGCACTAGATAACTAAGACAACATCTTCTCCCCATTTTAACACAGGCTAGCTTTTCTTAGGTTCCCAAAATAACTTCTTGCTTGCCTGATATCCACTGGCATTGTTGATTGGTATCATTTCCTCTTGGACAGGGACAGGGAGTACTTCCTGTATGCTTGTCTATCTGACAATTTGCTGTAAATAATCAAGCGTTTTCTTCCTGTCTGAACCCTAAATAACCAAAAGGAAAGCTGGTTAATGTTGCTAAGCCATATACCAAAATTTTCATGGTTTTTGAGCTGGCAAATATAATTCTTTGCTGCTTTTTAGCCTTAATCAGAGTTTAGGAATGTTCATTTTCTAGCTATCTGTGATACTCTGTGGATGTCTAAGCTTAAACATGTACCATAGCATGATTGTTATGTATAGATACTGTATCCAACTGCTTATAGATTCTTACTCATTTTAAGTCTTAACATGGATCTGCTTCTTAATTTTCCAGATAATATAGAAATTGGTAAATGTTAGATTTTGATAGCAGTGAAAGGTATTGTTAATTGCTGCTATTCTGTATTTGAAGTAATTGCATAGACTATCTTGCTTAAAGGTAAGCTTAAAGTGTATTGTTATATTAATACACTTTGGCAATACACCATTCAGTTCTTTCCTGTAGAAACATTTTAGACAAGGAAAATAATTGTGAAAATGGCTCACAGATCTGAGTGGTAGAGTTCACACTGAAAAGAGTGAATACATTTTGGGTCTTTGAATTCTGACTCAGTGAAAAGTTCCCCAGCTTTTTAGTCCTTTCCTATACTGTGATGTCTGGGATTTGGAAGGCTTCTGTGATTGGATTGTGTGAAAATATAGTGTATCTCCATTTGAACAACAAATTGGGGGACATCTTTTCATTAGAAACTTCAAAATATATGTATGTATCTCACTATTGGATTTATGACCATGATTCCAAGAGCACAGATTACTTTTGGGCAGGTATATATTGTGATCATAAATACTTTTCTACTTAGCTGTATAGATGATAATCTTTAATTGTAAGGAGTCAGAATTTAGAACGGCTTAATATTAATAGGCTGTCCTTATAATCAAAGACACTGTGAGACTTTTGTGCTATATTATTTGCTCTTTTAGCAACTCCATATATCCAGATGGGTTGTAATTATAAAAAATATAAGCTATAGAGTTACTGGTCTGTTTCTTAACCTTTAAAATTTCTGGGGTGGGGGGGGGAATAATGATCTATTCATGGGCCTGGTGCTGGCTGCATCCCTCCGTCCTATCCTAATTCTTGACTGCTGACTGAAAATGGTCTAGATTGACTGTGTATTCTAGATATTTGTCTTTCATACCTTAAAATGAGTAATTTACCAAATTAAGTTAGTTTATCCTTCCAGGTATATATATGGTTTGGGTCTGTATATGCCATTGAGAAACAGATAAACATGCCCTGCGAGTAAAGCAAATGCTGTTTATTATTTTTAAAAGTGATTGTTACATTCATTTAAAATTAAGGTTAATACCGAAAGGAAAACTGTATATAAAGTATTTGTGATAGTCATTTGTGCTCAGGAATTATATTAGTTTTTCCATATTATGAAACTATTATTTATTTCCGCAAACATGCTCATTTTCTGTTTTTCATGATTGAACATTTTTTTTAGCTTAGTAAAATTTAGGAGGTGTATTTTGCTATACTTTGATTTTTGTTATACAGTAGTTCATCATTCATTCTGTGGACATTGTGGTCCTTTAGGCATTGTACAGTAAATGTAGTACCAGTGGTTATCCACATCTAAGTAAGAACTAGAAAAAAAAAAAATCTGTCAAATCTGTTTCTTAAAAAAAAAAAAAAAAAAAAAAAAAAAAAAGACGAGAAACATTTTCTATCTTAAGTAATTATACATTCATGTTTGTTTGGATAAACAACATTACCATGGTTTTAAATTTAAGTTAGAATTTTGCACTTAGTTATCTGGATAATGGCGCCCTGGTGGCATAGTTGTTAAGAGCTCAGCTGCTAACCAAAAGGTTGGCAATTCAAATCCACCAGCCCCTTGGAAACCCTATGGGACATTCTGCTGTGTTCTATAGGGTCACTGTGAATCGGACTTGATTTGATGGCAGCAAGTTAATCTGGATAATTACCTCAGGATTATAATAGGGAGTATAAAAACCTAAGGATTATTGGACTCTGTAAAGTAATGTTGGAGATCCAGTAGTAGAAGGCCCTTTGGCAGCATGTAGACTTCACAGTCATATGTGCATGTTATAGCTTGTTTTTCTGCTAGATCAATAGGAAGAGCCACATGTGTGTGTGGATATATGTAGATATATTCATATTTCTCTATGTGCACATCAACATTAACCTCATGTATATAATTTTTTCCTGAGCCATTAACAGGTCATTCATGTACATAATGGCCCTTTTACCCTTTAAGAATAGGGGTAGTCCTAACCACAGTATAGACTCAATGTCAGTAAATTTAACATTGATAAAATACTTGTATGTCTATTGTATTTTTGTTGATTCAAAAAAATTTTTTATAAGCATTTTCCTCTTTAGTTCAGCGTCTTGTTGAGGATCATATATTGCATTTATTATTCCTCTTTAGTGTCCTTTAATCTGGAATATTTACACAGACTTTTTCTTTTCTGATACTGGCATTTTTGAAGAATAGAATACAGTACTCTTGGGATTGTGTGATACGAGTATGCTTTAAAATCATAATATTGAGCTACTATTAATCAAGGTTATTTAAAATTATTTTCTCTATGCAGTTTAACTTTGTCATGGAACAAAAACACCAAATAACTCAGGTTTTCAGACTTTACATTTTACTACTGAAATTATAGGTAAATCAAATTTTAATTCATGCCTCCTAGGTCATCTGTAAAGAGATGACATAGTCTAGAACTCCTGATTAACGATTGTGTGATTTCGATAGATATTTTTTAAACTATATATTTTAAGTTTGATCAGCATCTTGTGTGAATTTTTACATTTTTATTAGTTTTTATCCCTGGTAGAATTTTGCCACCTCGTGGAAATTTATGTGATTCAGTGTATTTCCTTTAGAGTCTAGATGATATGCTCGATGGCAGTTTAACATATTAAGAAAAAATATTTTAGAATGCCTGAACTTCATTAGTGGGCCTGGAATTCTTTAGAGCAATGAATTATGTTATCCTAAGCAAGAGTTTTAGACATAAAATATTCTTAGTAAATGAAGGCTTAGTAGATGTCTTACAGTTACGAGCTACTGAGTATTAAAATCTGCTTTCCTTAAATCAAAGAAACTTTTTTTTTGTTTATTGTTGTAGTTTAAGTGAAAGTTTACGTTTCAAGTTAGTCTTATACAAAAATTTATACATACATTGTTATGTGACCTTAATTGCTCTCCCTGTACTATGACAGCACATTCCTCCTTTCCACCCCTGATTTCCCATGTCCGTTCCACCAGCTCCTAACCCTCTGTGCCTTCTCATCTCACCTCCGGACAGAAGCTGCCCGTTTAGTCTCATGTGCCTACTTGAGTTAAGCAGCACACTCTTCATGACTATTGTTTTATGTCCCACAGTCCAGTCCAATCTTTGTCTGAAGAGTTGGTCTTGGAAATTGTTTTAGTTCTGGGCTCATAGAGAATCCGGGGGCCATGCTTTCCCGGGTTCCTCCAGTCTCAGACCATAAAGTCTGGTCTTCTTACTAGAATTTGAGTTCTGCACCCCACCTTTTTCCTGCTCCATCAGGGACTGTCTGTTGTGTTCCCTGTCAGGGCGGTCATTGGTGGTAGCCGGGCACCATCTAGCTCTTCTGGTCTCAGGCTGATGAAGTCTCTGGTTTATGTGGCCCTTTCTGTCTCTTGGGCTAATAACTTTCTTTATGTCTTTGGTGTTCTTCATTCTCCTTTACTCCAGGTGGTTGGGACCAGTTGATGCATCTTAGATGGCCGCTTGGCAAGCCATCAAAGAAACTTTTAACTGAAGCATACTGTATTTTTTTTGTCAGTTAATATTAAAATAATTGGTACTGTGTGGATTTTGTCAAAATGTCTTCAGGAGATTTATTGTTTCACATCTACTTTCTAAGTAGAGTATAGTAGAGTTTTAAAATGTTTGTTTACACAGTCTAGGTTTATTTTGTAGTAACAGAAGAAAGACACATTGGATGACAAATATTGAAGAAATAGTCCATAGGAAAAAAATATGCCACCTTGAAAATACCCTGAATAATTAAAGTTTTACCACCCAAAGACTTCTTTCCAGAGTACCAGATACGCTTGTATTTGGGCTCACCTGGGTAAAAATAGAATTCAGAATTTTATCAGTATAGAAGACTTGGTGGTTTCTTTTTTTGTTATTAAGTATAAAGAAGATGCCTTATTCCTCGTGAGATATTCAGTGTACACATTATTAGTAGGGCTTGAAACATTTCTGCCTTTGTGTTGGACATTCTGTGTAATTAAACTGCAGTGTGAATTCGGAGATTGTCTTCAGAATACTCATTTATGGTAAAGAATATTGAGCATTATCTAACCATTTAGAGAAAGTAGTTCTGCATTATAACTCATTCAGTCATACTGTACCTTCATAGAGTCACTGATATGTTATGCTTTTCTTTCTTAGTTGCTGATGTATATTCAAGATGAGTGGATTAGGAGAAAACTCCTTGGATCCCCTGACCACTGATTCACGAAAACGCAAATTGCCCTGTGATACCCCAGGACAAGGGTAGGTGATTTATCTTACATTCCTTCACACCTCCTCCCTCACCTTTTGTTTAAAGATAAAATTCCAACTTACTTTTATTTACATTTTCTGGTTAGATTTTTTGTTTTTGCTTAATGTGATTTGCTTTGTAGTAAGTAGAGTGGAACAGTGATGAGGTAGACATTCATATAATGTAATAGAGGCTTTATCGCTGATTCTGATAGAAGCTAGAATATTAGATTAACAGTCTGTGGTACTGTAAGAAACATTTCTGGACAGAAGGAGGTAGGAGTGTAGGAGTCAGGAGTAGATGATGAAGGTTCATTGTAAGTAAGAATCTTTGCTGTCCATTAACAATATATAATAAATGGGTATTTTGGCGTTTCTGAGGTTTCATCATTCTTTTCCTCAGTGAAATTTAGACGTTCATAAAGAAAGGGAAATAAATACTATAAATCGGTGTTACTCTGTAGCTTTTCTAGTATTGTGCCAAGGTAAGCGTCATTTGAATTTTGAAGTGATAGTTAAAAAATTGAAAACAAAATCTACAATGAATTAATAATAAGTAGCTACCATTGCTTTTATTATTCTTTGTTAGTTGTTTTACACCCTCTACAAAGGAAACACTGATTACCCCCATTTTCGAGATGTGGAAACTCAGGCTAACCTTGCCCAAGACCTCCCGGCTAACAAAAAGGTGGAATTGAATTTAGGTTTGCATGACTTTCCACTGTGTTGTACTACTTCTCCAAGGCAATGTTTTAATAGTTTTTATTGGCTGAATTTAGTTGGTTTACATATCAAGTTCATATGATAGTAGTAGGAGCTGATTCTGCTCACAGCTTTTTTGTGATAAGTATATTCATGGCTCCCCCCCCCCCCTTTTTTTTTTTTTTCTTTCTTAGTCTTACCTGCAGTGGTGAAAAGTGGAGAAGGGAGCAGGAGAGTAAATATATTGAAGAATTGGCTGAACTGATATCTGCTAATCTTAGTGATATTGACAATTTCAATGTCAAACCAGATAAATGTGCAATTTTAAAGGAAACAGTAAGACAGATACGTCAAATAAAAGAGCAAGGTAATACAAAGTAAGAAAAACACTCAAGTGTTTTAGAAGGAAAGTTTTAACTTTGTTTACGTTTTCTTTTTGTTACCTTGTTTAGGTGGGGACTACTACTCATTGAGGCTATTATATGTGGGAATGGATGAATGAGTTGACCTACCCAGCTTTTTAGGAAACTGTTAACAGAGAATTGAAAGAAGGCCAGCATTACCCACCCTGTCAAATGTTAGTTCTGTTTTAGGAAGCCATGGGCAGTATCTTTAGTAGTAAAAGAGAATTTAGTATATCTTCTGTCCTTCTGGGTAACTCTGAAATTTAATTTAAAAATTGTAGCATTATCTCTTACCAGGAAATGCTGTTTATGTGCGTGTACCTGTGGACACATGTGTGTCCGTGTCTGTTCTGAGGATGATTTGAAAGTTTATTTAATCTATAATTGATATACTTGTTATTTATAATACTGCCTTCTGTCTTTTCAGGAAAAGCTATTTCCAATGATGATGATGTTCAGAAAGCTGATGTATCTTCTACAGGACAGGGAGTTATTGATAAAGACTCCTTAGGACCACTTTTACTTCAGGCAAGTATAAAGGTTTTAGACACCCAGTAAGCTGGGTTGCGTTTTGATTATGTTACCAAATGATTAAAAAAAAAAAAAAAAAAAAAAAAAGATGGGATTTTGGTTAGGAAATGACAGCAAAAATAAAATGTTTCTTTTTATGAGACAGAACTCAATATTCTGAAAATGATGGTAACCTTTTCTTACATTTTCAGTATACGTAGCTCAAAGAGACCTCATTTCTTTTAAAAAGTTACAGTTGCAAACTGGGAAAGCACAAAAAATATATAAAGAGGCAAGAGGGGCAAGATAACTTGTAATTTCACTTGTCAGAGGTAACATTTGGAAATATTTTAGCTCAGGCTTTTTCTGCGTTTTTGTCACAGTTGATCATTTGGCACACTATAGTGCTATATTCTTGAGGAACTTTCAAGTTTTAAAAATGTGCATATTTTGTCAGTAGTTGCCTTAAATAGATCTGATCCGTTTAACCTATAGCTCCCCTTGATGTGTCAACACTCTCCCTTTCTCGACCTTGGGTTCCCCATTACCAGCTTTCCTACCGCCTCCTGCCTTCTCATCCTTGCCCTTGGGCTGGTGTGCCCATTCAGTCTTGTTTTGTTTTATGGGCCTGTCTGATCTTTGGCTGAAGGGTGAACCTTAGGAGTGAGGAGCTAAAAGGGTGTCTGGGGGCCATAGTTTCGGGTTTCTTCAGTCTCTGTCAGGCCAGTAAGTCTGGTCTTTTTTTGTAAGTTATAAGTTTGTTCTACATTTTTCTGCAGCTCTACCTGGGACCCTCTATTGTGATCGCTGTCAGAGCAGTCAGTGGTGGTAGCCGGGCACCATCTAGTTTTGCTGGAGTCAGTCTGCTGGAGGCTTTGGTAGTTGTGGTCTGTGAGTCCTTCGGACTAACTTTCCCTTGTGTCTTTGGTTTTCTTTATTCTCCTTGTTCCCGAAGTGGTGAGACCAGTGGAGTGTCTTAGATGGCTGCTCACAAGCTTTTAAGACCCCAGACGCTACTCACCAAAGTAGGGTATACGACATTTTCTTTATAGTCTATGTTATGCCAGTTGAGCTAAATATCCCCTGAGACCATGTCCCCAGCCCTCAGCCCAGTAATTTGGTCCCTCAGGGAGTTTGGATGTGTCTATGAAGCTTCCATGACCTTGCCTTGGTTAAGTTGTGCTGACTTCCCTAGTACTGTGTACTGTCTTACCCTTCACCAAAGCTACTACTTATCTATTCTCTATTTAGTGAGTTTATCACTTTTTACATCCTCTTAGTAAATTCTCAGTAAGAAGTAGTGTTATTCCTGTAGGTTGAGTTGGCATCAGGTGGAAAAATGAAGACCTAAGGATGATTGTCTTATTTTTAAAAGCTTCTTTGGAGAAGTAATTAATTCTGATTCTATGTTGACCTTATTTGTCTTTTAAAAAACTGTCTTATTTTTTATTATTTTGTAAAATCTTGTAGCAGTGATATTAATATTAGTAAAAATAGTGGCTGATAGTTGTTTGCAGTAATTAGTGCTAAACCAAAAAGCCAAACCCATTGCCCTAGAGTCAATTCCTACTCATAGCGACCCTATAGGACAGCATAGAACTGCCCCATAGGGTCTCGAAGGAGCGGCTGGTGGATTCGAACTGCTGACCTTTTTGTTAGCAGCCAAGCTCTTAACCACTGCGCCACCAGGGCTCCAGATTAGTGATAAGGTAGGTATTAAAATGTGATTCCATTTTAGGCATTGGATGGTTTCCTATTTGTGGTGAATCGAGATGGAAACATTGTATTTGTGTCAGAAAACGTCACTCAATACCTGCAGTATAAACAAGAGGACCTGGTCAACACAAGTGTCTACAGTATCTTACATGAAGAAGACAGAAAGGATTTTCTTAAAAACTTGCCGAAATCTACAGGTAGACTCTTAGCATATGTTTTCTAAATATGTTGTTTAAAATATTTCCTTGACCATAGCTTAGAAAATCAAGTATATCTTTTTTTTGGAAGCCAAGTGATCAATCTAGAAAAGTTAATAGCAAAATTTTCAGATATGATCTTGTGAATTCAAAATTTGGTGTACATTTCATGGAACTAGAGTACATAGTGAGTTATTGAGATTTCTGTTGAAGTTGAAATTTTTCCAATATTTTGTATGTTGTTACTCTGAAATATTAGTGGAGATATTATTACTATGGTAGATACATGTAGTGAGAAAATATAGCTTGAATTTTTTATGATGGTCATAGACTGAATTGCCAACTTTAAAGAAACTCTTCTTAATTTGTTTTCCAAAGTTAATGGAGTTACCTGGACAAATGAGACACAGAGGCAAAAGAGCCATACATTTAATTGCCGTATGTTGATGAAAACACCTCATGATGTACTGGAAGACATAAGCCCCAGCCCTGAAATGCGCCAGAGATATGAAACAATGCAGTGCTTTGCCCTGTCCCAACCACGAGCTATGATGGAGGAAGGGGAAGGTAAGAGCAATCATATGTTTGTGATGTTTCTGAAACAAGTAGCAGACAAACTTCTCCTTTTGTAATTTCCATTGTTGCAACTCTTCTTCTTGAATTCATTTTCCTACTAGCCTAAAGCTATACAAAAGGTAAATGTAATTCTTATCTGGTTAAATTTTTTTTATCGTAGATTTGCAATCCTGCATGATCTGCGTGGCTCGCCGCATTACTACAGTAGAAAGAGTGTTTCCATCAAATCCCGAAAGCTTCATTACTAGACATGATCTTTCAGGTAAGAACTTTGTGTGTGTGTATTCATTTTTAAAGTGTTTTATAAGTGTCACTGTTTCTACTGCCTGCATTGTCATTTAATTTCCTATATCCACTGTAATGAATGTTTTGTATGTGTTATTCCCTTTGTTTCTTACATAAAACCCTAAAGGAGATTTCATTAAAACCCTTTGCTCCAGAATTGGGTATATTCAACACTTAACAGTCCCCAAAGAAAAGAATCTAAAAACAAATGTAGAGAGACCTGGCTCTTTCTCCAAATAGCATTTTGGATCAGAATTTAGTATTTCTTTTCCGTACCTTCAGACCCACTTATCATAAAGAAAGAAGATTTAAAAAAATAGATGTAATTTAATGAGAGTTACTGGGTGTAATTCTGACATCTGCGTAAGGTGTGCCTGACCCAAGCTCTAGTGTTTTCAGTTGCCTCTTATGCATGTGAAAGCTGGACAGTGAATAAGACTGGAGAGGAATTGATGCCTTTGAATTATGCTGTTGGTGAATATATCAAGAACTTCCAGGCGAATGAACAAACCTGTCTTGGAAGAAGTACAACCAGAGTGCTTTTTGGAAGCAAAGATGGTCAGACTTTGTCTCATGTACTTGGACATGTTATCGTGAGGGGTCCAGTCCCTGGAGAAGGACGTTATGCTTGGTAGACGGTTAGTGAAAAAGAGGAAGACCCTCAAAGAGATGGATTGACGAATAGTGGCTGCAACAGTGGGCTCAGGCATAACAATTGTGAGGATGGTGCAGGACCAGGCATTGTTTCATTCTGTTGTACATAGGTTGCTATGAGTCAGAACCTACTCAACAGCACCTCACAATAGCACATGATCTTCAGTGTTGGTTTGCCATTTTGTAACCATGGGAGTAAAAAATTAAAGATGATGGGCAGTTGGTAAATGCGCATTGATGAAATGCAATGTCATGGCAGTATTATCTTTACTTACCTTCAAGCCTATTCTTATCATCTGAAACCCTACATGATGATGCAAAGGGTTTACCATGTACGTTCCATCTCATGGATGGGAAAACAGAGGCTTGGTGAGAGAGGGGTTGGGTTATTTGTCTGAGATCATGGCTAATAACAGAATTTGCACCTTGATTTGCCTGACGTCAAAGCCTGTGCTTTTTGCTCTGGATAACACTATACTGTATTTTTACCCTATAATGTGCTTGTGGGTGCTCTGTAGCGATTTAACAAAATGGAGCAGGTGTAAATAAATACAAAACATAGCTATAGTTGCCATAATATTTTATTGTAAAAAATAGCTATTTTCTCAATCATTCAACCTTTTGGTACTAGGCCTAGTTACCTGTTTTGAGGCTGCTTGAGATTAATTTGCACAGATGTGGAAAAAAAAAAAAGAACCCAAAATAACAACGAAGTTCTTTATTCTGGATTGTCAGTTTGTCTGTACTGATGGATACTAATTTATATTGGAAAAGTTTCTCTTTATTTGGTCACCTTGAGAAAATCAAACATGGTGACAGGAGTTTTTATCTATTACCCTTTTAGAGTCGGTGTTCTTCTGAGCCTTGTTGTAATTCGGCTGTCTTAATTTTCTCTGTAAATACTTTACATTTTGTTATCAAAGATAACTAAAACATCTTTACCTAAGCAGTTTAACAAGATAGCGTCTTTAAAAATTTCTCATTAATATTTTTTCTTATTATGGAAGGAATACATTTTTATTTATAAAAGCTAGAAAATACCTAGCAAAAACAATCAAATGTGTTTTTCTAGTTAACATAATTTGAAACCGAGAGCCATTTTACATAATTACAGTTGGTATCTTCCGGTTACTATCTGTTATTTCGTAGGAGGTTTGTTCCATTCAGCTCATTACTTGTTTTGGCCTTTGGAGAGAGGCTTTATAGTCTGTCCCTGGTGTAGCTGCCTGTTCCTGCATTCACTATTTCTGAGCATCTGTCTTGTTTTTTATGTAGCTCAGGGCTAAACTTAGGGGAGGCGAGTGAGAAGAGATCATCCCCAGTCTGGGCACAGTGCACGTGTGTTTCTTCTTTTCTGGAACGCGTTTGTCTCTCTCGTTATTCGTTGTTTCTTCACTAATCAGACTTTTTATTTGTCACTATTAAAAGTCTGAATTTTAAACAGATTCTTGGACTTCGGTCTCATAACCATTAACTCATGCAACTTTAGTGCCTGTCTCATCCTCAGTAGCTTTTCCAGAACTACCTTAAGTATAAAGCTTCATAAGTTCTCCCAATCTGTGCTTGGTGTTCTTTAGCATTTTTACTTTTCTAAGGAACACATCATAGAGAGGATAGACTGGCAAATCTTTTCTATATCTTTCTGTCTTGAATCAATTTATTGACCACTTCTTTCAAGTCATTTGCCCGGTTGTCTAGGGCTATTATCTTCATCACCTTTTGGAGTTGGTGGACCTGTTGGTGCTGAGTGTAGGCAGTCAATTGAATCTGAGTGTTGCATTTTTTAGTAAAATCCCCATAGAACAGATGAAACAAATAACTGTTGATAGTCTCGAAATCACCATGAGTATCAATCATTGTCATTTTTTTGACCATGGGACACATTTTCTCATGGGTAAGATCCATGCCATAGAAGTTGATTAGACAGTTTTTGCCCTGAATAATCCCTAGTAATTCCTTTGAATTTTCTAAATGCAACTTTATTGTCCTGCAGATCTGCTTCAAGACTCACTTTGATGCTGCTCAGAGGAAAAAGGCTTAGCTATTTTCAAAGGACCGCTGTCTTCATAAAACCTTTTTCAGTTTCATAGCAATTTTGAGTATGTACATTTGGTCTCTCCAGTATATTTGATGCTAAAAAATTGGCAGAAACTTGCAGAATTGTAGAAATGAGAATTGGTTAGCCCTCTCAGTTTAGCCTTTAAGTGTACAAAAATGTAGTCACCTCAGATGGAAAGAATTATCCCTACTAGCTGTTAAGGCAGGATTTTTCTTTAGCCTCATGGTTGCAGAACAGAATATATTCAGATTAACAGTTTTACTGGAATGTGTTACTTTTTTTTTCTTTTTAAATGAAAATGAAGCCTTAGATTATCTGAACAAGTTATACTCTATGTGTTCGTAAGGGAGTTGTGTGATACACTTTTACATTCATTCAGCAGAACATTTAGATATAAGAGTGTTCTGCAGGATGATGGCCTTAAAGAGAAAAGCTCTGGATATGCCAGAAACTTAGGGAAGGTGAAACAGTGATTGAGTATCTTTTATTTTATTCTTCAGTGCTAATCCACACAGTGGACAACCAGCAGACAACCAAGAAATACTTCTGAGTTTGATTTAAATCTTTTATTGTCTGGTTAATAGGCAAAGTTGTCAATATAGATACAAATTCTCTGAGATCCTCCATGAGGCCTGGCTTTGAAGATATAATCCGACGGTGTATCCAGAGATTTTTTAGTCTTAATGATGGGCAGTCATGGTCCCAGAAACGTCATTATCAAGAAGGTAATAAATTTTCGGAGTAACTCTTGATCTTGTTTGTCATTTTGTTTGATAGTCTATTATAAAGTTGTAACTATATATATGGTATTAGTTGTCATGGTGTGGGGGAGAGGTGGGATAGAAAAATGATTCTTGAGTTAATATTTTAGCCTTTTCTTAGTTTTGGTGCAGATTCATTGTTAACATTGGATTTTGAAAATGTTATGCCTGAAGAATGTTTTCTTCTTCTCTCCTACATGAATTTATTTTGCTGATTGTCATTACTACTACTGAGATATTTTTCTCAATAGCTTACATCCATGGCCATGCAGAAACCCCAGTGTATCGATTCTCTTTGGCTGATGGAACTATAGTGACTGCACAAACCAAAAGCAAACTCTTCCGAAACCCCGTAACAAATGATCGTCATGGCTTTGTCTCAACCCACTTTCTTCAAAGGTAATGGTGGATTATTGTGTTTTCTCATATTAAATGCAACAGTATTCTCAAGATGCTTTATTATTAATGTAAAACAGGTGAAAATTTAATGAGAGAAAAAGCATGGAGCTACTGGATTTGCTGAAGTCTGTTTAGATTCCTGGATTATGATTTGTTTTTTAAGGTTATATTTTTCTTTGAAAATGAGTATTTGTTCATTAAATAATCACTTCTTGAGAAAGCTGGGGAATGGGAAGGCTCGTGGGTGCAAGAACATGTAAAATCTGACCACATCTGTTACCTTTCATTTGTAACAGTATATTACATTGCTTTTAAGGATTTAATATAAAATTTGTATCTTGCCTTTAAGAATAAATGATAGTTAATATTGGTGTTGCTAATGATACATGAGCACCACTTGGAGGTGGATAATTACCATTAATCACCTTGAGTGATTTGTAGGCTAGGTACCTCCATTTATCACTCTTAGATATATGACAACTCTAGTTAAGCACTGGTAGGACCCCTGGTGGTACAGTGGTTAATTGCTTGGCTGCTAACTGAGAGGTTGGCAGTTTGAACCGCCCCATCAGCTCCGTAGGAGAAAGACATCTGATGATCTGCCTCCATAAAGATAACCGCCAAGAAAACACTATGAGGCAGTACTGTTTTGTCATATGGGGTCGCTGGGAGTTGAAAATCGACCCAGTGACACCTAACACCAACACCAACAAGGAGTCCATATAACATGGCTGTTGGCCCTTCTCAGTGCTGTAGTGGTGTCACTGACATAGATTCTGCAGCTTGTAAAAAATATGTACTTAGGTTAATATCTATGTTGGAATTGTCACTAGTGTTAGAATGGTGTGGAAGAAGTTAAGTTCCTGTGCGCTTAATCCCTTGTTTATCTGATTCAGAGCTTTGACACATGCTTGTCATTTTTTTAAGTAAAATTCTGATGTTGTGTTTCTTTGCAGAGAACAGAATGGGTACAGACCAAACCCAAATCCTCTTGGACAAAGCATTAGACCTCCTGTAGCTGGATGCAACAATTCAGTAGGTGGCATGAGCATGTCACCAAATCAAGGCTTACAGATGCTGAGCAGCAGGACCTATGGCCTGACAGACCCCAGCACCACAGGGCAGATGGGTGGAGCTAGGTATGGGGGCTCCAGTAACATTGCTTCAATGAACCCTGGGCCAGGCATGCAGTCACCATCTTCCTACCAGAACAACAGCTATGCTCTCAGCATGAGTAGCCCCCCACACGGGAGTCCTGGTCTTGGCTCCAACCAGCAGAATATCATGATTTCTCCTCGTAATCGTGGGAGTCCAAAGATGGCCTCACACCAGTTTTCTCCTGTTGCAGGTATTTATAGTGACATTTCGTTTTCTTTTTCAGTAATTATTCTTTTCTCTCCGTACCACTATAATTCTTGTAAAGTTAAATCATTTTATAATAGAAACTTTGAAGTATTAAGTGGGTTTTGTTATCGTCTGTGATAGTCTAACTCTCTTTCCTAACTTTTCTCCAAATCCAGGTGTACACTCTCCCATGGGATCTTCTGGCAATACTGGGAGCCACAGCTTTTCCAGCAGCTCTCTCAGCGCCCTGCAGGCTATCAGTGAGGGCGTGGGGACTTCTCTTCTATCTACTCTCTCTTCACCAGGCCCCAAGTTGGATAACTCTCCTAATATGAATATAACCCAGCCAAGTAAAGTCAACAGCCAGGATTCCAAGAGCCCTCTAGGCATATATTGTGACCAGAATCCAGTAGAGAGTTCAATGTGTCAGTCAAATAGCAGGGATCACCTCAGTGACAAAGAAAGTAAAGAGAGCAATGTAGAAGGGTCAGATAATCAAAGGGGTCCTCTGGAAAGCAAAGGTCATAAAAAATTACTGCAGTTACTTACCTATTCTTCTGATGACCGAGGTCATTCCTCCTTGACCAACTCTCCGCTGGATTCGAGTTGTAAAGACTCATCCCTTAGCGTCACCAGCCCGTCTGGAGTCTCCTCTTCTACTTCTGGAGGTGTGTCCTCCACATCCAATATGCATGGGTCACTGTTGCAAAAGAAACACAGAATTTTGCACAAGTTGCTACAGAATGGGAATTCGCCAGCTGAAGTAGCCAAGATTACAGCAGAAGCAACTGGGAGAGACACCAATAGTACAGCTTCTTGTGGGGAAGGGAATGTCAAGCAGGAGCAGCTAAGTCCTAAGAAGAAAGAAAATAATGCCCTTCTTAGATATCTGCTAGACAGGGATGATCCTAGTGACACCCTCTCTAAAGAGCTACAGCCCAAAGTGGAAGGCATTGATAGTAAAATGAGTCAGTGTGGCAGCTCTGCCATTCCCAGCTCGAGTCAAGAAAAAGACTCTAAAATCAAGACAGAAACAAATGAAGAGGTAATTTTTCTGTATATTCCAGCTTAGTCATCATTACATTTTGGTGTTAGAAAGATAATATATACAAATTGTTCTATTTTAGGTTTGTTTATAGGAAGTTAATTTTGAGTTATTGTTTCTTTGTATTTGTTTTGGACATCTGTAAAAGTATGTTATGATGCAATTGAGAAGTATCGGATGTGTATGTTTTAAAATGTGGCTCTAACTGTTCAGTAGCAAATTTGAAAAGTTTCATGTGAGGTGTTTCTTGTTGAAATGAGCAGAGTGGTTCATTAAGGGTATGGTAGAGGTACAAAGGAGGAAAATTTTTTTTAAGCAACAGCAATTTTGATTTGACCTAAAAATCAAGTTTCATGTACATGATCTCCTTCTGTATAAACATTTCGCAAACTCTGCTTGAGGGATGCTATTCCAGGAGATTTTAATATGCCTCTGAGCAAATTAAAGGCTCAGAGAAGCTTTACACTTAAGATGCCTGTGTAACTTTCTTTAACCTGCTATTTACCCAATTTATTGGCTGAAGGCCATTTTGGAGCACACCTGTGAATACCATGCTGAACATCAGCCTGTTGCTTTATTTATTAGTCAGTGCTTGTTTCCAGAAAGTATGTACGGATGCAGACATCTCTTGTCAGCTAACGATCACTTTAGTGCTGGTGACTAGTGTTAGCTGGAAAACATCCCACAGCTTGAGAATTAGTTCACTGTCTAGTGTAAATAAAAGATGTATGATTTATCTCAGTAGTTTAAACTGTTCTTTCTTTGAGGAGGAAGAATAGGGATAGGGGCCATAATAATGTGGGCTTTAAGTTGACCATTATCATTTTAGGTATATAACTGTATTTTACTTGTTCCTGTTTTATGTATTTTGATGAATATGTTTATCCCTGTATATCTAGTAATATACACAGATTAATTAAAAAATTATTTTCAGGGACCTGGAGACTTGGATCATCTAGATGCTATTCTTGGTGATCTGACTAGTTCTGACTTTTACAATAATTCCATATCCACAAATGGTAGTAGTAATCTGGGAAGCAAGCAACAGATGTTTCAAGGAACTAATTCTCTCGGTAAGGAAAGAAGTAGGTTTTATTTTTGTTGGCTTTTAAATGATTCTGTATACTTGCATGTACTCTTACACTAAGACCAGGATCCAGCCAGGGTATATAACTTACACGTATGCTGCCTCTCAGTTTCCTGTACTGTTTTACAGTGGATGCATTTTTAAAAACTTTCTGGAATTCTATTTTTTCATTTCCCGTTTCTTATGAATATGATGACAGTAGTCATGGAAAATTATAGGAAAATGTTCATCTTTATGTTATTCCAGATGAGTAGTAGGTGCTAGGGTGTCTATTTTTCTCAGCCACAGAGAGTTGGATTAAAACAAAACAATTATAGATTAAAACCTGTAATTAAAACTAATGGAGTTTTCCTTTTTGGTGTTTGCTGGTCCTTAGCGTGCCTCTTTCCTATTGCTGCATGTTTATTCATTCATTAATTTAACATGGATATGTTGTTTGTAATCAATTGAAAAAAGAATAATACACAGTTAATTTAGAATGATGGTTATTTGTTTTCAGTGCTAACATTTCATAAAGTGAAATGCATAGTCAAATCAATCCAACAGATTGGACAAGGAAAAAATGGTGTTTAGGAGGAAATTTTATATTTCATTCTGTGTCTGAGAGAAGCTACTTAATTAGTATCTATGTGAAAGAACCTGCAGGAGCTTAAAACATTGGTGGATTTTTCAGTATTGAGTGAAGCGGAATATGAATGACCGTATCAGGCTATAGAACAGTGCCCAGTACTTTAGCCAGCACTGAGATTCTTATCTCTACTTTATTTGGAATACGAGGCATGGTTTTTTCTTTTTCTTTTTGGCTTAGTGTTTATTTTGTAAAGGAAGACAGTGTTTGGTTTTGTAAGAAACGCATGCTTGTTGGGTAGTGGTGGTACTTATGTCTTGTACTTCATTATTTGTGTATTGAATCATGAGGGGATATTTATGTATTGTATGTTTTCAGCAGGTTTGAGAAGTCCACAGTCGCTGCAGTCCATTCGTCCTCCGTATAACCGAGCAGTGTCTCTAGATAGCCCGGTGTCTGTTGGCTCAAGCCCTCCAGTGAAGAATATCAGTGCTTTCCCCATGTTACCAAAGCAACCCGTGTTGGGTGGGAATCCAAGAATAATGGATAGTCAAGAAAATTATGGCTCAAATATGGGTATGCTATTTCTTATTAGTAGTTACGATTAAAAATTTCTTTTGGGAAAAGCAAATTTAAAATACTTAAATAATAATTGGGATTAAGTAATAGGTTTTTGAATAATGTTAGCATAATGTTTCTTTCATGAGTATCCTTCATTTTGTCTTAGTTTTTTAAACCCTTAAGGAGGCTCTTACTTTAAGACATTTTCTAACCTGTAGTGAGTGAATAGATGGGAATAGTGACATATCTAAAATATTTGCATAGTTGGACAGCCCCATTCTTAGGCTGATAGAGCACTGTTTTCTGGTCCAGGCTGATGTGTGTAATGGCTGTACCTATATGATATATGAAGGATTCCTCTACAGTATGAAAAGACCTAATCATTTTTACCTTTTTCAGGTGGACCGAACCGAAATGTGACTGTGAATCAGACTCCTTCCTCAGGAGACTGGGGCTTACCAAACCCAAAGGCTAGCAGAATGGAGCCTATGAGTTCAAACTCCATGGGAAGACCAGGAGCAGATTTTAATGCTTCTTTACCTAGACCTGCAGTGGCCGGCTCTATGCCCACCTTGCCTGTTCGGTCCAATAGCATACCAGGCACACGGCCAATGTTGCAACAACAGCAACAGCAGCAGATGCTTCAAATGAGTAAGCTTCCCCTTTAAAAAAAAAAAGAAAATTAGATGTTTTAGGGTAATTGTTGCCATCGGCATATTTGAAAATTTATACTTTCTTTTTGCTTCCTTAGGGCCTGGTGAGATTCCCATGGGAATGGGGGTCAATCCTTACAACCAAGCAGCACCATCTAACCAACCAGGTTCCTGGCCAGATGGCATGTTGTCTATGGAACAAGGCCCTCATGGGACTCAAAATAGGTGGGGCTTTATTTCATGACTGTTTGGAAAATGTTAGCTTCAGATTGTCTAGAAGGTCGTCAGAGCACAGGAACAGACCACATTCTGTGGTGATTGTATGTGAAGAAATGAGGCAAAGGCAGCAAGAGGAAGCATTCATGGGAGAGAGCGGAAACAGAACTGTATTGTTTAGCTGCAGGATCATTCAGAGGTCCAGCCTCTGAGAGCCTCTCTGTGAGATGATTGTCTCTAGTGATGGTAATTCCATGAGGAGGGGGGTAAATTAGCATCAGTTTTAGAAGATAAGAACATGTTCCCAGTGGCTTTATAAATGGTTTGCAGAGGGCAAGCCTCAATTTCCTTGAAAATTGGTTTTTTTAGGGTTAGATAATTTCTTTCTAAAATTATTTAAAACTTTTCAGGTATTTTGGGCGAAGTTTATATTTCATTTTCATTTCTCTTGGTTGGTAACTTATTTGCATGGAAGAAGCTGCCTGTTATTGCCACACTGGGTCATAATCTAACCCAAATTCTTTAATAACTTAAGCAAAGAAACAATCTATTGACTAGACAGTGATACAACTACATGAATCTGTTTAAGGCGAGTGGTTCTCTACCCAGTAGAGAATAGTTTCCAGTTCACAGAACTTTTCTGAAGTAGGGTATATTTCTAGCTCCATGGCGTTTTGTGTGTGGAGGGAGAACTGTGGCACCTTCGTGTTGGTGTATGGAGTTTGTGAGTATTATACTTACTGACACATGAGCTCTGTGGGCCAAGTATAACAAAGAGTTGTTTGGACAGGTTCCCTGACTTAGTTCATTGATAGTTCAACATTTCTATCTTTTCTTCTGTTGATTTCCCTAACTATCAAATAATGTAACTACTGTATTATGCCACCTCTAGTAGGGTCTTGAGAGTAATACCTTTTCCCAGTGCCCTCCACCCTCCCAATCTCTGCTGTCTCCCATAGATATCCAGGGTCTGACATAGACATTTTGGTAGTGGAATTGGCACCTAGGTTTGCTAGATATGGTGGTTGAAGATGGATGGGTGAAGTTTTAGAATTGTAGACCTTACATTTAAATTCTGTCATTTGTACTTTCTCTTCTCTGCTACTTTATTTATACTTGGAGTATTTGAGTTATTATTGTACATTAAAGTACTGCTTACGGTTACTATAATTTCTTTTTTTTTTTTTTTTTTAAAGCAAGTACCATTGAAATTGATTGCAAATGTCTTTTTAGGCCACTTCTTAGGAATTCCCTGGATGATATCCTTGGGCCACCTTCTAATCTAGAAGGCCAGAGTGATGAAAGAGCATTGCTGGACCAGCTGCATACACTCCTCAGCAACACAGATGCCACAGGCCTGGAAGAAATTGATAGAGCTTTGGGCATCCCTGAACTTGTAAATCAAGTAGGTGGCATTAAGGTGGGAATGAGAGAGAGCGTGTGTATGTGTGTATGCATGCACGCGTGTATATGAGCCCATGCACAAGAATGCCTGTGTATGTATCTTTCTTGTTACTGTGTAACATCGCTGTATATTTTATATATATAAAATATATATATATTTTAAAATATATATATTTTATATATATATATAAAATTTTACTAGTCAAATATTATGTATTCTATTGGAAACATAGTTGAACCAATCCTCTACTGATGAAAGGAGCCCTCGTGGCGCAGTGGTTAAGCACTTGACTGCGAACTGAAAGGTCAGTTTGCACCTACCAGCCGCTCTGCAGGAGAAAGATGTGGCAGTCAGCTCCATAAAGATTACAGCCTTGGAAGCCCTCTGGGGCAGTTCTTTGCTGTCCTGTAGGGTCGTTATGAGTTGAATCGACACAGTAACAACTACTGCTGATGAAAATTTAAATTCTTCCTAAATATTAAGTGTCATAAACTATTCTGTGAATTACGTCTTTTTTTTTTTTTTAATTGTACTTTAGGTGAAGGTTTACAGAACAAAGTTTATCATTAAACAGTACACATTGTTTTATGACAATGGTTAACAACCCCGTGACATGTCAGTACTGTCCCTTCTCGACCTTGGGTTCCCTATTACCAGCTTTCCTGTCCCCTCGTGCCTTCTAGTCCTCATCCCTGGACTGTTGTGCCCCATTAGTTTCGTGGTGTTTTATGGGGCTGTCTAATCTTTGGCTGAAGGGTGAACCTCAGAAGTGACTTCATTATACTGAGCTAAAAGGGTGTTCGGGGGCCATACTCTCGGGGTTTCTCCAAGTCTGTGTCAGGCCAGTAAGTCTGGTCTTTTTTTTGTGAGTTAGAATTTTGTTCTACATTTTTCTGCAGCTCTGTCCGGGAGCCTCTGTTGTGATCCCTGTCAGAGCAGTCAGTGGTGTTAGCGGGGCACCATCTAGTGGTACTGGACTCAGTCTGGTGGAGGGCGTGGTGGTTGTATCTGTGAATTACATCTTGTTCTTATTCTAGTTCCTTAGGTACAATCCAAGAGAAAGCATTATTGGTGCACATTTTAAAGGTTTTGTGACATATTTTCATATTGTTTTCCTGAAAAATTATACTAGCTACTTTGCTACTAACAGAGTATGATAATACTAGTTCCTCATAACCTTTTACCCAGCACTGTGCTGGTGTGACTCAGATGCCCCTGAGTCGATTCTGACTACAGAGACCCTATAGAATAGGGTAGAACTACCCTATAGGGTTTCCAAGGCTATAATCTTTACAGAAGCAGACTGCCACATCTTTCTCCCGCAGAGCCTCTGGTAGGTTTAAACTGCCAACATTTTGGTTAGTATCCAAGCGCTTAACCACTGTGCCACCAGGTGCAAAGAACATACACAGAGGTGCAAATTGAGCAAGTGAATAAACAAATACTGGGCATGATTATTCTTTTAAATCTCTGCCAATCTGATAAGCAAAAAAAAGCCAACAAAATTTTTAAATTGTATTTCTTTGATTCGCAAGAGCGAACATCTTTATATTTATTGGCCATTTATATGTCTTTTTTTTGTAATCTTCTAATGGAGATTTATTTTGTTGATCTACAAGACTGTGTGTGTTTCATTATTGATTTATTTGTTGATTCCTTCATTCCACAAATATTTGTGTCTTCTGTATGCTAGTCAGTCTTTCAGAGGCATTGGAACAAGAATGAGCAAGTTAATTCCTGCTCCCAGAGTTCACATCCCATTGGGTGAGGCAAACATCAGGAAGGAACCACACATGTAGAAGGAGACATGTGTACTAGAGATTTTGAAGGAAAAGCCTGTGGTACTAAGAGACTTCAACTAAGCGGCTTGGGCAGGAGTTGTCAAACATTTTCTCTAAAAAAGTGATGTTTGAGCTGTGATTTGGAGGATGTCTATTGTCTAACATGTTGCAAATAGTTTTCTGGTTTTGTTGTTTGGTGGGGTCTTGTTTTTAGTTTAAAATTTTTTGGGTTTTTAAATCTAGGATGATGAGATAAAGAGTAACTGGGCATTTAACTTGAATGGTCAGGAAAGTTCTTTCTGGGGAAATGACATGTAAGCTGAAGCCTGAAGTATGAGAAGGAGCCAGCTATGCAAAGAGCTAGGGGAAGAATATTCCAGAAGAGGTACAACAAACTCAGAGGTCCTTGAAGGTCTTAAGACAGTAAAGAGCTAGGAGGTACTAGAAAGTTACTGAAAATATGTGGGAGTAGAGGGGGAGTAGAGTAAAATGAGTTGGGAATGATAAATGGAGGCCACGTTCCACAAAGTTATCTTAAGGAGTTTGGAATTTTTCTATTGTATTGGGAAGAAATTGAAGGATCTTAAGCAGGGTAGTGATGAGACTTGCTTTACTTTTTGTTTTTAGCAAAGTATTCCATGTATGTAACTTAAAAATTAAGTGGCACGGAAATATTTTTATGAAAGAACCAGTCACTTGGCTTTGCTTCCAAAAAAACCAAACCAAACCCTGTCGAGTAGAACTGCCCTGTAGGATTTCCAAGGAGCCGCTGGTGGATTTGAACTGTTGATGTTTTGATTAGCAGTCAGGCTCTTAACCCCTGTGCCACGAGGGCTCCTTCCCCTGCTTAGAGGAAATGTTTGTGTTGGTAAATGTGCTTATGGTGCTATTTCTTTATTAACTTCAATCTGTATCTGTTGACTTCTGGATATGGTAGTTGACTGTGGGTCTGTAGTCACTTATCTGAGACCCTTGTGGTCAGCTATGTTTAGAAATTCAGAAGCTTTTGGATTTTTTTTTTTTTTGTAAGCTTTTGGATTTTAAAAAGGTAGAATGGTATGTATATCATAGATTACATGACACCGCCGGTAGGGTTTGAGCGGTAGTATGGTTTGGGGCAGTAGCCTCTGATCAAACAAGCTATTACTTCGATAGCAAAATATATAGTTATAGTAAGTGAGATGTATGGAGATTATATATTGCCTCTTAGAAGTTCATGTCAGGTTTTGCCGTTAAATGAGTTTGATGTGAATGAAAACTGTAGATTTTTCTAAAGCTATTTTTGGATTTTGGAATTTCAGATAAGAAATGTGGATTTCTATTTCTCTCTCTCCCTTCCTGCCCCTCAGAACACACATCCACGCTCACTACATACATATGGCCATGTGGTCTTTCTGTGCCCACAGTGTGAGCCTGTCTTTTGTTGTTGTTGTTAAAACAGTCAGTGTCTACATTATTTTGGGTCATCACTGAGCCAAGTATAGCGTGTATTTTTTGTGTTAATAATTGTTACTTTCTCTTTTTATTTGCTTAGTTTTTTTATGTCTTTATTGCTAATTCTCCCCAGATACTTCAACAGAACTATAAAATTCCTCTTAGGCCTTTCGTAACATGTTCCGACACATTTACACGATCGATTAATTCCTGCTCTCCTGCAGTTCTCTGTTCCCGTTTTACATTGACCTTATGAGGCATCCTAGAAATCTATAATTGTCACTATTCTCCTATATTGGACCCCCGTTTTCTGAATCACAAATCATTTTCTTTCTTGATTTACCCCTTTCTTGTGCTGAAACAGAACCTCTTCAGCTTCACAGGCCCTACTTCATGACATAAAATGTTTTGGGTCCTTGTGTGTCTGAAAATATCTTTATTCTACCCTTCTGGCATGTATGGTTGTGCTAAGTTCATCCCAGAATTTTGAGAGAACTGTTCCACAGTTTCCTGGCATTGGTATCTGGCAGGGGCAGTGTTGCCGTTGAGTCTTACTCTATTCTGATTCTGATTTTTTGTATGTGACCCATTTATTCTTTTTGAATTGTTTAGGAACTTTTCTCCTTTGAAATTTCATGATACCGTATCTTTGTGTGGGTCCTGTTTCTTCATTCTGCAGTGAAAACCTTTGTGTTTTCCACATACTAAATTTGAGATGCGTGTGACATCCAAGTAAAGATGTTAAATATGCATTTGCATAGGCAAAATTCGAGTTCAGAGAAGTTTGGGCCAGAGGTAAAACTGTGGTAGATGTTACCATTGGCTGAGAGCACCTAAGTGGAAAGTGTAGCTAGGGAAAAGAAGATGGTGTAGGACTGAACACTGATGAAGGATAGGCCAGAGCAGGGGGGAAAAGCGAGAGTTTGGTGTCACAGAATACAGTAGAGTGAGGCATGCTGTAAGGCAAGAGCTGTCGAGGGTGTTGACTGCAGGCTTATCATTTGATCCTCATGAATAAGAAGATAAAGGTGAGTGCTGCACTTGGCAGGTCCTCATGTCTTAGCATGGCGGGCTCCTCCTCCTCTTTTTTTCTGTCATCTGCGGGATATTATTTTGTATATATCCTTAGTTCCCTAGGGTTGCAGTAACAAAATACCACAAAGTGAGCGACTTTAAAGAACAGAAATTTATTGTCTCACAGTTCTGTAGTCCAGAAGTCCAAGTCAGGTTATCATCCGTGTTGATTCCTTCTGAGGGCCCTGAGAGAGAAACTTCCATGCCTCTCTCCTAGTTTCTGGTGGCTGCCAGCAATCCTTGGCGTTTTCTTTGCTGCTTATAGATTCCGCATCTGCTTCGCTTGTCACATAGCACCTACCTTCCCACTGTGTATGTCCCTGTCTCTATGTTTGCTCTCCCCTTTTGTCAGACGTCACTCAGAAGGGATTAGGACCTGCCCTACTCTAGTATGACCTCATTAACTTAACTAATAATGTCTTCAAAGAAAGACCCAAACAAGGTCACATTCATTGTTACTTGGATTAGGACTTAATTAACCCTTTTGGGGACACGATTCAGTCCATAGCGTATCCTTAGCATGTAGAGAAGCAATGCCTGGCACATAACAGGCGCTTAATAAATACTTCTTAATTGAATGGATTCCTCTTGCCGCATACAGATAGTGGTGGATGACCATCAATAGGCTTTGATGAACTGGTGAATATATTTCAGAGAGGTGAACTTTTGTTGATTTTCTTCTCTCTACCAAAGTCATTTCTTGCTACTTCCCAAAACATTCTTGTACAAATTACATGAGAATTCATTGACCACAGTGATTTTAATTGAGTTTTTATTTTGTAATTGGCTTGGGAGGTCCATATTGCTACAGAAATCTGGTCTGGAACAAATGATGTTTTTCCAGGGACTTAATACATTTTAGGTATTTGGCTCAGGCTATATTTGAGTGTCTCTGTGAGACCTTGTGCGAGGCAGTAGGACATAGCTGTGAAAAGATGGGATGTGGTGTGTGTTCTTACAGAGCTGCAGACAATAAAGACAACTTGATTTTGCTTTTGGAATTCTGCATCATTGTGTACATATATTGACTTTATTTTTTTCTCTCCTTTAAGGCATTTGTTTTCTGTAGCTTTCCCAGAGGTACCTCACTGTTCATTTTCTGTGTTTGACGTTTAAGGGACAAGCTTTGGAGCCCAAACAGGAACCTTTTCAAGGCCAAGAAGCAGCAGTCATGATGGATCAGAAGGCAGCATTATACGGGCAGACATACCCAGGACAGGGGCCTCCAATGCAAGGAGGCTTTAATCTTCAGGGACAATCATCATCTTTTAACTCTATGATGAATCAGATGAGCCAGCAAGGCAGTTTTCCTCTCCAAGGAATGCATCCGAGGGCCAACATCATGAGACCCCGGACAAACACCCCCAAGCAGCTTCGGATGCAGCTTCAGCAGAGACTGCAGGGCCAGCAGGTAACCAGTCACATGATCTACTTTGGCTCAAAGTGACTTTCCCTTTGGGGTCCCCTTCTTCTGTTTGTTTTCAGACAGTGTTCCTTAGAGCTCTTGTGGAGACGCGCGAGGGGGCAGGTGGGCCCAGCACCCACAGGCTCTCCATCCCTCATCAGCAAAAGCAATTCCTTTTGTTTTTCTTTCTCTGTAAGATTTTATTTGTGCAGATCGTTCCATGTTGGAAGGTGGTTGTAGTAGAATTGATTACCTTTTTATAAGAATATGCCATTGTACCGGTTAAAAAGTACAAAATGTCAGAGTATTGCTCTTGGGGAGAAAAGAGAAAAGTGTTTATTGATGACTTTGTAGTCTTAAAGATTGTTTATATTTTATTTTAAAGTCCTTAATATTAATAACCAAATATTTAAACCTTTTTTTCTCTAAATTTTGATATTGGGAATATACACAGCAAAACATACACCAATTCAGTTTCTACTTTTACGGTTTAGTGACATTGACTACATTCTTCTGAGTTGTGCAACAGTTTTCACACTCCTTCTGAGTTGTTCCTCATTAACATAAACTCACTGCCCCTAAATTTCCTGTCTCTTTTGAGTTGCTCTTGTCAGTTTGATCCTATGTAGGTAATTCTTAAAAGAACACAATGCTCAAGGCAGGCCTGTTTAACTAGGTAAGCTAAACTATTTAAACCTTTTTGATGTCAGCATTTTTTATGAAAACCTCTGCTTTCTAGATGTTTTCTAAGATTTGAACTCTTCTATAATATACAAGATGAGATTTCTATTCTTTCATTGTTTCCTTAATCCACAATAAATCTTCCAAAATTTAATTATTCATATGGTTTGTATCTGAGTGAACGGCATTATTAAATGTGGTAGAACTGAACCATATAAGCAGATGAATGAGTGAATTTAAAATCCAGTGAGCCAGAGACTTCTTCCAGTACGTGAATATTCCTGAAAGTCAGTTTAGATACCTAGGAAGGCTGTGTTAATGCATTCATGGTACCATTTTACCTTTGATCATTCCTTTCCACTAAAAGTTAACCCAGGAAAAGGTAGCAGAAGAGATAGTGTATTCAGTGTTAACTCTGATCAAGTTAAAGCAGTTTCTCCAAGTGCCTGAATAATCCCAGAGAAAATCTGACTTTATAATTCCTTTCAGTTTCTGTTGAAGATACTCTTTAAACTGCAAAATTACACTTTAATTTTTCTTCCCGGTGCCAAATAGTAAAGCTCCATATGACAGTTCAAAAAGGTTAATGCTGAAAGTATATCAGTTCAGTTTAGATTTGGAGAGCTGGTGATGTAACCAGGTTAATGGATCTGGAAATACCGTCACAACCTCATTGGGTGGGGCTGAGGATCTGGAAAACAATGTTGGGCCCATTAACATGCTCCACTTACATCCTAACCATCTTGTCTTTCCTCAGTTTTTGAATCAGAGCCGTCAGGCACTTGAAATGAAAATGGAAAATCCCACTGCTGGGGGGGCTGCAATGCTGAGGCCCGTGATGCAGCCTCAGGTGAACTCACAGGTATGTAACATGTCTCTCTGCATTCACTGCCATGTCCCCAGCTCCCAGCACAGGGCCTGGCACATGGTTGGTTCTCAGTAAATGTTAAAGGAATAGAGTAATTCCAGGTTTCTTGTGTAAAGAAATAGTTCCACAGCCCCACCTATTTTTTTCTCCCTTCATTTCTTCTCTTGCTAGTAACTAGGGAGGAAACAGAGGAGTGGTACCTTCATTAAAACCACAGATTAGTTGGTTTTTAAATTAATTGCCTTTGTGATTAATTGCTGTGTTGTGAGAAAAGCTATTACTTACTTTTTAAGAATTTAAAATCATAAATCCCTAAACTTCTCTCTTCCTGGATTATAAAACCACATGTTTGCTGGGTAAAATTCTAAAATGATGAGAAGAAGAAAATAAATAATACATAATCCTCCCCTCAGGGACAGCCTCTGAGGTGACCTTTTCCCATAGTGAGAGGGGTGATGTTAAAGTTCTCCTCTCTGCCTCCAGCCAGAAGCAGAGATAGTGTTAAGGGATTTTCCTAATATGGACGAGGCAGATGACTATAGTAAAACCCTCTGTTGTGCTTTGAAATACTGTTCATACTTACTGTTACAAACTAACAAACACCTGTGAAAGGCCTAGTTTTCACTGTCTATGCCTACTCGGAAATGCTGACAGTCTCCATTTTCTTGATAATCAGGCATCCTGTAGAGGCTAAGCTAGGATACCATCCAGAAAGATGGTAAAAGTTGGCTCCTTGGAGGTGGTCTCTCCCAGCTGGTACAGCCAAAGTTCCCTTCCTTGTTCAGTGCTTTGACCACTCACTCCCTTAACCTCCAAATAGCTTCTCGTTGCCCTTCACCTCTCCTTTCAGAAGAATGGGCTCCTGCTTATTGGAGTGTAACCGCATCCTTTTTATGCTTCCCTTCTTGTTTTCACCTTTCTCCCCCCAGTTTCAGCTCTGCCCTTTTCCTTCTTATAGTTTATTTCATAGTTCCTGAGAAGTTTGTCCTCAGATTCTTCCTCCAATGTTTTCTCACTTTGAGGAGGGGCTTGATGACTGCTTTGATTTGATTTGTCTCTTTGCTCTACTGTGTAATTTCCAGATCCCTCCTCTTCAGCTGCCTCCCTGCCCGAAATTGCCAGAAAGTCTGTACCATAAAAAGAAGTGGACACTTTCTCTTTTCCTTAACGATAAGGAAAGGCTCTGCATGTTTTGTCTCTGTGTGATTCTTAATGCACTGTGGGAGTACTGTATGTATGAAACTGGCTAGCTCTTGCTTGGTGTGTGTAATTGTGTTCTTTCTTGGATATTAGCAGGGCTTTCTCAATGCCCAGATGGTCGCCCAGCGAAGCAGAGAGCTGCTCAGTCATCACTTCCGACAGCAGAGGGTGGCGATGATGATGCAGCAACAGCAGCAACAGCAAACCCAGGCCTTTAGCCCACCCCCTAATGTGACTGCGTCCCCCAGCATGGATGGGGTTTTGGCAGGACCTGTGATGCCAGAAGCTCCACCACAGCAGTTTCCATACCCACCAAATTATGGTAAAGTTGACAGTGAAAATAGCCTTCCTCAGAGTAACATTATCAAGGACATAAGTTTCACCAGATCTGTTGCACATTAAAAATAAACAAGAATACTACCAACTCCCTCTTGTTATTGCACAAGAAAAAGGAATAAATCAAAATAATGAGAACTAGAGTGCTGTAGTGCACAGGTAATTGAGGCAGATAGATTGTATCATATTTGAGTATTTTTCAAACTAGAACTAGAAGTTTGTTTTTTTCCTTCTGATACATCCCAGTATAATAGAACCTTAAAAATTCTCTCAGTGCTTGGTCAAGTCATTGAGAGGCTTTTTTAAAATTCCCTGTCTTGGTGTCTTGGATTTATTATTAGTTACAATAATCAGCCTTTGAGAGGTTCCAGGAACCATGGGATGGGGAGTGGAGCTTACTGGGGGAGATTACATTTTAGGATGCAACCCTACCCACTGAGGACGATAGCTCTTCTGCCCTCTAAAAGGGGGATGGAGTGATCTGAGTCCCTTTTGTACAGAAAGCCCCATGAGGGGACTCCCCTAGAAGTGATCTAAATGAGTGCCTTTCTGTAGTATGCCTGTCACTCTAGATGGCATTTTGACATCAAGCAAGAATAACTGAGATACAGCCATCTTGTAGTACTTTATATCTTATTATCCAACCCCCACCTTATTTTTTTCTTTTTAAATAAAAATAAAATTACTACAGAAAACTGATTCTGAGGAGGTAGCATGTAAGTGTTGATGTAATTTCCTCCTTTTTTTTTTAACCTTTTTTAAAGGAATGGGCCAACAACCTGATCCAGCCTTTGGTCGAGTGTCTAGTCCTCCCAATGCAATGATGTCATCAAGAATGGGTCCCTCCCAGAACCCCATGATGCAGCATCCTCAGACTGTACCAATGTATCAGCCCTCGGAAATGAAGGGCTGGCCATCGGGCAACCTGGCCAGGAACAGGTGAAGAGCAGTGGCCTTAAGTATCATTCACACTCTGGTGCCATAGTTCAGGAGATTCATTGTTTTTCATTTTTTAGTCAAGCTCGTTTGGATGGAGAGATCACAGAGATCACTTGTTATCTTTGATCCCGGGTTCGTATTAGAGAATGTGCTCTTGGCTTGTCCAGGTTGAGACTCGTTCATTCTGTGCACATGCCCATTGGGTATTGAGCACAGGCAGCTGTGAGAAATGGAACAAAAGCTGCTAGGGCATTTTCTCTCTGTTATTGTTTGCAGCGTTTGACAAAATTGTGATAGTTTATGTGCATTCCCTGAGTTGCTAAAATGAGTCTGGAGGTAATTCCACTCTTTCTTTACAGCTCCTTTTCCCAGCAGCAGTTTGCCCCCCAGGGGAATCCCGGGGCTTATAGTATGGTGCACATCAATGGAAGCAGTGGTCACATGGGACAGATGAATATGAACTCGATGCCCATGTCTGGCATGCCCATGGGTCCTGATCAGGTATTGGGGGGGGTTCCATTCCTTACCTTTTTAAAAAAAAGTTCTTCCTGTTTTTTTGGAGAGAACCAAAGCCTCAGCTGCAGTTTAAAGGTCCTAGGTAGATTTTAACTTGATATATTACCTTAAAAATATGATCATTTAAAAAAAAAATGTTGAGTTAGACGGCATTGGGCCATTAGATACTTTTGGAAATATGGGATCTAAGGAATCTGAGTCGATCAGCCAAAGCCATGCAGCAAGCCATGAGTACAGACATGCAGGTTTTTCTGTTGTGCAAAGCACATGACTTTCTCATGTTTTTTCTGGTTTCTAACAGAAATATTGCTGACATCTCTACACCAGGACCTCCAAGGACATCACTTATACAAATGACAATGCACTCGAATTATCAGGAGGTAAAGAATCATTGTTTCAGGCATCCAGCCTTGAAGAAAGGACCACCAGCTTCGATCTCTGTCAAGGGTATTCCAAGTGATGTCATTTGAGTAGGGCTGAGTTTTAAGCTGAAGTGCAATATCTACCTGATTCCCCCCCCCCCCCCCCCCCATATGTATCATGGTGTTAACAAAACAGACAAATATTTTTGGCATTCTGCCTCCTAGGGATGTAATTCTGGAGAATACGGAGTGTTCCTGATCATGAAACCCTCCAGTGTCACTTTCTTTCTGCCTTGCTATCCCGAAGTCTTTCAAATGCTTGGTGGGCCAGAGAACATCAGAGAAACCATGAGCGTTGAAAACATGTTTTCTCTAGTTGCAGTGTTGGACAAAGAACATAGTCTCAGCCTTTAGGTATTTTTGTCACTACCAGGTAGTCCCGTGTTGGCCTTCTGTCCTAGTGGAATTGGCATTTCTGAGTTCTTTTAATTATAGTGTTTAGTTGCTCAGTCCCTATTCTTGGTTGTCCTTGGCTTTCTCCTAACTAGGATTTTCTTTTGCTCCTAATGTCCTGTAATACTTAACCTCCAGGAATTGTCATTGATATCAAGTGGCTTTGCAGAAGGGAAAGTGAGATGACAGTATTTAATTGCAGCAGTAGCAAATTTTCACGTTAATGTGCAGCCGAGTGCACTTTATTTAAAAAGTAATGGATAAATGCAATATTCTTGAGATCTTGAGGAATGGTGAAACCCCATTCCTGGTTTTTTGTCTAAATGAAACAGTTGGACAAGAACTGTGATTTATTTTGAAAGTACTGGTGTCACCCTTTGCCTATATGGTAGAGCAATAATAGTTTTTGAAAATAAACTTCAGCAAACCCAAGGCCAGGTACTGCATTCTGAATCAGAATTTCGCAGTGTTTCTGTGAATAGGTTTTCTGTGTAAATACGACCTTTAAGATACTGTATTATGTAAAATATGTATATACTTCTTTTTGTAGGTCACAACAACTCATTTTTGCAGAGTTTGTGAAGCAGAATATTTAACAATGTTGATTTCAGTAAGCTCATCGTGGTGAGGTTACAAACGAGTGAATGCCCCTCAGCTTAGCAGCCTGGGGGAGGGGACGCTGGTCCACAGCGTTTCCTTTGCTCCCGGATGCCTCAGATGCCTCACGCTTCTCCGTCTCTTAATCTAAATCTAATTTTTTTTTTTTTTTAAAGATATCATTTGTTTAGATGCCTGCAGTTGCATTTTTTTCTTTTTAATTCCTCTGCCATAACTAAGCACTTTGTTAATTTTGGGGGAAAGACTAGAGATGGGTAGATAAACTTTAAAAAAAAGGTATCAGGAATTTAAAAAAATAAAAATCAAGCAATTTGATCTTTAAAGAAAAAGAAAAATCTTTTGGATTTTAAACGGTCCGTAAATTAAACAATAGCAATTCATAGTTTTTTCTTTTTTTTATAAATCGAGTGTGTTGCTTTTTCATCATTTTAGTTCTTTTAGGTTGTGGTTGTTAGGACCTGAATCCCACGTTGAGATCTCGCCACACTGAGATCTTAAGTAGACTCCTTCACGTGTGGCTTGCAGTGTCTGTGCTGCTGTCTTGTCATCCTGCTCTTGTGATGTCTCACTACGTCTCTGGGGGACAGAAGTGTGTCATCGTTATTTCCCACAGAGCTCACTCCCCAAATCAGCCATAGTCTAACTGGGTGCCGTAGCACCCTCCTTTTCAGCCCCCTGCCACTTTCTGCTGTTGCTACTCCTTGGCACCTACAGTTGTCATTTGGGAGTAGGGGGAAAAAATCAAGTTTAATTCCCTTTATCTGGGTTACTTATGTGGTTCAAACAGTTGAATGAAATTGGGATTTTGGAATGTCTGGATTTCAAATGTCTGTGCAGTGTCTTTTTCTAGCAGTAATTGAGAGCCAGTTGATTTTTTTTTAGATTAATTTATTTTAAACATGTTTAGCCAATATTTCTAGAAGTCTCTGAAGGTAAGATCATTTAATTTCTTTAACTTGCTTATGAGTCAGTGAAATCTGGTATTTTCAGAACCATCACTAGAATGGATTTTATTTTCCCGACAGTGTGTACACAATTATGAGTTTGCCCTTTCTACCCCAACCCTAGTCAAAAGTAAATTTAAGATTGTAACCCCATCAGCTTCCATCATAGTGGCGTGTACTTTTCAGCTAACATATTCTGCCCTTGTTGGAAGACAGAGGCAAACCGAGGAAGAGTCTGTGTCTTTTTAGACACAGCTGTGTCACGTGTATCTGAACTTTCCTTCAAGTCGTATGTATGCGGGGAGAAATAGAACGGTGCTCTTACCTTTCTTGACTTTTAAAAATTATTAAAAACAAACAAACCCCCAAAAGTTTTGTGATTCTTTTCCTCAGTCCTGACTCCAGGCTAACTGGAAGGCAGCATCCCTTTTTATATGGACAAAAACGAAGTTTAGTATAAGTTTTTATATTTTCTACTTGTTCATTTTATTGGTGTACACTTAAGATTTTGATTTTCTTTTAATAGATGCAATCTTTGAGGTAATTTGTTGTTTTTACCTTTATTGCCCTTTTATCTTTTTTGAATAATTCTTTTTGTACTCCTACTGCTACCTCCCCACCCACTCCTCTCATTTTTCTATAAACCTTGGTATCTGTTGGGTGAACGGTTTAATCTTTTCATTTGCTTTTAGAATGTGGAATATTTCCAGTACTTACTTTTTGCTGAATCCAAAGATATATAAGTATATAATATATATATTTTATAAAGATCAAAATGATACAAAGGGAGATACATGTTTCTTCCTTTAAAAAACAAATAGAAATTGTATTGTTAATGTTCATGTTATGGTGACACTTTTCTAAATTGTGCATCTGGATTGAAAGGTATAAATATCAGTGAACAGTACTACTTTATCAGTATTTAATATCTAAGGTGAGTTGGGGGTACATAGGGGTAGGGTTCTACAGGAGATAATTGGTTTGCTGTCTTAGAATTTGTTTGATCCAGAAGTATCTTCAGCTGGAAAGTAAATAGAATGGATTGCCAGTTACCCATATGCCTGTCCAGTTCCCTTTTGATTTGCAGAAGCCATGAGTTTTGTTCACAAGTGGGAGATTCAATGGAGCAAAACCTTTAGAGTAGGTGAAAATTTCCCCTGCAAGGGAACAAGAGCTGTTTTCCAGCTCTGAGGCAAACTGTTTAATTATGAGCAGGGTGTTTTCTTTTTCTTTCTCTCTCAAATATATGGAATTTTGAAGAAGATGGAAATGTCATTCTGGGAGCAATATTTAAATTCTCAGGAATTGACTTGTAGTATTGAGAATGAATTGTTTCAATCGAGTTTACATTAAGTGTCGCTTGAAAAAAAAGTCTAAATTGTTCTTTACACTGCAAAGACTCCAGACCACATGGGGTAACTTATGAGATGGTTTGGTGGTAAGCTATGACTGCTTTGCTGATCGTTTTGGATGTCATTGTAAATAAAGGTTTCTATTTAAAATTGGAACCTAAGAGCTTGCTTGCTTTTTTTTTTTTTTTAAATTAAATCTTTGTTGGATAGAGGGTAAAAGAGACTGTTAAGGAAACTTACTTCAAACAACAATAGCAGTTTCTATAAGGTCAAACTTTTTTTTGTTGGGGATGGATCCTTGGTCTTTTTAGGGCATTGAAAAGCCTGGGAACATTTTTTGATAAAATCATGAGTGCTTAGAAATTATCTCCATCAACCGTCAAATGAGAAACGGGTTAGACTAGGAGATGGCTGAGGTTCCTACTACCCCTTCCCATTCTAGAATTCTGACAACCAAGTCAGACTGGTACACAAAGAAGGGCTGGGTAAGGTGACTTGCTTTGTGTTCATTAACACTTTTTTAAAGTGAAGTCCTAAAGCTGGTGCGATGTGAGACTTAACCTGGGAGGACTCTGTGAAGTATGGCATATTTTAGTTAGAATATATGGTAAGTATTACTAATTTATGACCATCTATTCGCCTTTTAAGGAGTCCTTGGGTGGTGCAAATGGTTAAGTGCTCGGCTACTAACCGAAAGGTTGGTGGTTACAGTCTACCCAGATACTTCTCAGAAGAAAGGCTGGCTGGCGATCTGCTTCTGAAAAATCAGCCATTGAAAACCCTGGGGAGCACAGTTCTGCTCTGAAACACATGGGTTTGCCATGAGTCAGAACTGACTCAAGAGCAGCTGGTTTAGTTTTGTTTCATTCTCCTTTAAAAGACCCTCTAAACCCAAAGCATCTCCTTCCAAAAAGGTGTTCACTGGTAGTACGTTGATGATGCTTTTCTAAAACCAGACGCAACCAAGTAACTCCAAGAGTGGCCTTTTACAAAACGTCAAAGGTGCTTCGTACCGACGGCTGGTCATTGGCTAGGGTTTTGAGCATTGTGTGACAATACACTATAAAATTTCTTTACAAATAAAATTTCATTAAAACTTAGGATATACATCATCAACTTCATTTCTTTTCAGTACCTTAAAAAACATCAGTTCCAGGACAGATCACAAAGGAACACCAAGAGAAATGGTATCTGCGCCGGAACAGACATGTCTACAACTGCGAGGAGTTTTCTTAACACTGGCCACAGCGTTTATTGACATCACCACTCTAGAAAATTGGGTTCTCTTAATTAGATTCCCCTAGAAGTTCCCATGTTGGTTACATTTAAATGGTCACATATATACAGTGAAGTCCGTTTCTTCAGAGGCAACTAGGGTTATAGTGCTAGATAAATGGTCCCTTTTTTTTGTGCTGTTGACTCATTATCAAAATCTTTGCACTGTTTCCAGCCTCTATCTGCAAGTTGCCTCTGTCTTGTTTCTTTTAGTTCCTTTGTGACGAGCCAGAAGAATAAGAGGATTTGAAACAGGATTGTTGTTCCCCTATGATTTAAAAAAAAAAAAAAAAATCCAGTGACTTTCACCCTTGGGGGAGATTTCCAAGAAAATATTTCTCTCTGTTCTTTTTCCCTTGTGAGCCTCGCAGAGAGGGTTAGTGTTAGTGGTGACTTCTTGATAGGAAAATGCGTTTTGTGTGGCTGGTGAGGTATAATCCAAAGCAAAAGCAGGTGCAAAAATGGACTTCCCGAAGTATCTGTACTCCTGATGGTTATCATCCAGAATTTGCCATGTTGATTGAAAGCAAGGTCTGTCTCAGGCCTCCTGGCTAGCAGCACAGGTCTGCTTGAAATCACACGTGGTTTTCACCGCCTGTGCAGCGTACACTGCTGTCTAGTCATGAAGCCCCTCTAGGTTTGGAGGTCATCTCGGTACTTCTTAGCCTTCCCAGCCCTCCCACAGTTGTCCCCTGTAGAACAAACCAAACTCAGATTAGTATTTGACTGCTGCTTACCCACTTAGTCATACAGCTGTGTTAGCTTTGCTTCAAGGATGTGGCTGCTGCTGACTGTTTAGGTTACTCAGAAGGTGTTTGCTACCACCCAGTCCTCAGGTTTGCAGGTGGCTCAGACACTCCATGGCTAGCAAGGATGGCATTTAAGGATCTGGACAGAATAGTGGCTAAAGAGAACATAAGCTGTGAAGATTCTGTGCCGTAATTCTTAATTTTATTGCCCTATTAAAGCCACAGAGGTTTATATACATATATAGAAAAATCTGTAGAGCCGAGATTGCAAATGGCAGCTCTCTGAGGGTGTTGGTTCGCTTCTGTGGTATCCTAATATCAAATCAGTTGCGTTTTTAACATATATCTGTGTATCTGCGTTGTCTCAGTGAGTTAGAAGAGCTGGCAAACCGCATCTCATTCCTGCTTGGAACAAACTAGCAGCTCCCTATAGACTAGTTGTGAACTTCCCAGATGGCCACAGCCTCCCCTCAGCCCTGCTGCCACTGAAGTGAGAGTTCTGTAGCATGGAGTTTGGGAAACCATTTAAATGAGGCCACCCTGCAGCTGACACTATGAACCAGTTAGCACTTTTTCATTTGCAGCCACAGCCTTCAAGATGCCTGGCAGTTTTACTAGTTAAATGCTTGTTAACCTAAATAATACTGTGAATTTATCAAGCGCAGATTATTACGTAGAGAACAGCAGTGTATTAGACAAGGTGACAAGGTATTCATCTATAACATAAAACGTATCCCAGTGTGTTATCTTACAGGAAGCACATGCCTGCCTCCTCTCTCATTATGGGAATGGATGAGGGGAGCAGATGAAAAATGGCATGCATCCAGAAAAGCCTCTGAACGAAGCAAGCCAGAACCAGCGCTCTGTGTGTAAACTGGTTCCTCAACTCACAGTGATTTGGAAGCAGGTCTCTTCATTTCTGGCCACTTTCGACGCTGAAACTGCCTAAGTTTTCAAGTGTCAAAAGGAGAATGAGTGTTAACCATCACCAAGAAAGAAAAAGCCATCCCCAAAGAACCATACACAGAAGGTCTCCTTAGGTTGATGCCTATCACCAGTGGGTTAGCCAGGCCCCTGGCAGACCAGAGAGAGGGGAGGGCAGTCTCTCCACAGGACACATGCATCCTCACAGAGATTAGACCAATGGACTGAGACGGGCCCTTAGGCTGTCAAAACAAAATCGGATACCTGTATTGCTCGTAGCTTCCTCCATCTTTAAGTCCTAAGTGAAGGACACATGAACAAATTAGGAACAGACAGTTTAGGGCAAAAACGGCATAAGCAGTGACAAACCATATCCCCCCCCCTTAAAAACACTTCAGGCTTTTAGTCACAGTTCCCTAGTCAAAGTGGATCAAATCATGAGGGGAACTTTCCCTAAGACTCCTAGGTTGCCTGGTAGATTGCCTAGGGTCTAGTGTCATCGCATCCATTTTAGGACCCTTATGCGTTCATTCAGCAATGGCCCTGTTATGGTGGGGGCGGTGGACACGGGCCCTAACACTCATGCGACGCCACCGGCCACAAGAAAAGCAAGGTGGTAGGAAATTCCCTGCGTCTGGGCTCTCTGGAAGGTTTCCAGAGGACACGGCAGCGTGGTCAAGTGCATGGGCTTTGGAGCCAGCCCACCCGGTTCACTTCACACATCCCTAAAACGAGGACAGAAGATTGGCCTCAGAGGGTTGTCCTAAGGATGAAGTTAAGTTAATGCGTGTAAAGCACTTCACATGGTGCCTGGGCACAGTGAGTGGTCAACAAACGATTACATTCATGATCATAAGAGCAGGTGATGTTTCAGTGTCAGAATTCTGATAGTAGTGGGTTGGTTTGCAGCAGGCAGCGTTTTGGGGATGTATTCCGTAAGTGCGTCTGCTCGCCCCCTCTTGATAACCAGTGCTGACTGTACCATCTGGATTGTCCTCCTCGGCTGCTTAGCTGTTTTCCTGATGTGAACTTTACGGGTCTTAACTAGATACAGGTAAGATCCGCAAGGGCCTTCAAAGCCAAAGGTTTGTGGGCCAGTCTGTCTTCAGTGTGTTGTAGCTAGTAAGTGAATGGTTTTCTCCTTTTTAAAAAGTTACCAGTTGGTATCCTAAACTGAAAGACAGGACTCCCGACTGTGTCCTGCATAAAACCCAAGAGTCATCTGTGACTCCTGATTTTGTTATTTTTTTACCCCCCGCCCCCATCACCATGTTCTGTGGGCTTCACGATTTAAATCTTAAATCCTCCTTCACTGCTACTTCCTTAAGTGTGGGCCACCATCATCTCTCCCCTGGACTACTGTGTCACTCAGCTTTCCCCCATACAGTCCCCTCTCCTGGTTACTACTGGCCCTGGTCATGGTGGGGGAGGTGGGCATGGGCACTTAGCAACTGTTGTTGTGTGCTGTCCAGTTGTTTCCAAGTCACAGTGACCTGATACAACAGTGACAGAGTAGAACTGCCCCATAGGACTTCCTAGGCTGTAAATTGCCAGGTCTTTTGTCCTGCAGGGCCTCTAGTGGGTTTGAACTGCTGACCTTTCAGTTAGCAGTTGTGCGCTTAACCACTGCACCACCAGGGCTCCTTAGGTAGCAACTAGAGGATTCTTTTTAAATGAAGATTGTCCCGGGTTAGAGCCCTCTATTGACTTCTTGAGGCACCTAAAACCAGCTACACTGGGTTCTTTTCTGCTCCTCAGACACATCTCAGAGCTCGTTTCCACTTCAGATCTCCTGGAATGCCAGCCTTCCACATTTTCACAAGGTGGACTACTACTTTTCCAGATTCTGCGCAGATGTCTCTGGAGGGGCTGTCCCTGACCCCGCTGTATCGAGTGTTGCCCCCTCCCACCCTGAGGCTGTATTACATTATCCTGTTTACTCCATACAGGAAAGAGGCTTCCCACTATGGACTGCTGTCCCCAGCAGAATGCAAGCCCATGTGAGGATGTGTTCATCTTTTTCCTTTCCAGTAACCAGCATGGGTCCAGGTTTATGTTCTTAATAAATGTTTGTTGAATGAATAAATGAAATAGAAGAAATACAAGAATTCTGTATGTTTGCTGTGCAGGTGGTCAGGGTGCTCCTCTCAGGAAGTCCATGGCATTGCCTGATGTGGGTAGGGGCATACAGACCTTTCCAAATGATCGGTCTTGTATTACTCCCAACTCACGGGTGATTTCTGGTTCACTCTTTGGGATACACCAGGATGTCCTATGTTGCTTCCTATGGTCACCCCCCCCCCCCGCCCCCCCCCCCCCCCCCCGCAACTTGCCCCATACAGAGGCGCTGACTCACCCAGGTCCATGTTTCGGGTTCGGGGGTTACACTGCTTGTAACCCTTGCAACTCCTTAGCTCCATAAGCTGTACGTGCAGCTGATTGAGGATCTCCCTGTCCAGCGTGTTCACTGCATTCATCAGCTGGTTGGAGAAAAGGCAGATTGTGAACAAGGTGAGCACAGGGACCCCCCATCCTCTCCAAACCAGGGGACTTGTTTCAGGCAGGTAAGGAATGAAAGGTGCTATGGGATGGTGCCCGACTCGCCCCAGCCTCCACTTCAGCAAGAGCAGAGTTTGGAGTAGTCAGGACTGCGTTTTGGCTTATAGCCTCACCAGGTCCCCCTCTCCATGAGAATAAAAGCCACCTTTGTGTACTTAGCACTGAACTCCTGGAACCACTGTATTCCAAGCCTTGTATTTCTAGGAAGCCTTTACTCATAGTCCCTCAGTTCCTGGGAAAGCTGCCTTTTGATGATGGGCTGGTTAAGACACCTGGGTCCTTCCCTAGTATGGGGGCTACCAGTGACCAGCTAACCCACAACTTCTCCACCCCCTTTCGTAAAATGCAGGGCTGGACTTAACCGAGAAGGAAAACTGGCAGCCTGCTTGTTCTAAAAGCAAACTAAATTAAATGTAGCAGCTGACATGTAAGGATCAGAGTTCATGTAAAAAATTGTCTTCAGGCTTTTCTCAAAACATTGAAGATTGGACAAAACCAAGGCCACAACCCTGAGAGGCACTAGTGCTGCTCAGTAGTGACCGTCGCGTGGGCACGCTCTTTACAGACCACACTCGCTGCTCCCTTTGTGAGTGGCTCTGGGCCATTCCAGTCACTGATACGTTTAGATGACTTAATAAATGGAAGTGTGAGTTAATTGTACACTGCATGGTCCCTGTAAGCCCTGGAGTGTGCAGTATTTGACCTGGCCTTCAGGACCCCTGCAGCAGTCCAGTTCAAGCGGTCTTCCAAAGTTCCTGCAAAGCCTGGTTGGACATTGACATTTTCCTAAGAGGGGGGACTGTACAATACCATGTCACAGACAAGGAAGACGGAGGCAGAGAAGGACGAATTCAACTGAGTCCTCCAGTTCCCGGTGGCTTCATAACTCAGTGTCTTAGGGACTCAACAGGATGGGGGAAAGTTTATCGCCACCTCCCCAGGAACCTAACTGGCAGCTCCTGTGCACTCCTACCCCTGCTTCCCACCCCCCCTTCTTCAACTTTTGTTTTCTGTACCTGGTAGGGGTCTGTGTTGAGATCAAAGTACTCTAGGAAGCCGGTTGCAAATTCACAGAAGAGGAAATTGTGGGTCTCGTTGATTGTCCGCATGCACCAGTACGTGTTGTTGTTGGCGCTGGTGCAGGCACAGAAGGGCCCCACTGCCAAGGGGAGAGAGAGAGGATGCTCCACGTGCCTGCAGGAAGAAGCCCAGCCTTCCGACGGGCCCTCCACACCTGTTCTTCAGGTGCCAAGTGACTGGGGCATGTGCTGATCCTGATGGCAGGGGACCTGTTCCTGAAAGGCCTACGGGGCCTGGCACAGAGCACACACCTGTGCAGTTGTGGGGCAGGAGGCATCCTGGCCGCTAGATCACTCTGAGGCCTTGGAGAAGACCCTCTGGGCCCTGCCGCCCTGCCCCCCCTGCCCTGGGTCTCCCGCTCGCTCACGGGTCCAGAGGGGTGCCGTCTGCCAGTGCTGGTTGTCATGGGTGAAGCACGTGAGGCCCGGCATGCTGCACGTGTCGTTGTTCTGCAGCCGCTTGAGCAGCTTGCGGAGTTTCTTCTTCCGCTTCTGCTCCCGCAACAGCCACACCTTGTCCTTCTCCTGCAGACCCTTCCTATGGGCACACAGCACCACAGCCCTCACACTCCTCAGGCCCCGCCTCAGAGCCTCCCGGGGATCAATGAGCAGTCTCTGGGTGGTGCAAATGGCCAAACGCTGGACTACTAACCAAAAGGTTGGCGGTTCAGAGGCACCCAGAGGCGCCTCGGAAGACAGCCCTGGAGATCAGCTTCCGAAAGGTCACAGCCTTGAAAGCCCTGTGGAGTAGTTCTACTCTGCACATAGGGTTGCCGTGAGTTGGAATTGGCTTGACGGTAACAACAGTGATCAGTGACCCTGAGCCTCTGCTGCTTCTGCCTCCCAGAGGCTGGCTGAGACCTCCCCAGAAGAGCTGGGGAGCCTAGCAGTAGAGGATTCCCGCTGTGGTCCATGGCAGAGCAGGTGCCAGAACCCAGTCTCCCATCCTCCCGGACTCTGCTTCGGCTCCGGGGCAGCAGAGAGGCGGGATCCTTGCACTCCTGCTCACACCCCCCTCCCTGTACACTGCCCCTGCCTGGCGAGGCTACAGCAACTCGCTTTGGCCACGAGGGGGCATCTGGAGACCTGTTAATGTGGGAGAAAGACCTCTTCAAGGGCTGCCAGATTGACTTCCTGGGGGAAGGCCCAGGGGAAAGACCCAGACATCTTTGTTTTCCTTGTTTGTTTTAGCATAAGGGAGGGCGGCCTCTTCATCTGGGCCTTGGGCTGCTGGGTTTCCGCCGCCCCTTACCTGAAAGGATGCAGACTGGAGCCTTTGTGTTTGAGGCGGCCTTTGTGCTGCTGGGCATGGTAACTGGAACAGACCCCAGCCCGGCTCAGAAAGGGCTCTCAGGGCCCCTGCAGTTTCCTCAGGTTCCCCTGTGTTGCTGCTGCCCCACCCCTCCCCTCTGGGGTGGTGGTAGGGGGAGCTATCCCAGGGCAGCAGCTCCCTGTCTGGCTGGCTGGAGCCACTGGCTGAAACCCTCCGGCCAGACTTGAGAAGGTTGGGGGAGATGCTAGCAGCCGGTCGTTCAAGCCTCAGCCTCCCCAGGTAGCCCCCACCTCACTCCGGGCTTGGTTAGAGGCCAGCACCGGGACCCATGTTTTGCGAGCCCTTTCTAGAAAGTTAGCAGGGACTACAGCTGTGCTGTCCAATACAGGAGCCACTTGCCACATGCGGCTATTTAAATAAAAAATACAGTTCCTGTTAAACTAGCCACCTTTCAAGTGCTCAGTAGCCACGTGGTTAGGGGCTACTGTACTGACAGTGTAGACATAGACCACTGCCACCTACGCAGGAAGTTCTATTGTACAGTGCTGCTTGAGAGTGCGGTCCCTTGGGCCAGGGGTTCCCTGAGCTGACACCGGGGACCTGGAGCCACAGGGGTCATTTCCAAAAGGGCAGACACCATTTTCCCTACCTGGGAGCCCGCTCACGTATTGAGTCTGCTTCCTGTTAGCAGTACATGAATATGGGTGTCTGGCTGGCATCCTGAGGGGTTTTATATATGCCCACATGGCTAATAATGGGGATGGAAATTATTTTTTTTTCACCCTGAGGTGGGGAGACGGGGTAGAAGATAATGAAAGGCATTGCTGAGGGGACACTGCGTGCCCAGGAATGGTGCCCAGGCTGGGGGCCCGGTGTTGCCTCACCTGATTTTGTGGCAATCACATTCTTCTGGCCGCCTTTTCTTCAGGTGACCGCGGACTTCCCTCAGGTTCTTGATTTTGTTCTGCAGGGTTTCGATCTGAGGGGGGGAGCAGACAAGGCCCTGAGATTCTGGCGGGGCAGGGAGATGGGCTGGCCTCATGATCTGTCCACACCAGCCTGGTTGCCTGCTCAGCAGCAGCCTGCATTCCCCTACCAATGCTAGGGTCCCTGGGTGAGGATCCTGTGGGGCCACCCTTCGTCTCTCTGGGCACTGGTCTCACTCAATTCCTCCAGCTGCAGTAGGGACTTTTTCCCTGGGTCTGGCCTCACTGCCCCCCGGGGTGGATGGTGGGGCCCCCAAGCTCGCGATGGCTGAGAATGTGCTCCCAGCCCAGCTTCTGTTCACCTCGTGGTCGATGTGCAGCTTGTGGTCTTTCCAGGCCTGCAGGGACTTGTACAAGTCCAGGTCACATTGGACTGTGTCGTTCTCTAGAATGTAGCACCTGCTTGAGAGAAGGGATCATGTGTAGCCTTGAGGGACCAAGGGGGGCAGTGGGCAGCCTTGCCAAGGCCCGGCCTGCCCCCCGCACCTCTGAGTCTGCCCGGGCTCTCACCGGTGTGTTACTTTAATGGGGCTGGGGGCTGAGTAGTCTGGAAGGCCTCCAGTGCCACTGAAGTCCCCACCGTTCTTGTCATCTTGGTCTTCAGGGGCCCCTGGCCAGTGCCGCTTGGTAAGGTTGCGGGGCTGGGATGCGTCCTCCAGGCCCACGTGGTACACCTCACCATCCAACTCGATGGCCACTGAGCGGATGTAGCGGTTACGGGCGTAGCTGGCCTTGTACTCTGTGTATGTCAAAGGGGGGTGGTTGGGGTTAGAAGCCTGGAAAGGACTGGCCAAACTCCCTAGTCCTTTAATCATGATATGGCCAGGCCCATGAGCTCCCAGCATGAGGCTCAGCATTGTCTGAGACTTGAGGGCTCATGAAATCTGTCTACCCACGAAGCGGATTCTGGACCTCAGTGGGGTTACACTGGGGAAACTTAAGTCCCAGAGCTAAGAAAGAACTGACTGAGATAATTTCAAGAAAGAGCTATGCGTGGATAAAAATTATATCCGTGCATACAATGGAAGAGTAAACCAAAAACCCACTGCCCTCAAGTCAATTCCAACTCATGGGGACCCATGTGTTAAACAGAGTAGAACTGCACCACGGGGTTTTCGTGGCTCTGATCTTTCGGATGCAGATCACCACGACTTTCTTCTGAGGCGCCTCTGGTGGGTTTGAACCATCAACTTTTCAGTTAGTAGTCAAGTGCTTTAACCATTTTTGCCACCCAGGAACTCCCTCAGTGGACTATTACTCAGCCATAAAAAGGAATGAAGTACTGATACATGCTACAACAGGCTGGACCTTGAAAACATTGTTAAGCGAAAGAAGTCAGACACAAAAGGTCACATATTGTATGGTTCCATTTATATGAAATGTCCAGAATAGGCAAATCCATAGAGAGGAAGATTGGTGGTTGCCAGGAACTGGGGAGGGGGGTGGGCATGGAAAGTGACTGCTAAAGGCTATGGAGTTTCCTTTTGCGATGATGAAGATGGGAACTAGATAGAGGCAGTGGGTGCACAGCATTATTAATGTATTAAATGCCACTGAACTGTTCACTCTAAAATGGTCAATTTTTAGTTGTTACTCAGAATATGCAGAGCAGAACACACACCAATTCAACAGTTTCTACGTGTACAGTTCAGTGACACTGATTACATTCAAGTTGCGCAGCCATTCTCACCCTCCTTTTCCAAATTGTTCCTCTCCGTTGACACAAACTCACTGCCCCCTGAGGTTCCTATCTAGTTTTTCTAGGTGCTGTTGTCAGTTTGATTCCATATAGAAAGTTCTTAAAAGAGCACAACACTCAAGGCGGCCTTTCTTCACTAGTTAAGCTAAACTCTGGTTTTAAGAAGACTTCAAGGGCTATTTTTGGTTTAAGGTTTAAAGATTATCTCAGGGCAGTAGTTTCGGGGCTTCATCCAGCCTCCGGGGTTCCGGGAAGTCTGGATTCCATGAGAATTTGAAATTCTGTTCTGCATAAAATGACTGTTTTTATGTGAATTTCACCTCAGTGAAAATAAAGTAACATGGACATATAAAAATATTGGTTTAAATTGGTAGGGGAAAAAAAAGCTACACCGCACACTTCTCTGGATAGAAGGGGTGAACCTTGGGGAGGTTAACTAGCTCTGAGCCTCCGTTTCCCCAGCAGTGAGACGAGGACCAGCAGCACTTTTGTGTGGGCTCTAAGTCAGATGTTGAAAAGGTGTGCTTGAGAGTGTGCTGGCTAACGGTGGACCCCAGAGGTCCTGTTCTATCTTCTATATATTAAGAAGCAAATTTGACCGAGTTGCTAACATCTAGGAAAAATGGGGTGGGTGAAAAGGAAATGGAAGATGTGCCTACAGTGAGTCCTACATGGTAAGGAGAGGTGCAGCTGAGGGGGCTGCCCCCTTTCTACAAACCAGTACCAGTTGCTGTCAAGTCAATTCTGATGCATGGTGAACCCATGTGTGTCAGGGTAGAACTGTGCCTCATAGGGTTTTCTTTCTTTTTTAAAATAACATTTTATTGTGTTTTCTGTGAAGATTCACATAGCAGTTTAGGTTCCCATTCAACAATTTCTACACAAGTTGGTTGGTGACGCTGGTCACATTCTTTACAACGTGTGTAGATTCTCATTATTTCTCTTCTGGTTGTTCTGTTTCCATTAATCTAGTTCCCTGCCCCTTTACATTCTCATCTTTGTTTCAAAGTAATTGTTGACCGTTTGGTCTCATCTAGGTGGTTTTTTTAAAGGAGCACAGTAATATTTTGTGAGCCAATCTGTTATTTACCTACAAAGTGGCTCAGGAACTTGTTTTGGTTCAAGGTTTGAAGAGTATCTCAGGGCAACAGTCCTCCAGTCTCAACCAGTCCAGTAAGTCTTGTTTTTTGTTTTTTTTTAGGAATTTTAGGTTCTGTTCCACATTGTTCTCCGTTTCTATCAGGATCCGTCTATTGTGGCCCTCATTAGAATGGTCAGCAGTGGTAACTGGGCACCATCTAGTTCTTTTGGTCTCGGGGTAGATGAGGCCGTGGTTTTGTGGACTATTAGTCCTGTAGATGAATTTCTTCTTTGAGTCTTTGGTCATAGGGTTTTCAATGGCTGATTTTTTAGAAATAAATTGCCAGGCCTTTCTTCCACGGTGCCTCTGGGTGGATTCAAACCTCTAAACTTTTGGTTAGCAGCTGAGCGCCTTAACTGTTTGCACCACTCAGGACTCCTCCTTTAGACAGGGTGATGTATTTTCCGGTTTGCCACAGTCCCCACTTCTTTCTTTTTAAAAACTCTTCCCGCATACTCATGTCCGGCCCCAGTATGCGTCTGAGTTTGCCATCCTGCTCCAAACGTCCATCTTTGTTTAGAGGGCCTGGCGTCCGCCATGGGCTTAGCTTTCTGTTGGGCCGCAAATGACCACTAGATGGCAACCTTGGGACTGGCTTGAGGCCGGCAGTGCTGGTGGTGCCACCTTAGGGGGAAGGAGATGGGAGGGAGGGACACCCCTCCCCCTACCATGGCCCTGTGGCTCCAGGATCTCTGCCTTGCTGCCCCAACTCTTCGGCAGACTTTTTGTATCACTCAGCTTTCAGACTCCTTGTTTGAGAGTCACAAGGGCCAAGGACTCCTCGAGGACCTGGAGGCCTGCCCTCTTTGCAAAGCCTTGGCCCTTTTTCAGCCGAGGGGCAGCTTTCTTTCCTCAGAGTCCAGTCTCCCTGGAGCCACAGCCCCCTGGTCTCCCCGCTGTACACCAGGCTGAGCAAAGCTCCCTGTGCTGAGCACCATATACCTGCCCAAGAGGGCCGTGAAAGATACCTGCCCTGTTCTGTCTGCTCCTTTTGTCTTACCTGCTGCTGAGGTAGCTGTTCAGCCTCTTGGCCTCCATCTATAAAGCCAGGGGCCCGCAAACCCCCCCCACCCCCCTGGTTTAAGGGCCGAATCGGGGCTTCCATCTGTTTTTCTAAGTAAGGTTTCACTGGAACTCGGCCTTGTCCATTTGTTTTCTCATTGCCCAATGGGTTAAGTGCTTGGCTGCTAACCAAAAGGTTGGTGGTTTGAACCGATCCAGCAGCTCCGCAGGAGATAGGCCTGGCGATCTGCTCCCATAAAGATCACAGCTTAGAAAACCCTATGGGGCAGTTCTACTCTGTCACAGGGGGTCACTACGAGCTGAAATCAACTCAGCGGCACCCGACAGCAACAACAGCTACTTCCTCACTATAACGGCAGAGGTGAGTGGTTGCAAGAACAGAGCCTTTGTGGCCCACAAAACCTCAAATATGTACTATCAGGAGAAGTTTGCCAATCTCTGAATAAACCCTTTGCTGAAGCCACACCACTCCCTCTCCCGTTACCCTCGGTGTCTTTGCTTCCAGGGTCCCAGAGGGTACCCCCTGCCACACATGCTAAGAGGGGGTGGGGGCTATGGAAGCAGAGGCCGAGGGCTCATGCTAGGATCAGACGGCTTGGGTTCACGTGTGACAAACGAGTGACCACGGGCAGTTTCAGCAACTTCTGAGCAGCTATGTTCTCAGGCAGTGCCGACGTCTCAAACAACCTGGGGCCTCGACACGCCCCAGGCCTGGAAAGTTCCATGAGAACCGCTCTGTCTCACCGCTCAGGCCTCACCTGCCTCATCTCTGCGGCTGGGACCCCCAAACCTCCTCCTTTCCACTGGGCTTTGGAGCTGCCCGGCCCACCTCTACAGATAGTGAGCGCTCTCTGCTGGTCACAGGCCTGTTCCTGCTCCGTTCTCAGCTCGTTTTTTTTAAATTTTTTTTATTTTGTTGTTGTTGGGAGAGTATACACAACAAAACATAACACCGATTCATCCATTTCTACATGTACAATTCAGTGACGCTGATTACGTTCTTAGAGTTGTACAACTATTCTCACCCTCCTTTTCTGAATTGTTCCTCCCCCATTAACATAAACTCACTGCCCCCACAAGCTTCCTGTCTAACCTTTTGAGTTGCAGTTGTCAATTTGATTTCAAAATATAGTTCTTAAAAGAACACAATGCTCAAAGCGGACATTCTTTACTAGTTAAGCTAAATGATTGTTTGGTTTTAAGACATACTCAGCTCATTTAAATGTCAGCTGACCACCCCATTCTGAAGGGACCACCCTTCTCCACCCTGTCACACAAGCACCTTGTTTCCTTCCTGCCCTTTCCACCCTGTCTCGCCCATGAGGCTCATGCCTATGTCCCTCTGTTCCACTCTGTAACATCAGCATCTGGCACATAGTTAAAAAAACCACCCCAAACCTGTTGCTGTCCAGTCAATTCCGACCCATGATCACCCCATTTGTAACAGCATATAACTGCTCCATAGGGTTTTCTAAGCTGTAGATTTTATGAAAGCAGATCACCAGGCCTTTCCTCTGTGGCGCTGCTGGGTGGGTTTGAACCACCAACCTTTAGGCTAGTTGTCGAGCCCAGGTGGTTTGCACCACCCGGGGACTTTCCTAGGCCCTTGCAGATCTGTTGGAAAAGTAAATGAATAAACACCAGGCGGACTGGGCCCATCCCCAGAGGCTCATCTCTTACCCCTGTGCCTGGGTCACCTCTCTGTTCTGGACTGGCTGGTTGGCCTGCCCTCCCTACACCAGAGCCTGGAGCCAAGCGATCAGGGTGCTGGGGTCTGCTGCTATAGACCACGCTTCCCAACCTCAGCACTATTGACATTTGGGGCTGGATAATTCTCTGACGTGGGGGCCGTCCTGTGCATTGTAGATGTTCAGCAGCATCCCTGGCCTCTACCCACTCGATGCCCGGGGCTCCCCACTCCCAGTTGTGACAACCAGAAATGTTTCCAGACATTATCACATGTCCCCAGGGTCAGGGAGGCAAAACCACCCCTGGCTGAAAACCCCTACACTCTGGGGTGTCTGCTTGGAAAAGAGGGACAAAGAGGGTCTTGTCGGCATGTACATGCAGGAGGAAAGATGTTGGGCCAGGAGAGGGGGCCTGAGTCCCCCAGTCGGCTGTGTGACCCTGTCTTTCCCCTTTGCTACGAAGAAGGGGCAGTTTCTGTCTTGCCTTGCAGGGTTGTTGTGACATGGCCTGGACGTCACACCATCCTCACGCGAGGACTTAACCTCCAGGGTTGAGCTGAGTCTCCTGCTATTTAGATGCCATTTTTCCTTCCTCTAAGCATTATTGGGCGGGGGGAAGCTTAATTGAGTTGCAAGTTCTTGTATTATTTAAAGATCATCTTTCCGTTTAAGGAGGTGCTAGCTGTGTAATTCAATCTGGGAACCAATAATTTTATTCAGCTAAAAAGATTAGCTTCGTAGTTACTAATCAGCTCATGAGAAAGGATAATGCGGGTTTGCAGCAGGAGCCAGGTCATTATAGGGAGCGACTCATTGGCTCTGTAATGAAGGTGTTCTGGGCCAGGGCTGGAGAGGCTGGAGGAGCCACCGAGGAACCCACCAAGCCTGCTCCTTGATATCGAAATATCTAACTAGCCGTGGCGGCCCTGGGATCAGGGTCCCGGGGTGGTGCAGACGGTTTGTGCTTGATTACTAACCTAAGGGTTGGCAGTCTGAACCCAACCAGCCGCGACACAGAAGAAAGACTGGAGATCTGCTTCTATAAAGATTACAGCCTAGAACACCCTAGGGAGCAAGCAGTTCTCCTCTGTCCAGTGGGGTTGCTATGAGTTGGAACTGACTTGATGGCAATAAGTTTGGTTTTTGTGTTTGGTCCTGGGGTCAAGGGACTAGAGAAATAGGCAGCATGGGACACTGCCCGGCTCTGGAGGGGACACTTGTAGCCAGCTGACCAGGTCTCACCAAGACCAAGTCCTCGCACCCGGCAGCTCTCCCAGCTCCGCCGTCACCCTCGTGTCCACCCTCCACTGTCACCCCCTAACCAATCTCCTTGTTCCCAGCACTGACCCCACCCAAATCCGGTCCCCACCTAACAATCAAGGGGACTATTAATTGCAATTAAACAATTGCTTGCAACCTTCCACGAGTTTCCTATTGCAGGTGGAGACAAAAGCCCAAAAGCTTCCCCTGCCCTCACAGACCCTGGGTGATCTGCCTTCCTCCCCACTCCCCTCTTAAGCCTCTTTCCTGTTTTGTGACCCCACTGAGGTCTCTCCTGCATCCATGGTACTTGCTGTTCCCTGGCCCTGGACCTCTCTTTCCTCAAATCTGCGCATCTTTTGGCACCATACAGATTCCACCTCCTCACTGAGACCTCACCCCTCACAAGTCACTCCTTGACCTCTTTGCCCCACTGCTGTTTCTTCAAGTCATCCTATTTCTTTACATGTTACTGCTCTTCCCCATTGGGGTGAACAGGGTGTGCGGGTGTTTGCTGTGTCCCCAGCAACATCCTAGAATATTCTAGAACAATTGCTGGCATTGGTAGTAAGTGTTGATGGGATTGTTTGGATGAACGAATGAGGCTACAAGGCCATGGTCTCTCTCCTCCCACCCCACCTCACCCAGGCCGCGGCGCTTACTCTTCTTGAAGACCTTTTTCCGGCGCCCGGCCAGGCTGAGCTTGTAGTCCACACGGTCGCAGGGGCAGGCCTCGCCGCTCTGCCCGTAGTACGTGGGCACCAGGTTGGAGAGAGCTCTGCTGCCGCCACTGCTGACCCGCACGGGGCCTTTGCACTTATGCAGCTTCAGCTTCCCCGTGGCGTCCTCCACACACTGCCACTTCTGCAAGACACGCGAGGCTCCAGACGCCAAGGCCACGGTGGCCTGCTGTCTGCCCCCGACACGGCCTCTGCCCGGCTGCCCCATCACCCAGCCACTCAAGGCAGACCCTGGGGTCTCCCTCCCAACGCCACAGCCAGACATTACTGATTTCTCCACCCTCCAACTCCCAAATCCGTCTGCTCTCAACAGCCTCCACCCCTGGGCTCACCTGCTTCCACTGACTCCCCAGATCCATTCTTACACAACAGCTGTTGTTAGCTGCTGTCACATCGGCCCCCGACTCATGGCGACGTCACGCACAATGGTATGAAACGCTACCTGGTCCTGCGCCTCTCCATGATTGCATGCGGATCAGACCGTTGTGATCCACAGGGTTTCATTTTTTATTAGTTTTATTTTTGGTGAAAATATACACAGCAAAACCCACTCCCATTCTACAGTTTCTAGACATAATGATCAGTGACATTGGCCACGTTCTTCACACTGTGTCAACCTTCCGTTGTTGGTTCTAGCTGTTTCACTTCCATTTACTTAAACTCCCTGCCCACCAGCCTTCTCATGTGTGCTTTAAAATAGCTATTGACTCTTTGGTTTTTATAGATAAACAAACGAACGAAAACCCCACAATACTCAAGGGTGACAATCTTCACTCTTTGGGCTACACTGTTACTTAGTTTAACGGTGACTTCAGGGGATAGTTTCCAATCAAGGTTTGAACTCAAGGACATAGTCTTGGGGACTGCTCCAGACTCCATAAATCCAGTAAGTCTGGATTCCTTAAGACTTTGAAGGTCTGTTCCATAGTCTTCCTTTTTTCAGGATTCATCTATTGTGTTCTGATCCATAGGATTTTCATTGCCTGGTTTCAGAAGTAGATGGCCAGGCCTTCCTTCCTAGTCCATCTTAGTCTGGAAGCTCTGCTGAAACCTGTTCAGCATCATAGCAACATGCTAGCCTTCACTGACAGATGAGTGGTGGCTGTGCATAAGGTGCACTGGCTAAAATTGAACCCAGGTCTCCCGCATGGAAGGGGAGAATTCTACCACTGAGCCACCACTGCCTTCATACAGAAAAGGTACCAAGGGCACTTCTTGATGGCTGAGCACAGGCTCCAGGTTGGGGGTGGGGGATGACCCATAAGAGAAGCACTGGAGCCAGACAGAAGGAATGGCTTGGATGCAAGGAAGGGTCTTCCAGGGGAGGTACAGGGTGAGTGAGGATGTGGCCAGAGGCACTTAGAGGGCAGCTTGGTGGGTGGGGCTGTGACTGCGTCCTTGCCCACGTGTCCCACCAAGGGGCAGACATCTGGTGCTGGGGAGCCTTAGAGCCGGAAGCTCAGGGTCAGGGCTTCTGCTGACATGCCCCCTGCTGGCTTAGCTCTGGTGCCCCAATCCCACCATCAGCACGCTCCTCGTTTGGGTTGAGCATTGCCCTCTGATAGTCTGGAAAATGCTGATACCTCCTCCCTCCACCCCCTGAAAGAGGGCATCTGGTTGCCCAGTGCCCAGTCAGGGCCAGGGAGTGGAGTGTGACAGAGCCCCCCTGCCTCATCATCTCATTCCTTTTAGCTCAGAACCAAAACCTGAACCCCTCCCGACGTCTCGTCACCAACCCCAGGCTGAACCTTCCCTAGAATGTCAGCTCCGTGACGGCAGGGTTTCTGTTGAGGATGTTCATGGTTATAGCCCTGGGCCCAGGACAGTGCCCGCTTCCAGGAGGTGCTCCTTGAATATTCTTAAAATGGAAGCAGCCACCCACAGCTCTTGCCCTGCAGCACACACGGGTTTCTTCCTTGCCAGGAAACCTCCACAGCATGGTGGGGGTGCCTCAGGGGCAGGAAAAGGAAGGGGTACAAGCAAGCACTGGGTTGGGGTGGGGGGGCAGCCTTGTGGGCAGGCCTGTGCTGATTCTGGGCCCAGGGATGAGATAGGACCATCTAGATGTAGTCTGTAGAAATCCATCCAACTCACGCCTCAGCCTTTGCTGCCTACCAGTTGCCACTGAGTTAACGCTGACTCATGGTGACCACATGTGTGTCAGAGTAGAACTGTGCTCCATGGGGTTTTCAATGGCGCTGATCTTTCAGAAATAGATAGTCAGGCCTTTCTTCCAGTGTACCTCTGGGTGGATTTGAACCATCAACTTTTTGGTTAGCAGTTGAGTGCTTAAAGCCATGCCCCATTCCTTCAGGAATGTCACTTTTACTATATTTGCAAGAGTACCGAACCACACCAGTTGCCACTGAGTCAACTCCAACTCATGGCGACCTCGTGCGTGTTAGAATCCGGGCTTTGAACTGGCTCAGACCGGTTCAGTCATAGCCAATGAAGCAAAACTGGAAAAGACCCAAATTAAAAGAAATTGGGTGATCTGGCAGCCCTAAAACCATTTCTGAGGCCCATTCTTCAGTCAAAGATTAGACTGGACTATGGGACATAAAATGATAGTGAGGAGTGTGCTTCTTAGCTCAAGTAGATACATGAGACTAAATGGGCAGCCCCTGTCCGGAGGCGAGATGAGAAGGCAGAGAGGGACAGGCTGGTTGAATGGACACGGGAAATCCGGGGTGGAAAGCAGGAATGTGCTGTCACAGTATAGGGAGAACAATTAGGGTCAGATAACAATGTATGTATAAATTTTTGTATGAGAGGCTAACTTGAATTGTAAACTTTCACTTAAAGTACAATAATAAAAATAAATAAATTGGGTGATCCGGAACCAGAACCAGAACAGGAAACATTACAGGTCGAAGTCCCAGAATGGACTTAGAAGAGGCATAGTGAGCCCTTACAGGAGACTGGTGTGTGAGACGGGATTATTGGCAGGACTGTGGAGAGCGACATACAAAGCAGCATGGTTGGCTGCCATCTTTGAGTGGGGCACTGCCCTTATTTTCTAAGAGGGAGACTAAGTTTCTAGCAGGGCTTTGGTCTATAATTTTTCCTGTACCGGTTATGGTTCCAGATCACCTAAATTTAAAAAATTCGGGTCTGTTCCGGTGTCACCTCCCCAGCCACGACTGAACTGAGAAGAACCGGTTCAAAGCCTTGGTCAGAATACAACTGTGATCCATCAGTTGAGGAAAGGCTCTTAAACTTGGCCTTTTCTTATTGGTGAAATGGGCACACAGCTTCTGGCCCGAGCCATCATGGAAGAGCTCCAAGTCCAGCCCAGGGATGGAGACACGCCCCTTGCTCATCTGCTCTGCCCTCCCTTCGCCTCTGAGCCTCACACTGTCTCTTTACAGGTTCCTGTGCCCCCCTCCCTTTTCCTCTCCTGAGCCCACCTCAGCCTTCCAGGCCCCCACAATCCTGGTTCAGGGTTTCCCAAACATCATCCATGGTTTTCCTCTCTCTGAATACTACCTGGATCATTATTTCCTTAGTATTTCTCTTCAGATCAATTCACTTTTTAGAACTTACATTTATTTCTAAAGAAAGGCAATTTCTTATTATTCCTATAAATGGAAAACCAGCCACAAAGAGGATACTGTAAGAGTGAATCCAATGAAAACATAGTTCTTTAACTGTGGTGGTTGCCTGCTGGGGGCTTGGAACAACAGGCCTACTCGCTCTGTTAAAAAGGGATCGGCAGGGCTTAGACGGGCTAAAGACACACTCACGCTCACACGAGACCTCCCCCCACACCATCAGGGCGGAAGGGAGCTGAAAGGCATCACGTTCTCCCGAGGAGGTCCCTGTGTCCCACCTAAGGCACCTTGGGTATCACACACAAGCTCAGTGCCACACTTGGGCCCTGCCTGCCAGCTCAGCAGGGGCCCTACCTGCTGGCTCAGGGGGCCTCCTCAGGCCACAGCGCAGCCTGGGCTGCAGTGTGGGGAGGGGAGTGTCTGGAGGGAAGGAAAGCAGGGAGGGGACTCGTCCTGGCCCAGCGCCCTCTGTGGCATCCTCACCTGTCCCAGCTGCTCACAGGCTGTCTGGTACTCGGTGCGCTGACACAGGTCTTTCACGCGCTGGTACTTGGGCAGGAAGTTCTCCTCCTGGGCATCCACCTTGTCACCGCTGTCCCTTTTGTGGAGCAGTTTGCTGTGGGCAGAGAGCGGAGGGGTGGGGCTGGCCTCGAAGCAACCTCCCCTTTTGCCCCAAGGTGAAGTCGGCTGGCCGAGGACTCTGTGGTCCCCACGGTCCCCGCCTCCCTCTGGTCCTCAACAGACTTTAGGGGGATGTCTGCATGCCCGGCGCTCAGCCCTCGGGCCTCCCTTAGACTCTCATGGTGATCTCCTCCAGCCTCGCGGCTGAACACCCACCGTCTGCTATGACGGAAATCTTTCTTCACCGGGCCGTCTCCCCTGACTTCTAATTGTGCACATCCAACTGCTGACTGGGTCTCACTGCCACCACCACCACCAGGTGGTGACCCACTGCATGTCAACTGTGCTTCACTGCATGTTTTGGAAGTAGATTGCCAGACCTTGCTTGCCAGGTGCCTCTGGGTGAACTCCAACTTCCAACCTTTTGGTTAAGAGCTGAGCACTTTAACTATTTGCACCACCTAGGGACTCCCGTTCTTGATACCAGGACACAGACCTAATGTTTCTAGAACTGGGCTTTTCTCCGACTTCTGCTGCTCTGCCGTCTTCCCCGCCTGCAGTGAATGGCAACTCCAGTATCTCAGGTGCAAAAAGGTGGCGACATCCTCCTCTTTTCCTTCCCTTCCATCCCGGCCATCAGCAAATCCTGTTGGCTCTTCTCTCAAAATGTATCCAGAATTGGACCACTTCTTACCTCTCCACGGCCACTGCCTGGTCCACCCTGGTCTGGACTATTTCAGGAGCCTCCTCCCCAGTCTCCCGGCCACTGCCCTTGTTCCCCTAGAGTATTCTCCACATGCAGCCTGCAGGACCCAGGAACACACATGTCCTACTATGTCACTCCTGCCTCCACCCTCCAGTGTTCCCACCTACTCCAGGAGACCCCGCAGGGCCTTACCCAGCCAGCCCCGTGCCTCCTGACTCCCTACTGTTCAAGCCCCCCAGCTACACTGACCTCTGGGAGCCCAAAGGAGCCAGGAAGGTGCTGCCTCGGGGCCTTTGCACTGCCCGTCCCTTCTGTGTGGAACACTTCCTTACCTCCCTCAGGTGTCCCTCAAATGCTGCTTTCTCAATGAAACCAAAAAACTCAATCTGCTGCCACTGAGTCAATTCTGACTCATGGTGATCCCCGGAGTTACAGAGTAGAACTGCTCCACAGGGTTTTCTTGGCTGCGATCTTTATGGGAGCAGATCGCCAGATACTTCTTCTGCCGCACTGCTAGTGGGTTTGACTCGCCAAACTTTAGGTGGTTGTTGCTGTGTGCCAAGGAATTGATTCTGACTCATAGTGACCTGGTGCGACAGAGCAGAACTGCCACATATGGTTTTCTTGGCTGTCATCTTTAGAGGAGCAGATTGCCACGTCTTTCTCCTGTGGAATTGCTAGGTGGGTTCAAACCACCAACCTTTCAGTTAGCAGCTGAGCACTTAACTGTTGCGCCACCAGGGCTCCATTAATCTTTAGGCTAGTAGAGGACAAACGTACCTTCTCAGTGAGGCTCTCCTGTTTAAAACTGGAATTGCCGCACCTCACCCATCTCCCACACTCCTTACCCCCCTTTCCTGCTTCATCGGTCTCCACAGCACTTACTCCTGTCTATTTTTTACATATTTATTTTGCTTATTGCCTGTCTTTCATCACTCAGATATAAACTCCACTAGGGCAGTGATTTTGATCTGTTTGGTTCTTTGCTGTATTTTCAGTGCCTAGAACGTTCCGGACAGTGGGAAACACTCTGCCTGAAGAACTGGGCAGGCCGGCCCCTCTGCCCTTGAACCTCGGGCCCTACCCCTGCTGCCTGCTCATTAGAAGCTGTGTAGTGGGGGTCCCGGGTGGGCCAGAGGCTGGGCTGCGTCCCCCCACTTTTCCTGGGCACTACAGGGCTTGAGGAAAGCGTCCTTTTGGCTTGAAGGCGTGTAGGCTTTTGTCTTGGTCTTCCAAACCCGAGGCTGTGAACTCATGTGGCAACAGGGACATAAATGACCTAGGCGGGCAGGTGGGAACTCTGCATACCTGGACGACTGAGCCATGGAGGGTAGGTCCAGCGTGGCCAGATCTCCTGGTTTCTTATACAATTGGAATTTTATATGAAACTTCCCAAATTGAATGAGCTGGCGATAAATTCGGGAACATTGAAGACACTGCCCAGGCTGTGACAAAGCACATCTTCAGGGGGCGTGGCCTCCAGATGCAAACTCTGTTGACCACGTTGTTGTTTGGCGCTGTCGAGTCGAGTCAGACTCATAGTGACCATATGAGACAGAGCAGAGCTGCCCCATAAGGTTCCCTGGGCTGTAATCTTTATGGGAGTAGATTGCCAGGTCTTTCTCCCTCGGAGCCGCTGGATGGGTTCGATCTGTCAACCTTTTGGTTAACAGCTGTGCACCTAACCACTGCACCACCAAGGCTTCTTTGTCGACCACAGGAGCAGCTAATAGGCTTCCTTTGTGCTGAGGCAGCCTCAGACACAGATCCTGAATCCCGGCTGGGAGGTATCAGGACAGTGATATTCTTTCTTCTGCCCTGACAGCGAGATCTTTCATGTACCGCAGAGGCACTGGGGCTGCTGGGCGGTTCCTGGGCTGGGCGGTCGGGATGCCTGGGTGCTGGCCCCAATGCTGGGGACCTGGCACTTGGGAAGGTGGCCATAGTCCTGGCACTTACCCTCTCTCCACCAGGAAGGAGTCTCGCCAGACCCTCATCTTCTTTTTCAAGTGGAACCTGGAAGAAAGCACAGCTCCAGCTTCTCATCCACATGGGGGCCTCACATGTCCCCCTGCCCCTAGGACAGTGGCAGCCTTGGTCCCCAACCAGCATAGGCCCTGGGTGGCAGCTGTGGGGCACCGGAAGGCTTTCCCACAGACGCATTCACACCTTCAGAGCAGAGCTGCCTCTTCCCCAGAGGCTGGGGTTTAAAGACATGTTGCTGTTGTTAGCTGCTGTCAAGTCAGCCCCTGACTCATGGTAACCCCATGCACAGCAGAATCAGACCACTGTGATCCACAGTGTTTGTCACTGGCTGAGTTTTGGAAGTAGATCACCAGGCCTTCCTTCCTAGTCCATCTTAGTCTGGAAGCTCCGCTGAAACTTGTTCAGCATCATAGCCACACACAAGCCTCCACTGACAGATGGGTGGTGGCTGGGCATGAGGTGCACTGGCAGGGAATCGAACCTGTGTCTCCCACGTGGAAGGTGAGAATTCTACCACTGAACCACCACTGCCCTCTTAAAGGCATAAACCAAAACCAGTTGCCATTGAGTCGACTCCAACTCATAGCGACCCCACGTATGTCAGAGTGGAACTGTGCTCCATAGGGTTTTGAATAGCTGATTTTTTGGAAGTAGGGTCACCAGGCCTTTCTTCCAAGGTACCTATGGGTGGACTCGAACCTCCAACCTTTAGGTTAGTAACCGAGCACATTAACCATTTGCCCCACTCAAAGACCCCTCTTAAAGTAAGCACAGAGAGCAGAAACTACCTAGGGCCCAACTGCCTACACAGGTATATGTGTGGATGACTCAGTGTTTCCCCTGGAAGCCCGACGACACCCCCGCCCCCGGCCCCGATGTTGGAAGAGACCCCTTTCTCTTTGGCTTAGCACCAGATGAAGTGGTTGTCTTGATTCCAGGCTAACTACTTTGTGTTTTGGGAGGATCTTCTTGGATCTCTTACAGGAGGATTTGGGTAATTTCAGTGTGCATGCCATGTGACTCCACTCTGTCATTTCCGTGTCCCAGATGGGGACTCTGAGGCAGAGACAAGAAGCTTCCATCCTACCCCTCCCCGCCAGGTGTCCTGATTCTGAAGCCAGTGCCCCAGGCCCCAAACATGTCCATCGTGTATCCTGACAACTCAGAAAGCCTCACTATCGGAGGGAGGAGGTTAAAGGGAGGTGGTCCCCTACAGGGTAGCCAGAAGGGGACAGCTGACGCCATCAGGGCTGGGTCCTCTGGGAGCCACAGAGGAAGTGAAGCTGAGGAGGTGCCCGCCAGGGCTGAAGAGTCAGCCCCTTGGGGCCATGAGCTGGTGGGCAGTTCCAGCGCTGGCCACCAGATGTCGCTGCTTCCACACCATTGGCCGCGCTCCCTTACTTTCCAGTCTCTGCTCTGCCCAGACTCAGTTCACCTTCGCACCTGTGTATATTTTGCTCACTTTCAGCTCCCTTTTCTGCCTCCCAGGACACCTAGGAATCACACCATTGGGCATTAAAGCACAGAGCACGGCGTCTAAGAGTGCAGCCTCTAATCTAGAGTCTGAACGCCCAGAGTCACATCCAGACTGTGTGACCTCTGGCAAGTCACTTAACCTCTCTGGGATTCCCTTTCCAAACTGCGGGCAAAATGCGGATGATAATAATACCACCCATCTCACTAGGTCGCTGTAAACATCAAAGTGGTACAACTCCCTGCATGCAAAGTACTCAGAACAGAGCCTGGCACACAGTAAGTGTGCAATTAGTGTTAGCTCTTGTGATCATTCTTGTTGCTCTTATTATTTCAAGTTTCACGTAACATTCGCTCTGGAGGGTCCTCAGCTGGCTGCCTAGGCCATGTTCCAGATGGGAAGACGGAGTCATAGAGAGGGGAACACCCTTTTCTCCCCCTCCTCCCCATGGCAGTTAAGTGGCTGGGATGGGGGGACCCTGGAGCCCCAGCTCCTGACTCTTGGAGACCCTGCCCTCTCAGATCCCCGCTGTTTGGCTGGGAGTCCACGCAGGTCGGGAGCCTGGGACCCGTCCCTGCAGCCCCACCTCACCCCCTTCCTCACCGGTTTGCCGGCCGCTCCGTTTCCAGCAGCTTGAGGATGGACTTCCCATCCATGTCTGCAGGGATGTCCAGGCCTGCAATGTCCAGGATGGTGGGAGCCAGGTCGATGTTGAGGACGATATGGGGGTTCCTGGGAGGAAGGGAGGGCAGGGACTTGGTCACCTGGGCAGTGGAGACTGGCCTTGCTTGGGAGAGGGGCACTTGGAGGGTATCATGGATTGAGTTGTGTCCCCCAAAAATATCTGTCAGATTGGCTGGGTCATGATTCCCAGTATTGTATGATTGTGGTATCTGATGTGATTTCCTTATGTGTTGTAAACTCTATCACCATGATGAGATTATATGTGATCTCCTTATGTGCTGTAAATTCTATCACCGTGGTGAGGTTATACTGATGAGGTTGACAAGATCAGTGTCTTAATGCAATCTCTTTTGAGATATAAAAGAGAGAAGTGAGCAGAGACACATGGGAACCTCACACCACCAAGAAAGAAGCAGTGCCGGGAGCAGAGCGTGTCCTTTGGACCTGAGCTTCCTGCGCAGAGAAGCTCCCAGACCAAAGGAAGACTTTGGACTTTCCTCCAGAGCCGACGGAGAAAGCGTTCCCCTGGAGCTGGTGCCCTGAATTTGGACTTGTAGCCTACTGGACTGTGGGAGAATAAACGTCTCTTTGCTAACTCCATCCACTTGGGGTATTTCTTTTGGAGCAGCACTAGATGACTGAGACAGAGGGGAAGGAGGTCGCTAGGCTGATCATTCCTGCACTACAACCCTCAATAGCTCCCCTCTGTGGCCCAGACTCAGCTGAATCCTCCCTTCTGCTTACCCCCTTACCATCTGTGCCTTCCAACCACACCACAGAGTGCTGGTGACCAGCCCTTGCCCTTTCCTCCCTCCTGGCCTCTGCTTGGCTGTCTCTTCTGCCAGCAATGCCCTCCCTGCCCACCATGACCTGAACAAAGGTACCCAGCCAGACCCCCACCTGGACTCTTCCCTGGACCCTGCCCTGGACCCTCCCCTGAGCCTCTGAGCAAACCCTGGCCCTCTTGCTGTTCTTTATCACGCCAGGTACAGTCCTGCCTCAGGTTCTATGCCCTTGCTGTCCCTCTGCCTAGAATGTTCTTCCTCCAGATGTCAGTGTAGCACTTCGCCTCCCCCTTTTAGTTCTCTGCTCAACTATTACTAGGGAAGCCTGTGGCAGACAGACTGTAAATAAATGCTCCCTACGGCTCCCACCGCCTACTGCTCACACCTTGTGCGATCCCCTCCCTCCGAGTGCAGGCCTGACGGAGACTTGCTTCTAACCAATAGAATATGGCAAAGTTGATGGCGTGTTCCTCCCATGATGCTGAGAGTCAGCCTCAGGGTTGCTGTTCAAACTATTGTTTGGTTTCCTAAGCTGGACAGCTGAAAGTCTGCAGCTGTTGACCTTGCCACCACAGTAGAGAAACACCTGCCTGAGAAGGAAGCTAATTCAGAGAAAACAGGGCTGTGAAATGGGAAATGAGAGATTCTTGATGTCATGGTGTGACTGCTGGATCCATCCATGCCTGAAGCCAGATTATCCTTGGGCTTTTTGGTTACTTTAGTCAATGCATTCCTTTTGTCTTATTTGCCTAATCTAGTTTGAGGGTCCGAGCTGACAAATGTACCATATTATCTTCAGCCCCCAACCTGACATTATTAGCATCCTCTTTTTCTTGTCCATGTGAGGTGTGGTTTTGGGTCCTATGAACAAGATCACAGACTCCAAGGCTGACCTACAATGTCATGCTGGAAGAGCCTTCCACCAACTAACCAACTGGTTGCTATTGAGTTGGCTCTGACTCATGGTGACCCCATGTGTGGCAGAATAGAATCGTGCTTGTTAGAGTTTTCAGTGACTGATTTTTTGGAAGTAGATCACCAGGACTTTCTTCCAAGGCGCATCTGCGTGGACTCAAACTTCAAACCTTTACGTTAGCAGCTGAGCTAATGTTAACCATCTGCACCACTCAGGGACTCCTGAACAGCCCTTTGTAGATATTAAGTCAAATCCTCTCTCTGCAGGGGCAGCTTGAGGATTCTGAGAGGCAGTGTGGCATGGTGGATAGGAGCAGGGACTGCGGGGCTTCAAATCCCAGCTCCTTCCTTTACTTGCTGTGTGACCTCAAGCACTTAACCTCTGTGTGACCTCAAGCACTTAACCTCTCTGTGCCTCAGTTTCCTTGAGTATAAAACAGGGACAATAATTAGCACCTGTCTCCTGGGTTGTTGGCATGCTTCAGTGAGTTATATGGATCCAAGGTGCTCAGACCAGGGCCGGGAGAATAAGTGCTATAGACACCTGAGCTATTATTATTGTGCTGTTAGTACAGGTAGGGACCCTGAGATCCAAAGGCAGGGAGTGGGGTCATGAGGTCACACAGCCTGCCTCCAGAAGTTTCCCTGAGTGGCAGGGAGTCTTGGTCTGGAATCTGCACTGCACTGTCCAGGCCCTCTCAGGAGCGATTCTACAGCAACTGTGTGAGCGGCTGGGGTGTGTCCATGTGTCTGGGCCCTACTGAAGGCCAGGCCAGCGAGAACAAATGAGAATCTTCATAATGATTATCCGCATTTAGAAAAACCCATCTGAGTTGGTCTCCGTAACATCCCAGATGATCAAAGCTGCTGCCGTGATGGCCAGCCCTTCTCTGCTCTCCCCGGCTCCACACGCAGTGTCATCTCCAAGGTGAGCCCAAGGAGAGGTGCTGGTGGGGGCCACTGCCCACGTGGCGCTCAGAAAGGATGAGCAGGGAGGCCTTGCCTTTGTGTTACCACCTGTTTGCCCGCCCGGGGCTGGCTCAGCTGATCTCTGCCATACCCAGCGGCTGGCCGCGGTAGCGGGTTCCTCCCTGACAGCCCCCAGCCCTGATGATGGCCCAGCCTAGGACAGAAATCAGAGTGCTACTCCACCGGCTGGGCCTCCTGGCACTCCGCCCAGCCACAGGCAATCTGTTTTCACAGGTGCTAGTGGCTCTGGGCCTCTGCTTCCCCGACAGAGGGGTAAGGAGTGTGTCAGAAGCCACCCTGGGTGATGTAATTATTGTTTTAAACCGCGTCCAGGTCCCCTGCCAACATTGCGCGCTATCCAGGGGGTGACTCGGGCTGCGAGGCACCACCACCTGCTTCTCTCTGATCTGTGCTGAGCTGAGCTTGGGGGGCATCCTGGGGATGTGGGGCTCTGAGGGGTGGCACACTTACAGTGAGCCAGCCTCCACGTTGGGGCCCCTCACGTAGAAGGGAACCCTGATGTCGAACTCATAGGGCATGGACTTCCCCTTCACCAGCCCAAACTGGCCGATGTGGTAGCCGTGGTCAGCGGTGTAGACGATGTAGGTGTTGTCCAGCTCGCCCGTCTCCACCAGCATGTTGTAAATCTGCAACACAGGCCGGAGGGGAGGGCAGGGGTCAGGGGCATGGGGGGCCCTGCCCGCCTCTGACCAGGGGCTGACGAGGTGCTTGAGATTCTAAAACCCCTCCCTCCCCTCCTTCGGGTCTTTGCCTACACGTCACCTTGGTGAGGGCTCTGGACCCACCCCAGTTAAAAGTCCTCCACCTCCTGTCACTGCCTGTCACCCTCCCCCTTTTCTTGTCTTCACAGCACTGCTATCTTTCTGTCAACTTACACAGCTGGTGTTAGGTGCCGTCGAGTCAATTCTAACTCACAGCGACACCATGTGACAGAGTAGAACTGTCCCCTAGGTTTCCTAGGCTGAAAACTTTACGGGAGCAGATTGCCAGGTCTTTCTCTGGCAGAGCCACTGGGTGGGTTTGAACTGCCCACTTTTCAGCTAGCAGCCGAGCACTTAACTGTTGTGCCACCAGGGCTCCTTATCGACTTACGTAGTCTACGTACTTGTTTATACCTGACTCCCTGCACTAGAACGTAAGCTCCATTACGGTAGGGATTTTTGTCGTTTTGTTCCCTGATGTATCGCATCTGCTTTGGCACTCAAATGTTTGTTGAATGAATGAATGAATAAATAAATGAATATGGCCTGTGGCCTGTGGCAGGAGTTTGTGATCTAGAACAGCACTGCCCAACAGAACTTTTTGGGATGATGGATTCCACATCTGTGCTGTCCAGGATGGTAGCCACTAGTCCAGGTGGCTGTTGAGTACTTGAAATGTGGCTGGTGAGATCAAGGAACTGAATTTTAAAATCACTTTTATCTTAACTCATTTAAATAGCCATGGGTAAATAAAATCCGTACAATGGGATATTATCCAGGAGTGAAGTACTGATACACCCTACTACATGGGATGAACCTTGGAAACGTTATGCTAAGTTAAAGAAGCCAGTCACCAAGGACCACATGTTGTATGATTCCATTAATATGAAATGTCCAGAACAGGCAAGTCTATGGAGACAGAAAGTAGATTAGTGGTTGCCTTTGCATGGGGGCATGGGGTGAATGGGAGGTGATGGCTAAGGGGTATGGGGTTTCTTTTGGGGTGATGAAAATGTTCTAAAATTGTGGTGATGTTACACATTGTGAATATACTACAGACCACTGAATTGTACACGTCAATGGGTGAACTGTATGGTGTGTGAGTTGTATCTCAATTTTTTTTTTTAATTAAATAGCCACATGTGGCTACTGTACTGGGCAGCACCAATCTAGAATATAGATTTCTGAAGGCAGAGGTTTTTGTCTGCATTGCTCAACGCTGCTTTTGCAAGGCCTTGAACAGGGCCTCCCCATTCTGCCTTCTGTTTCCATTCCTCCCTGGCTGATGATGCTCGGAAAATGGTGAATGGTCGGGAGGGTTCAGGGCTGGTCATGGCTGAGGGTTCCTGAGCAAGCCCTGGGAAGAGGGTGCGCGGGAAGTGGTGGGAAGGTGGCCTACCGTCTCCATGGAGTCATCCACGGACATGAGGGTCTGCAGGCGCTTCTGCTGCAGCATGTTGGTGAATTCCATGTGGATGGGCTTCATGGGCCCTGTGTAGCGCATGATCCAGTGCTTGTCCGGGTTGGGCGCATAGTTGTAGCTCGGCGTGCTATCGGGAAAACACACACACACAGTGGTCAGGTGAGAAGGTGCCTGGGCCACCCTACGTTGTCTCTGCAGCCACTTGGGGGACAGTGGACACTGGGTGTCAGGGGCCCTGCTAAGCAGCCTCCTCTCCATTAGTCCAGGCTTTCTCCACGTGGCGTGTGCACGTGAGGCTGGAACAGGTGCCGCATTAAATTGAACCCCAAAGTGAGAAGGTCGGCCGGTGTGGCTGTGAGACCTCCCATCACATCCAGGCCGAAGTCTTGCTTTGGTGCTTTCTTGAACGCCCCTCTGGAATTTGCTAGTCTCCCTCTCTAAAGAAGGGAAGGGCTCAAGTTTAAAAAGCCGTCAGCAGGTGCTAGCACCTAACTATAATTTAACGGCATTGTTTACGTTCACTGTATTTTCCAGTTACCTTGGTTAATGGCAAATGACAAGGTTTTTGTGGTTAAAGTAAAAAAAACAAAACAAAGCAAAAACCAGTTGCCCTGGAGTTGGTATGTGCGTCAGAGTAGAACTGTACTCCATAGGGTTTTCAAAACGGCGGATTTTTTTTTTCCAGAAGTAGATAGGCAGGCCTTTCTTCTGAGGCACCTCTGGGTGGACTTGACTCACCAACCTTTTGGTTAGTAGCCGAGTGCATTAACAGTGTGCACTACCCAGGGACTCTATGGTTAAGGCAGGACTACAAAATTTCCTTTTAAAATAGGTTTAGGCTAAAGAAAAAGCTAATAGATGTAAAAATTAAGAAAATAATAGTTGTGCATACCTGGCCGGAATTGTGAGCACAGCCTCTAGATGACTGTGTTTGGAACTTGCCGCATTTTTTATCTAATTGTCACCATTATCCTTCCAGTTTTGGTTTACTTTTCCATTTTCCCAAAGAGGAAATGGAGGCTCAGAGATTCGGGGATCTGCCCAGGGCCTTACTGAGTGTGAAGCCACTGGACCCCGCAACTCATGCCATGGGGCCAAATGTCATTACTAATGACAAATGAACAAATGAATGATACCCCATGACAGTCCCTGAGCTCTTACCAGGTGTGGGTGCAGTTCGAAGGGCTGGTCTTATATTATCTCATTTAATTCTCCAAACAGTCCTAGAGGCTGGCGTTAGCTTTATTCTCCTTGTGTGCGAAACGAGGAAACTGAGGCCCAGGGAGGTGAACTAACTTGCCAAAGACAGCACTGGGGTTTGACATCTCACAGGCCACCCTCGGGAGCTGACAGGCCAGCCTCTCTGCTATGACCCTAAGTGTCCCCTGACATGGGGTCAGTCTGGAGACCCTCACATCTATGAGTGCTTCTGTTGGAGGACTGAGCAGCAAGGACACACATCAGCTCAGTTCACAGCCTCGGAACTTACTATTTCCAGAAGCTTCCAGAAATTGATCATTCCATCCCAGACCAAGAGCAAAAGAAAAGCTGTCATCACCCCAGCCCACACCGTGCCCCAGGATCTGAGCTACTGCAAACCCCACCAACATGTGGGGTACCCTGGGTGGGGCAAACCATTGACAGGAAATGCTTTATTTAAAACCCCCAACAGAAAATGAGGAAGAGGATTTCAAATTCTCATGGAATCTAGACCTTCTGGAGCCACTGAGACTGGCTGACTCCTGAAACTATGACCCTGAGGAAATCTTTAAGCCTTGAACCCAAACTTTCCCTGAAGTCATCTTTGAACCAAATAATAGTTTAGCCTAGTTAGAAAGGGTCTGCATGAAGCATTAGACTCTTTTAGAGAATCATCTGTATGTGACCAAACTGACAACAGCAACTTGAAAGGATAGATGAGAAGCTCAGAGGGACAGTGAGTTTGTGTTAAAAATGGTGAAATCATTTGGAAAAGGTTGTCGAGAAAGGTGCACAACCCAAAGAATGTAACCAACGTCACTGAATTGTACATGTAGAAATTCTTGAAGTGGTGTATGTTTTGTTGTGTTTGTTTTCACCAAAATAAATAAATAGATAAAACCCCCTAACACGTGGGCATCCCTTGCACTGGGTCAGTCGATACTCAAGGGCCAGGTTCTCCTCGTATCTTACCCCTGCCCCAGTCAAAGCCGAGAATAAAGGTTGAGTTTCCACACATTGAAGATGAAAGATTTTCAAAATCTGTATTAGTGGGCAAGGGGGGAGGGGTGAGGGAAGGGGAGAAAACTCCCTTCCCTCCTGCCTTCCCCCTCAGGGCCTTAACTGCCTCTCGATTATCCAGACCTCTCTTGCTCTCTTGGGTAGAAATTGTGACACTGCACTGTAGCTCTCAGTATCCCGACAGCTGTGGAGACCATTGTTAGGTAAAGCAAGGGTGAGTCCCAGCTCAGAGGCTCCTTCTGGACTTTGTCGAGTCCCGGGTGGGTCTGCAGCCTCCTGCTGCTGAGTCCACCCTGGTCCCAACTCAGTTCTCCCTGCCACGGCCTTAGGAACATTCCAGGAGCACACCCCGTGCCACCTCTGGGCTCCCCCACTGAGGAACCGGAAGGGGGCTATTGGGGCAGGGGTCGTACACGGAGATGGCCTCAGAGACACTCAGCGGGGTGGGAGAACTGTTTCGCAGGCCTTAGGGGCCCAGGTTCCAGGATGTAATTTTTAGCTACCATCCCTGAATCTGTTAGAAGATACGGGGGTTTGTGGCCTCGAACAGCGAGGGGGGAGTTGTGAAGAGTCGTCATGGGATGGTCTCTTAAGCCCTCTCTGAGACTCTGGGAGAAGGATCTGGAAGCCAGAGGACACAGAGCCTGGGTTCTTGCTTGGGGCCCAAGCTGGGTGCTGGCTCTCCAGGGAGGGTGTTGGCATTTTCACATAAACTGAGCTGCCTGAGGAACAAAGATGGGAAACCCACACCTCCTCAAGAATCCAAGGAATGTCTGCTGTGTTCACAAAAGGGGCTGAAGGAGAACATCTCCCTTTACTCTGCTGGGTGGGACGGTGGGCGAGTGACCGCCCTCAGCCCTTGCAGCCCCTCACGCGGGACCCTGACCCCCTGCCCCAAGGCAGCCAGCGCCAGGCTGGCTCTGAGGTCACTTTCTCCCTTGGGGTTACAAAGGGACAGGGCCATAAACCCACATCCCAGATGCCATGCTGCCAAAGGTGTGTGTGTGTCCCTGTGTGAGTGTGTCTGACTGTGTCTATTTGCATGTGTATCTCTGTGCACGTGTCTCTGTGTACACATGTCTGTGTATTCGTGTATCTTTGCGTACCTGTCTGTGTGCTCGTGTCCATGTGTCTGCATGTCTGTACGTCTTTGTGTACGTATTGGTATGTACATGTCTGTGTGTGTCTTTATGTATGTCAGTGTGCTTGTGTGTACGTGTTTGTGTGTGTGTGTTGCAGTGTGTGTGTGTGTATACATGTCTGTGTGCGTGTGTATACACGTCTGTGTGTCTGTATGCACGGGGTAAGAGGGGCTCCTGGGTGAGTGGAGGGAAAGGCAGCCCGGCAGCAGTCAGCCTCTGCCAAGCCTGCCCCAAAGAGAGCAGGGGGAGGGCGGGCGGGCTGGGTTGGGGGTGTGGAGATCGGAGAGGAGACTCCCAGTAAAAAGATCCAGCACTTGGATCTGACAAGCAGGCCCCGTCCCCTCTTCACCCCTCCTTGACTGCCATAATTAAACAGCCCAGCTGCAAAACTTTCTTTTTTTTGGTTGTGTTTTGGAAATGATTATACCCCAGAGATAAGAAAGCCTTCCAAACACAGCCCTAATAAGGCAAAGGTGGCTTCTCTGGGTAAGTTATAGCAGGCGTTGCTCATTTGCAATTTCTGTAATTTTCATTTCAAAGAGGAAATAAATGAGCAGGCAATGTCAAACAATTTCAGCATGAAAAGCCGGGGCTGCTGGGGGTGAAGCCGGCCCCTCCTTTAAAGGAGATGCTGTGGTTGCAAGTGTCCACCCCAGGCGCGTCCCCTAGATAGGACTGGGTCAGCCACACCACCTCCCTAAAATTTAGTAGGGGAGATGGGGAGAGGCCAGCCTGTGTTGGGGAGCAAAGTGGGCTAGGCGGGAGGGGCCCAGCAGACACGCAGAGAGGTGGTGCTGCAGGCTGGGGAGCGTGAGGGTGGTGCTGCAGCCCTGGAATGCAGTTCATCATCTTCTGTCAAATCCTCCTCCCCACAGGCCAGGGATCAGAAGGTTAACACACCGCCGTTCTTCCCTCTGAGCCACTTCAGGCGCTGTCAGAAAGTAATTACAGCGAGGGGGGTGAGGAGGGTGATGCATTCTGATTGTAATGAAAATTAAACACCCTGGATATTCAGATTCCAAATTGCCCTGTCCTTGTCGCCCCGGAATGTCACAGTAAGGGCTGCTGAGCATTTGAATCTGTCACTGCTAAGTGGAAGTTGGTTTGGGGGCAGAGAAATGCAGGAGAAAGATTTAATAGCCAGCCGGGTGGAGAAGGACTGGAGAGGTGGGCAGACAGATGGGTGGGTTGAATCCTGGCTCTGCTATTTACCAGCTCGGTGACCTTAGGTAGGTTACCTCACCTTGTTGGGCCTCAGTTTCCTCATCTGTAAAATGGGAATACCAAGTGTGATAGGCAGCCTGGGAGAACCCGCCTCTTGGTATTTACATCCTTGTGTGGTCCCCCTCTTACACTGTAGGAGCATGTGACCAACAGGATATGGCACAAGTGATGGTATGTCACTTCCAAGATTAGATTATAAAAGACTCTGGCTTCCATCTTGGTGTCTCTCTCGTATCATTTGCTCAGGGAGAAGCCAGTTACCATGTTGTAAGGACACTCAAGCAGCCTGAGGAGGCCCATGGTAAGGAAGAGCCATGTGAGTGAGTCCCAGTCAAACTTCAGATTGCAGCCGACCTGACACCTAGGCTGCAACCTTGGGATTCTCTGAGCCAGAACCTTCTAGCCAAGCCACTCTCAGATAACTGACTCACAGAAACTGTGAGATAGTATGTGTTTGATGTTTTAAGCTGCTAAGTTTTGGAGTAATTTGTTGTGTTGCAATAGATGAAGAATACACCAAGGGTCAATGTGAGTATTCAGGGATTTGATGCAATGTAAAGGGCTCAGCATAGAGTCTGCCACATAGTCAATAACTCAGTAAGTGTTGGGACTATATTAGTAGTCTGGTCAAGCAGTGCACCCTTCGTTGAGGAATACTTTTAAGTGTATAAAATATAGAGGATTACCAAGGAAAACTATTAACCTGAAATGCAGTTCTACTCACAGACCTCTTGGAGGCAGATGTGGATTACACGTTAACACCTCTGGTTTCCTGCTTTGGTGGGTCAGCTGGGCTGGCTGGGTTTGTACCCCAGTTTCACCCGAGATGAGCAGTGCATTCTTGGGGTCTTTAGAGCAGGAAGATTAAAGAGAAGGCACAGGATGCAGCTATGCCATCAGGGTATCGCAGCCTGTCCCTCCCACTCTTGTGCCAACCAGCGCAGCTCTGTCACACACGTTCTGATGCTTACATGTGCTGGGATGCGTTGGGGAAGAGGCGTGAGTACTGAGGGGCTGAGTCCTCGGGGCCATGGGGGGCTGCATGGCTGATGACCATCAGGACCGGCCTGTGCGGGTACATCTTCTTGGACGTGCGGAAGAAGCTCACGCTGTCATTGGTGATGAGGTCAGTGAGGTAATCCTGGGGGTGGGGAGAGACAGGGAGATGGCGTGAGGAGACATGTATTTGTCCTGAGCTCCTGCTGCATGCCAGGCATTGTGCTAGGCATCAGGGACACAGCAGACAGAACAGACAACAATCCCTGCCCTCATGGAGTTTGTGGTCTGTGGGGTAGATGGACAATAACAAATAAGCAAATAAACTGTAATATCAAATGATGCTACATGCCATGGAGAAAAATAATGCAGAGAAGGGGTTAGGAAGGACAGGGGAGGGATTACAATGTGTCATTCATGCATAATAAATGTTAAAAATAATAACATAATTGAGTACTTATGGTATGTCAGGAACTGTTCTGTGTTTGCTCCTATTAACTCATTTAGTTTTCATATAATCCTAGAAGGCAGATACAATGATAATCTCTGTTTGTTAGAACAGAAAATTAAGGCACAGAGAAGTTAAGTGAGATGTCCAATGTCACACAGCTGGTAAATGTTGAAGCCAGGACTTCTGAGTCTTGGTTCCTAAGTCTGCAGTCTTTTCAAGGCCCTGGGATACCATGGTGTAGGATGACTACCTTTCTACTTTCCTTGAGCATCTATTTTTGGTGGTGGTGGTGGGTGGGAGGAACAGACAAGCATGTAAACAAAGAAACGTGTGTGACAGGGTGTGATAGATGAAGTAAATAAATCAGGGAGATGTGACAAAGGATAACTGGGAACTGAGGAGGGGATTATACTTTAGCTGGGGCAGTCAGGGAGGGCCTCTCTGAGGAGGTGACATTTAAGCTGAGATATGAATGATAAGAAGGGGAGCCAGCCATGGTAAGTACTAGATCACCGGTTTTCAACCTCAGTTGCCCACTTGAGCCCCCTAGGGAGCTTTACTGATGCCTGGGCCTACCCCTGGAAATTGTGATTTGAGTGGTCTGTGGTTCAGTCTGGGCATAAGAAGTTTTAAAAGCCTCCAGGTGATTCTAATTTTCATCTAGGATTGAGAATCGCTGATCTAGAGGAAGAGTTCTAGACAGAAAGAACAGCAAAAGCAAGTGTTGCAAGGCAGGAATGAGCTTGCCAAATGTTCAAGGAACAGAAAGAGGGCAGGGTAAATTGCCATTGGGTGAAATCTGGGGATAGAATAAACAAAGGTATGCTGTGGTTCCATCAGAAAAGTGAGAAGACCCCTTAGATATGGGGCAGGAGGAGAGAAGACTTGAAGGAAAAGTAATGGCTAGAAATTGAGGGCTTTAAAAGCTCAGCGGAGAAGCTGAGCTTTTCCTAAAACATTCAAGAACTAGTAAATCTTCAGCTGCTTATATCTCTCGAAGGTAATGAATTCTTGAAATTTACCCTCTGCTTCATAGAAGCAGGTCTGTTCAGAACTACCACTTTCAAAAAGAGATAATACTATTTTAGAGAAAAAAACTGTGATGGGGAAGGTGAAGAAGCTTCTGCCCTAAAGTACTACTGACGTATTCATACATCTACAGTCACACTCCTACAGGTACACTCATAAGCTATATCTATGTGCACAAGAGTGGTCACTGCAGTATTATTTATAAAGCAAAAACACTGCAGTGCCCAGCAATAGATGGATGGTTAATTCACTACTTCCATACTACACAATGCTACACATATATTAAAAAGACAGTAGACCTGCAGTTACTGATATGTAAAGTTGTCCAAGATATACTGTTAAGGAAAAGGGGAAAAAACAAGCTATAGAGTCGAATCCAGATGCAGTCTATTTTCATTTGTGTGTGTGGAGAGGATGGAGGGAGCTGGGTGTAGGGGAAAAGTGAAGCCCCTAACCTCACATATTTTTGAGTACCAAGGAAAAATCTAGAAGGATAGATAGCAAAGTATAAATTGGGGACTGGGATAAGAGGAGAAAAGGGGAGAAAGTCACTTACTACTTTATAAAATTTCCCTTTAATATATTTTACAATTAATTTTGGTATAAAAAAGATTTTAAAGGAGGGCTATTGTAGGACCTATTACAGTAAAATAATATTACATGTTAACATTGTTATTACATAAAACTAAGAGCTGCTGCTATAATTGAAGGAACAGGATTTAAAGGTGTTAAAAATGTTCTTAAAATAACGTAACTAATTGTTGTTGTTAGGTGCTTTCCAGTCGATTCTGACTTATAGTGATCCCATGTGACAGAACAGAACTGCCCCGTAGGGTTTTCTAGGCTGTAATCTTTATGGGATGCTATGACCCTATGGTCATAGCTATAGGGTCACCATGAGTTGGAATTGACTGGATGACAATGGGGTTTGGTTTAGTAGGTAATACAGTAATATATTTCAAAATCCAGAAGTTACAAAGGGGTACACAGTGACAGTTTTTCCATTTTTGTCTCAAAGCCACCCAGCACCAGCCCCACTCCCACCCCAGGAAAGCAATGTGACTGTATCCTTGGGCATCCTCCCTGAGATATCTGTGTACATACAAGTCATTGTGCACTTTATTCTGCCCCCACTCGCCCTCACACTTTCACCTTTTTCACATACCCAGCTTTTCACCTTGCCTTTTTCCCCTTGTAAGAATATCTTGGAGTTCCTTCATATCAGTAAAGACTATATTCATCCTTTTCTAGCTACACTGTAATTCATTGGGCGGATCCACCACTGTTTATTTAACCAGCCTCTTATTCTTTTTTTATTCCATTTTTTTCCCATAATAAACTCATCTTTATTATTCGATTTTCCCAGATGTATGTCTGTTTGGTTGTGACTAAACTTATTCTTTTTAAAGCCATATTAACATACATTCCCAGGAGAGGGCAAATAAATTGTGATCTGTTCACACAATGGGATGATACAGCAGTGAAAAAGAATAAACCAGAGCTACACATATCAACATGAACAAATCTTTCAGACGCGATACTGGGTGAGAGAAGCAGGCTGTAGAAGGATATGTATGATATGATTCCATTTATACAAAGTCTAAGAACACACTGAACAATATTATATATTGTTTCCAGATGTCTTCATAGGGAATAAAGGAATAAAGGCATGTGTAGAAATGATAAGCACCCATCTCAGGATCCCAGTTACCTCTGGGGGGTGGAGGGGCACAGAAAGGGAGAGGAATGAGGGGTGCGCAGGGGCCTTGGTGAGGTTTGATTTTCAGAAGGTGTGGGGTGATTACTGTACCTGCCTCCTAAGCCTGTTGTGAGGCTTTAAGGTGTTAATGTATGTAAAGCTCTTGACCCAGTGTTTTGCACAGTCAGCTGACATTATTACAGCTTTGGTGGGTGGCAGAATGTCTGTGTGTCTAAGACCCTCTCCCCCTTTTCTGTCCTCCACCCTTCAAAGGCCACTCCCTCATCTCCTTCAGCTGCACTGGGGCATCTGTAATGACATCTGACGCTCACGCCTGTTCAGCATTGACTGGGCTCCCCACTCTGGGTCCAGAGCCTGTGTCTTCCTTAGGGAGGCGCTTTCTCCCCATCTATCCATGTGCATAGGCTGGGGCGACACCACCCTGACTCCAGGGGTGGGTGACCATCCCTCTGGCCATAGAACTTGATTCAAGTCCAGGCATCAGAGTGAAGGACGAAGGGGCCTGAGCAAAGTGGTGGTGGCAGAGTGTCCAGCAATGGCAGCCAACTTGATAGGAGGACAGGGCCCCTGATGGTGTAGGGTGAGGGGACAGTCAGCCCCTCTCTCCACCACTGGTTTCTGGTTTGGGCAGTGGGTGAAGGATACAGAGCAGGGGAGTCCAGGAGGAAGAGAAATTTTGGGTGAGAGGTGACATGCTGAGTTCCGTTCTTGACAACTTGAATTCAGGGTGCCTGGGTCAGCCATGAGGAAGCTAGGGACTCAGAGTCATTAGCTGGAAGAGGAGGCAGGTGAGAAGACCATACAGCCTGCTAGGTGAATTTTCTAGAACCCAGAAGAATGGCTGACTGACCGTGGGAAGTCACCTGTTCTGCCTCTTTCAGCCCAGGGCCAGGCCTGCTTTTAACTCAGGCCCACCGACCCCTATTCCCCAGGTGGCCCGCATCTGCATTCAGGAGCTAGAATTTCTCCCACCCTCGCTGGCCCTGCTGGTGCCAGTGTTCTGAGGACTTTGCTCCTGCCCAGAGTTTAGAAGCCACAGCTGGGAGGCAGCCAGGGGCTAGGAAGCCCTGCTCGGACATCATTCCTCGACCACGTCACCTCTAGCATCCACTCGCCGAGGGCCTGCATCCTTCCTGCAGCCACCCCCATATCTCCAGTGCCTTCATCTCTCAGGAAGCATCTGAGGAACTCGCCAGCCTGTGGTTCTAGGCAAAAGCATCATTTTCCTCAAGTCGTCATTAGCAAGGCGATTTCTTGGGCAGGAGAGAGGGAGAGGGTGTCTGAGGGACAGGGCTGGGTGCCCTGTGGGGCCTGGAGCCATGGGTCGCATGTCTTAGGGGCCAGAGATGGCAAGGGGGCCTCTCTGCCTTGCTCCCATGGCTCCTAGCTGCCTAAGCACTTATTTATGCATAATACTAAAAACATCTGTTGGGTGCCTGCTCCCAGGGTGCCAGGCTCCCTGTGCCATGGCGCTCACGTTCTCATTACAGAGATGAGAATGGAGCAGGGGCCGGGGAGTGACGGGGTGACTTTAGACGTGGGCGCTGGTGCAGCTGCTCCAGGGAGAGGCCATGGAGCAAAGAGAGGAAGAGGATCCAAGGGGCCAGCTGTGGGCGGAGGAGGCAGCGAGTCCAGGGGTCCAGGTGGGAATGTGCTTTGGGCTGTGGGGACGGCAGGGAGGTGGGAGGGGGTCAGAGAGGTGGGCAAGGGTCAGATCACACCGGGCTTTGCCGGCCATGGGAGGAGACTGGGGAGGAGGGTGGGATTCTGAGAGGCTGGGAAGCCACTGGGGGGCCTGAGACTGGTGGCAGGTGGGAGACCAGGTTTCCCTCCCTTAGGATCCCTCAGGCTGCTGGGGGTGAGTGGATGGGGGCACTGTAAGGGCAAGAGGGGAAGTGGAGACTAGGGCGGGATCGGGGGCTGCTGATAGCTGCTCTTCTCTCCTGGACCCTGGGTGCTGGGAGGAATGTGTCTCATGGGTGCCTCCCGGGAATCACTCACATTTGCCCCGAGGAAGCTAGAGTTTCTGCCTTCTGTTAGAACCTGGGCGGGACACACCAATTCACTACTTCTTATAGGGCATCTCCCCAAACTGGAGAGTCTCTTGGACCCCAGGTCTAGTTAAATTTTCTGCTTCGGAAGCCTCACGTGAGCACCATTGGGCCACTTTAAGGCTGTGTCTGGAAACCCATGGCTTTGTCCCTAAGAACTGGTTTCAGGGGCGTGATGGGGAGTGGGGCGGGGGTTGCTTCTGTCCAGATGGCGGCCCCCAAGCCCAGCTCTTGACACTTTCCTCACATGGCCAGTCAACCCTGAGCAGCGGAGTCATTGGCTTCTCCAGGCAGCAGATTATTCTAACTTTCATTCCGGACCATGATGCTGACTCCTCAGCCTTGGGGGTCTCTACAGCAGTTCGTGTTTACAGAGAGATTCACATCCCCACACCTCAAACCCACTGCCGTGGAGTCGATTCGGACTTATAGCAACACTACAGGACTGAGTGGAACTGCCCCACAGGGTTTCTAAGGAGCAGCTGGTGAATTCGAACTGCTGACCTCTTGGTTTGCAGCTGAATGCTTAACCACTGCGCCACCAGAGCTCCACATCCCTATAAGAAAAGAAAAAACCATTGCCGTCGAGTTGATTCTGACCCATAGTGACCCTATAGTGACCCTACAGGACAGAGGAGAACTGCCCCAGAGGGTTTCCAAGAAGCTGCTGGTGGATTTGAACTTCTGACCTTTTGGTTAGCAGCCGTAGCTCTTAACCACTGCACCACCAGGGCTCCATCCCTAGAAGGGGCAATGATATTTCATGAAGACTAAGGGTTCTGGAGTCGGACAAAACTAGGTTAAATCCCAGCTGCTAGCTGTGTGCTCCTGGGTGAACAACTTGCCTTTCTGCACCTCAGTTTCTGCATCTGAAAAGTGGGCCTAATGACAGCCCCTTTTTCAGATGGTGGTGTCAGGAAGTGACAAGCTGAGGACTGGCTCAGTGAATCAAGTGCTTTGCAAAGAGCCCGACACAGAGAGAACCCACAATGCACGATGGCTCTTACTGGCCTACATTAGCCCATTTGAACCTTTGCAGCAAGTGATAAGTGGACATTATGCCCGTTTTACAGATGGGGAAGTGGAGTTCACAAAACCACTAAGCAGTGCATCCAGAACTAGAGCTCAGGCTTTATAATTTTGTCTGGTCCATCTCTCTGCCGCCCAAACAAACAAAATCAGTAATGAGAGGCAGTATACGGTGGTTATAGCAGAGGTTGACAAGCTTTCGCTGGAGAGCGTAGAGAGTAAATATTTAGGCTTTTCTGTCTGCCTGGTCTCAACTGCAGCTACTCACCACCGCCACTGTAGCATGAAAGCAACCATAAACAAAACATAAATGAATGGGTGTGTCTGTATGCCAATAAAACTTTATTTATGGACACTAAAATTTCGGTTCTATGTAATTTTCATGTGTCATGAAAATTACTCTCCTTCTGATGTTTTTTTCAACTCGTTAGAAATATACAAACCATTCTTAGCTCAAGGGCTGTTCAAAAACAGTCAGTGGGCTGGACTTGGCCCACAGGCTGTAGTTTTGAGCGTGGACTTTGAAGCCTGACGGCTTGGGTTCGAAACCTGGCTTTACCACTTGCTAGCTGTGTGGCCAGGTGAAGTTACTCTCTGAGCCTCAGCTCTCACATCGCCAGGTGGGGATAACCACAGCATCCATCCCATGGGCTGTGGGGAGAAATGCGTGTGTCGATTTATGGAAAATGATTTGAACAGTATTTGGTACGTGATACTGCTACATGGGTGTTGTATTATTCCTCAGGACACACACATGCCAGCATTTGTAAGAATTAAAACAATACATTAAAGGAAAACATGGCTGAAGTTCCCTGTGATCACCCTTCACCGCTGCCGCAATCTTGGCCCCTGTTCTTCCCCACTGAGAAATACCTTTCCAAATCTTTTGTTACCTATTTCCATAGAAAAGCAACAGTATTGCTTTATGCATCTTCTTACTTCAAATACATATTCACCCGACAAACAGCAGCCAACAAAACCAACTCTCATTCCTGCCTTTCGGGAGCTTACGTTCTAATGGAGGGAGGCAGACAATGAACAAATAAGTCTGAAGTCCACAGGGTGCAAGTTGCCAGATGGGAACCAGGGGAGGAGAAGTAGAGGGAGGGGTGGGGGTGCCCTTCGAGTAGAGTGGTCTGGGAAGGTTGCAGGGAGGAAGTGGATTTGAGCACCACCTGGCTCAAAAAAGCAACTTGCTTTTCCCACTCAAGCATACATCTCGGCCCTTTGATGGCTTTGCCCACAGATCCCCTTGTCCAGCTCATCTGCCTTCAGGGCAGGGGTGCTTCATGGCCAGTCAGCCCCTTCCGCACCGGGGGACTTTCTGGCTGTTTGTTTCTTTCAATAACAACCAAAGCTGTAAGCAACAGTTTAGCCAAGCAGCCTCCTGCATAGGCTTTCTCCAGAATAAATATGGAAAAAAGGAAGTGCTGGGGCCTGGGGGCGCGCTCAGGTTCACTGAGACGGCCGGATTGCCCTCGGATTGCTGTGCATTCCATCATATCCCATAGTCCCCCCAACACCTGCTGGTCTCTCCCCTACAGCCCCAGCTGGAAAACTCAGGTCATTCCTACCTCCCTTCCCACTAGCTGTCCTGCCTTCTCCAACCCTCTTCAGCCATAAGCACGTGCTTTATACCATTCTCTTCTTGGCATCAATGCCTCTCTTCCTGCCCCTTTCATGGCATATGCCCACCTTTGGGATTAGTGACTCGGGACAGAGTCCACAGAGGGCCTTGTGGAGTGCTTGGGAAGAGCCAGCAGCTTCCTCCCCATCTGGGCCTCCCAACGAGGCCCCCATGGCCGCCATGATGCTCTGTCGGGAAGGTCCATCTCACCACCTGATGACAGGACCCAATGCCCAGGGCTCCCAGGCTTGGCCTTGCTGGCAACTCCAGGCTTGATCCTGCTCCCCCTGGATGCCCTGGCTGCTGCCGCCCACTGCTCCCCCCAGCTGGATCGGAACCCTGGACTGGAGCCAGTTTTGACTCCAAAATGGAACCCACCCCCACATCCTTGTTAAAAATGTCGCTGTTCCCAGGCCCCAAGTCCTGCAGAGGCTCTTCTCATTCACAGGGGAGATGTCAGTGTGGTAGCAAAGAAGGGCGAAATAGCGGGTGCTCTAAGTCTCTGTCCTCGGCCCCAGGGGACCCGAAGTAGCTCTGGATAACTTGATTACCAGGCTGCCTGGAGCCAAGGCAAAGGCATGGAGGGGAATTTGAAAGAGGAGGGAGTAGGGTTTTCAGATTTGGAGAATTTGTCTGCTCTGAGGGTGGGAGGAGGGAACAGTGTGTATGGCCTGAGGAGGCTACAATTTATATTTCCTGGGAGTCCAAGGGAGTCACTAAATTCCCTTCCCAGGACTTGGGAATCCATTCTCTCAGGAGGTAATGGGGGCTGGCTGTATGCAGAGCCAGGGACAGAGGGTGACACACAGGAGATGTCGCAAGTGGCTTCTGCCACCAGGGCCTGGGCAGATCCAGTTGAAACACAGGAACTGGACACGTGTCAGCCCTGATCACCCATCAAAGGTGGGCTGTTGTTGTTAGGTGCCATTGAGTCCATTCCGACTCGCAGCGACCCTGTGTGACGTACAAGAACTGCCCCATAGGGTTTTCTAGGCTGTAATCTTTATGGGAGCCAAATGCCACATCTTTCTCCTGCAGAGCAGCTGGTGGGTTCAAACTGCCAACCTTTCAGTTAGCAGCCAAGCGCTTAACCATTGTGCCACCAGGGCTCCTTTCGAGGTAGGAGGGATCCCCAAATGTGCTGGTGTTTCCAAAAGGGGAGCAGGATAGGGTGTATTTTGTCTTTGAAGGGTCTAGTTACCTTCCTTCCAGTGGGACCTCTCCATTTTTATCTGGGGATCTACTCGCAGCCCATGTTGCCAGGGTGTGTAGACACAGTTTGTGAATATCCACTGTACACTTGATCTGAGCCCACTTCTGTCAGAACACTCTGCTTTAGTAAAATGTTATAGAGCAATGCCCTGGAAACAGAGACTATTATTCGAGAGATGAAAAAGTCGAGAAGCAGAGGATGTAAGTTAACTGCTCAAGGCCACACATTTCAGTAGGTGTCACATGGTCGGGACAAACCCAGGCAGTCGGGCCCCAGAGCTGTGCTCCTAACTGCTGGACCACACTGCCTCTCCCAAGCCAGGAAAGGGCAGAACTTACCTTGGAGTAGTCGAAGCCATGCTTCTCCTTCACCCCATTCCGACAGAGTGTGTAGTTATAGAAGCGGGAGTTTTTAAGGAGTCCGACCCACTCCTTCCAGCCAGGGGGCACGTAGGAGCCATTGTACTCGTTAAGGTACTTCCCGAAGAAAGCTGGAGGGGGAGAAGGAGGCCATGTGAGAAACAAGACAGTAAAAGACTTCTCCCATCATCACCCAACGGAGTTGATTAAACCACCATCATGTGTGCAAAGCATGAGAACAACACTATCCCTTCGAGCAAAAGTTTTACTTTTTGTCATGCCGTGGAGTCCTCCGGAAGGCAAGCGAAGCCCATGGAACCCCCTTCTCAAAATGTTTTTAAATGCATAAAAGAAACTATGTGAGATCACATGAAAATCAATTATTTTGAAATATAGTTATCAAAGTACTAAAAGAATTTGTGATACAGGAATAAGTGTCCTTTTAAATTAATATATTTAAAAGAAGACCTAGCAGAGAGTCTGGCAATTTCAAAGTAGTGATTGGTGAGTGAATATATTTTATTTTGGGCTATCTGCAACAATTTTAATGGGATATTAAAATATTGGCAATTTCTATGGGTGAAAAAGTTACAGATTCTGCCAGCATACTGTGATCTGTGGCCTACACTTAAAATGGAAGCAAATGCTAAATTTCAGTTGCAAGTTAGTGAAAATAGAAGTATAATTTTTTCCCACTCAAGTTTATAGGCCTACTGAATTCTATACATTACACAGCCACCAGAATGATTAATGTTAAAAAGAAACTGACAATACCAAGTGTTGATGGGGATGTGGAGCAACTGGAACTCTCATACACTGCTGGTGGGGTAGAAACCAGTCCAACCACTGTGGGAAACCAGCAGTGTCTAGTAAACTCAAACATACTCATACCTTCTAACCCAGTGATTCAAATCCTGGGCATTTATCCAACAGAAATGCATTCATACATTCACCAGAAGTCACCTACAAGAAATGTTCATCGTAACATTACTGGTGATAGCAAGTAACTAGAAACCCATCAACTGTCCATCAAAAAAGAATGGATAAATACATTGCTGCATATTTATATAATGGAATGCTATATAGAAATGAGATGAAAAGAACTTGACCTACATTCAGTCACATGGATACCACCCAACAACCTACCTAATGTTACGAGAAATAAAACGGATATGAAAGAACACATGATATTATGATCTCATTTATATGAAGCTCAGGGGCAGTGGTGGTTCAGTGGTAGAATTCTCATATTCCATTCAGGAGACCTGGGTTTGATTCCTGCCCAAAGCATCTCATGGACAGCCACCACCTGTCTTTCAGTGGAGGCTTGTGTCGCTATTATGCTGAATAGGTTTCAGCAGTTTTCAGACTTAGAGTAGGAAGAAAGGCCTGGCAATCTATTTCTGAAAATCAGCCAGTGAAAACCCTATGGATCACAACAGTCCGATCCACAACTGATCATGAGGATGATGCAGGACCAGGCAGCATTTTGTTCTGTTGTGCACGGGGTCGCCCTGAGTTAGGGGCCAACTCAACAGCAGCTAACAACAAGGACAACAACATATGAAATTCAGAAATAGACAACACTAATCTATGGCGCTGGAAGTAAAACCAGTGGTCATCACTGGACATGGTGGGGTGGAAGGGGCTTGGGGGGCTTCTAGGGTGATGCTCATGTTCTGTTTCTTGCTGGAACACAGGTGGTTCAGCTGGTGAATCCTCATTGAGCTGGACACCCAGGAGCAGGGTGCTTTTCCATCTGTATGCTTTACTTCACCAACAAAGCTACTTCAAAAACATCACCCTCACATATCTGGAAGGGGACAGAACAAGCTCTGTGTGGGTGATGAGTTAGCAGACAAGGTATTTTTCATGGTACTTTTTTGGGTTTTTGTATTTTTTCCCAGGGAGCATGTACAATATTTAATAATGGTAACCCATTAAGCTTTTTTTTTTTTTTAATGGAAAAAATTTTTAAGAGTTTGTCTGGAGTCAGAGGTCTTACCCCAGCCCTCTCTTTCCAGATGAGGACATCAGAGCACAGAAACGCACAACAAATATTGTTGACAGTACGAGAATACGTGTGTTCGAGGTGGTTGTAGGGATTAAACGACATCTTGTTTAGCAAATGCTTAGCACTGTGCCCATGGGATCCCTGGGTGGTGCAAACAGTTAACACACTCAGCTGCTAAGCAAAAGGTTGAGGGTTTGAGTCCACCCAGAGGCACCCTGGAAGAAAGGCTTGGCCATTGAAAACTCTATGGAGCACAGTTCTATTCTGACACACACAGGGTCGCCATGAATCAGAGTTGACTCAATGACAACTGGTCTGGTTTTCTGGTTTAGCACTGTGCCTAGCAAACACAGGTTGTCCCTGACTTAGGACGTACTGGAGTTACATGAACTGCACTTACGGCCGTCCGTTTTTTTGGTACATCTTATCGTTAGTAATATGTACCACATACAATGTTGCAGCGCATAATTTGCTGACGTTATTCTCAGACGTTCACTTGCAGATGTTCAATGTTGTGATTTATAAAGTTACGGCTAATAAAAGGCAATAATAACGAAAACAAAAAAAAATGAGGTATTTGACTTACGTCAGAACCGACTTACAATGGAGTCATTAGAATGGAACCCCAGTGTAAGTCCGGGACTACCTGTAGTAAGTGCTCAGGGTCACTGGGTCTCAGTTCAGAACCCAAGATGGGATGAGAAAGACACTGGAAGTCCACAGAGGAAGAAGAGTGGGCAGGGCTGGGATACTGTACCACAGACAATGAGATGGTCCTTCTGCCTGGAACCTTAGAAAGAGTACAGAGAGTCGATCGCAGGCTATTGGCCCCAAAAGAGAGGCCTGGGCCGGGCGACACTGCAATGGGGCCAAAGCCTGGTAAAGGGGCTTCCTGGAGACCTGGCAAGCAGCTGGCATGCCCAGGAGCGGAAGACTCCATAGGAACCGAAGTAGCCGGATTCCTGAGTCCCCAAGGTACAGTGGGCAAAGGAAAGTGCTCCCATTAAATGCACAGCCAGGCAGTGGGTGCTCCTGCGGGAGGAGCTGATGAACCACCTTCTAGAAGGATCTGGGTGGGTCCTGAGCCTTGGAAATAAGGCCCAAGGTGGAGCTCACCTCGCGTGGGTGGGAAAGACAAAAATAAAGGGAAAGAGCCCGGACGTCCTGGGGAGGAGCGGCGGGAACCGGCTGCACCATCTCCATATCCTGAGTAACATCCAATATTTAAAGAGTGGAATGTAATTAGGTGGTGGGTGCCTTATTAAACAGCAATTGAGCATCCCTGGCTGCGTGTCAGGGAGTAATGAGCTGAGATGCTGGCTGGCGCAAGAGGCAGAATTAAAGCACCAGGCACGCTAAAGGCCTGTTTCGCTTTTTCTAGAACATTGCATGTTCAAGACATTCAGCTGCATCCATCTCCTTAAAGCAGTGGTTCTCAGCCAGCGATACTGGGCAATGTCTGGAGACATTTTGGCTGTCACAACTGGGGAGGGGGTATTACTGGCATCTAGTGGGTAAAGGCCAGGGATACTGCTAAGCACCCTACAACGCACAGGACAACCCCCTGGAACAAAGAATTATCCAGCCCCAAATGTCAACAATGCTAAGGTTGAGAACTCTGATCAAAAAACTCCTTCCATTCCCCAGGCCCTCCAGCATCCCTTCCCTCAGTTCTCCAGAGCCACACTGTGAGAGGTGAAGGGCCTAGAGGTCACATACAGTCCAGGAAACAAGATCTACTAAACCTTGGTCACCTTATTCCCCATGTCAGAATGGGAATATGGGAATAAGAGGAAAACTGCCCCAGGCAGAGGAAACGGCAAGTGCAAAGGTCCTGAGGCAGGAACAAACAAAAACCAAACCCACTGCCATCGAGTGGATTCCAACAAGTTTGGGGCATTTGAAGAACCCAAGGAGGCCAGTGAGGGAGGGAGGAGATGATGTCACAGGGGAGAGAGGCAGTTCACCCAGGGTCCTAGAAGCCACAACAGGAAGTATGCTGTGAACCTCAAAGGGGCCCAGGCACCCTGGAAATATTACATGTCAGAGTTTGCATTTTATGTGTATTTTTGTGGAAACAGATCCACAGCTTTCAACCCATTTGGAAAGGAACCAGGACCACAAATAATTTAAGAACTTCATTCCTCTTTCATTTAAGAGAGAACGAAAGCTCCGAGAAAATGGCCCCCTGAATTCCCACTGGGAGAGTGAGGTTCGGACCCAGGTCTGTCAGTTCCTGGCTAGTGAGTCTTCTGGTTTGTCCCTGAAGATTTGGGCCAAGGTCTTTCTGATGAGCGTGCAGCTCAGAATGCTGAAGAGCTGAATCTTGGCCCAGCTGGTGGGAGAGGGCTTGCTGGGAAGAGGAGGGTACACATCCTCCTATGCCTTTGGAAGCCACCCCCACCCATTATTGCCCAATGCCATGGGTGTCAAGGTGTCGGGAGCCGTTTTCCTCTGCTAGAATCTCCTCTTTCACATCTCTCTCCGTTCTCAGGTCCCAACCCTTAAACATTACAGAAAGAGTTTACTATTCAAGCTCCACAAGGCCCTAGAAAACAGGGCTCCCGTCAAAGGCTTTTAGTGCCAAATTAGATCTTGCTCTCATTTGATTAGATTTCCCCAAGGCAGTTTTTAAAATGGTTATTCCGGCACCAGTGGAGGTGGGAGGTGCAAATTAGCATGGGCCCTGGTGCTCCGGGGCTGGAAGACACAGCCAGGAAAAAGAGCAGGAATTAAAATCAAGATTAAAAATACAACCCGTGTTGTGGCTGGGGCACGGGAAGCTCGGAGTCACTGAGCTTTGGTGGCTGGGATGGGGCAAGAGGGGGCGGCAAATGGGGGGCTGGTGAGGGGGCAGAGCAACTTGGCAGGCAGATGAAGAGGAGTGAAATGCCCAGCCAGGAAAGGCCACTGATGCTGGCTGATGATGCCCCGTGGAAGCAGGGCTGGCATCGACTGAAAGGGCATATGCTTACTGTCACCCATGTGCCAGGCACTGGGTGGAAATTTTACACCAGGCGGTGGAGACAGTTGTTTTGCTTGCTCAGTCCTGACTGTGGTCCTTTGGGTACCACCATTTCCTCACTTCCGTGCACACAGGCTGACCTCAACCCCTGCCTCCAGGGCTGCACAGATCATCTAAGCCTGGCCAATCAGAGCATCACTTTCCCAGGCTACTGCCATTGGCTCAGGGATAGGCATGTGACCCAAGTTCGGCCAATGAGAGCCAGCTCTGGGATTTTTAGGGAGCTACTGGAAACGGATCCATAGTGGTACAATGGTTAAGTGCTTGGCTCCTGACCCAAAGGTCAGTGATCCGAACCCACCCAGTGGCTCTATGGGAGAAAACAAAAAACAAAACAAAACAAAAAAAACCCCACCAAACCTAATGCCTTCAAGTCATTTCTGACTCATAGTGACCCTAGAGGGCAGAGTAGAACTGCCTCATAGGGTTTCCAAGGAGCAGCTGGTGGATTCCAACTGCTGATCTTTTGGTTTGTAGCTGAACTCTTAACCACTATGCCAGTGGGCTCCCATGGGAGAAAAGACCTGGCCATTTGCTCCCTTAAAGATTACAGCCTAGAAAATCCTATGGGGAAGTTGTACTCTGTCATACAGGGTTGCTAGGAGTTGAAATCGACTCAACAGCACCCAACAACAACAACTGGGAAAGAGAAGCTCTTTTTCCTTGAGGCTGGAGGTAGGTAGGAGATAAGCTTGAAGCTCTAGCAGCCATTTTACCACCAAGAGAGGGGAGTCGGCTTGAGAGTTAAGCAACGTGGGAAGAAAGCAAGGCTGAGAGATACAGAGAATGAGAGAGTGAGAGGCTGAAAGAGAGAGGGTGAGAGAGAGTGAGACAGAGAGTCTGGGTGTATGTAGAAAGGAAAGGAAGAGAGGGCGAGAGGGTCAGAGAGTGAGAGAGACTGAGAGGCTGACAGAGTGAGAGAGAGTGTGTGTGTGTGTGTGAGAGAGAGAGGGTCAGAGAGAGAGAGAGAGAGGGTCAGAGAGAGAGAGAGAGGGTCAGAGAGTGAGAGAGACTGAGAGGCTGACAGAGTGAGAGTGCGTGTGTGTGTGTGTGAGAGAGAGAGAGGCTGACAGACTGAGAGGCTGAGAGAGTGTGTGTATGTGTGTGTGAGAGACAGAAGGTCAGAGAGTGAGAGAGAGGGTCAGAGAGTGAGAGAGACTGAAAGGCTGAGAGAGTGAGAGAGCGTGTATGTGTGTGAGAGAGAGAGGGTCAGAGAGAGAGAGAGACTGAGAGACTGACAGAGTGAGAGAGAGTGTGTGTGTGTGTGTGTGAGAGAGAGAGGCTGACAGACTGAGAGGCCGAGAGAGTGTGTGTATGTGTGTGTGAGAGACAGAAGGTCAGAGAGTGAGAGAGACTGAGAGGCTGACAGAGTGAGAGTGTGTGTGTGTGTGTGTGTGTGTGTGTGTGTGTGTGTGAGAGAGAGAGGCTGACAGACTGAGAGGCTGAGAGAGTGTGTGTATGTGTGCGTGAGAGACAGAAGGTCAGAGAGTGAGAGAGAGGGTCAGAGAGTGAGAGAGACTGACAGGCTGACAGAGTGAGAGTGTGTGTGTGTGTGTGTGTGTGTGAGAGAGAGAGAGAGGCTGACAGACTGAGAGGCTGAGAGAGTGAGAGTGTATGTGTGTGTGAGAGAGAGAGGGTCAGAGAGAGAGAGAGACTGAGAGACTGACAGAGTGAGAGAGTGTGTGTGTGTGTGTGTGTGAGAGAGAGAGGCTGACAGACTGAGAGGCCGAGAGAGTGTGTGTATGTGTGTGTGAGAGACAGAAGGTCAGAGAGTGAGAGAGACTGAGAGGCTGACAGAGTGAGAGTGTGTGTGTGTGTGTGTGTGTGTGTGTGTGTGTGTGAGAGAGAGGCTGACAGACTGAGAGGCTGAGAGAGTGTGTGTATGTGTGTGTGAGACAGAAGGTCAGAGAGTGAGAGAGAGGGTCAGAGAGTGAGAGAGACTGAGAGGCTGACAGAGTGAGAGTGTGTGTGTGTGTGTGTGTGTGTGTGTGTGTGAGAGAGAGAGAGGCTGACAGACTGAGAGGCTGAGAGACAGAGAGTGTATGTCTGTGTGAGAGAGAGAGGGTCAGAGAGTGAGAGAGAGGGTCAGAGTGAGAGAGACTGAGAGGCTGACAGAGTGAGAGTGTGTGTGTGTGTGTGTGTGTGTGTGTGAGAGAGAGAGGCTGACAGACTGAGAGGCTGAGTGAGAGAGAGTGTATGTGTGTGTGAGAGAGAGAGGGTCAGAGACAGAGACTGAGAGACTGACAGAGTGAGAGTGTATGTGGGTGTGTGAGAGACAGGCTGACAAACTGAGGCTGACAGAGTGAGAGTGTGTGTGTGTGTGTGTGTACGTGTGAGGGAGGGTCAGAGAGTGAGAGAGAGGGTCAGAGAGTGAGAGAGTGAAAGGCTGAGTGTGTGTGTGTGTGTGTGTGTGTGTGAGAGAGAGAGAGAGAGAGAGAAAGAAAGAGGGTGAGAGAGTGGAAGAGACTGACTGGGTGAAAGAGAGATTTGAGCCCCTGGGTCCACTCTTATCTGAAGCCACCTCTGAGGCTACTATTTTCAGTTATATCAATGGTGATTTTGTCCCCGAGGGGACACTGTGCAACAATGGGGAGGGGAGTGCTTACTGACATCAAGTGGGTAGAGGCCAGGGATGCCTCTAAACATCTTACAATGCACAGGGCAACTCCCCACAACAAAGGAATGATCGGAGCCCAGATATCAATAGTGCTGAGGTTGAGAAACCCTGAGTTATAGAAACCAATAAATCCTACCACCCCACTTTTATCTTGTTTTGCTTCGTTTTTGTTTGCTTAATTCAGTTAGTTAAGTTCTTTCACCTGCATTTGAAAGATGATGAAATGCTTAGTATAGAGCAGGGTTTGGCAGACGAGGGCCTGTGGACCAAATCCAGCCCGTGACCTGTTTTTGTAAATAAAGTTGTACTGAAACACAGCCACGCCTATTTGTTTGCCTATTATCGGTGGCTGCTCCCACACTACAGTGGCAGAGTTGAGTAGTTGTGTGGCCTGCAAGTCTAAATAGGTTACTACCTGGTCCTTCACAGAAAAAGTGTGCTTATCCCTGCTGTAGTGCCGATTTCACTGTGTGGAGTGAAGAATTCCTTTGGGGGACCCAAGTCCTATATGGGATTTAAAGTAGGGCTTTGGTAACCATGGAGAGGAACCCTGGTGGTGCAGTGGTTAAGCACTCTGCTGCTAACCATAACGTCAGTGGTTTGAACTCACCAGCCTCTCTGTGGGAGAAAGATGTGGCGGTCTGCTTCCGTAAAGATTACAGCCTTGGAAACCCTATGGGGCAGTTCTACTCTGTTGCTATGAGTTGGAATCTACTCGAGGGCAATGGGTTTGGTTTTTTTTGGAACCCTGGAGGAAGTGATGACAGCTTAACAGAAGTAGATTCTGAACTGTGCCAGGGCAGGGGTGCAGCTCCACAGTGCAAATGAATAACAACAACAGTGGGACCTGCCAATTACAGGCAGTCTTCATGGCTCCAAAATGCACAAATATTAGTTGCCAGAGTTTAGTTAAATAATTCCAGTCCTCCAACAGTATGGTTCAAATTTAGTTACCAGAGTGTATTACCTCTGAGTACCTGCCTAAAGCACAACTTTGCTGCTAAGTTTTCAGACCACAAATCACTCTACAAATAACAGGTGCACATCATGATCAATGACCAATCATGTCACTTCTTGCAAAGTGTGTTGGTGACTGGTCACTGTGCACCTGTTACTCAGTTCATGCACAGACAGCAAAGCATGTAGCTGTGTTACCTCCTCGTCTCCCAGGGATACATCTATAAGGCATTTTACAAGATAAATAACCAAAAGAGGGAACCGGCCAGCAAAGACGAAAGTGCAACAAAGAAACAAAAAATGGTTAGTGGTGACGCTGGAAACAACATTTAAATTGAATGTAAATGGAGTTATAGAGCTGACCACGGGAATGCTGCCAACACTGCCATTTGAGAAACCCTAGACATGTGGCCAGTGGTTAAGCGCTTGGCTGATACCCTAAAAGTCAGCGGTTTGAACCCACCAGCCGTTCCACAGGAGAAAGATTTGGCAGTCTGTACTTACCTAAAGACTTACAGCTTTGAAAACTGTATGCGGCAGTTCTACTCTGCCCTATAGGGTCGCTCTGACTCAGAACTGACTCGATGGCAACCGGTTGGACATGCAGCCAGGGAGTCCTTGGTGGTACAAACAGTTAACATGCTTGGCTGCTAACCAAAATGTTGGAGATCCGAGTCCACACAGAGGCACTTGGGAAGAAAGGCTTGGTGATCTACTTCTGAAAAATTAGCCATTGAACAACCCTGTGGAGCACAGTTCTACTTTGACACACATGGGTTGCCGTGAGTCGGAGTCGACTGGACGGCAGCTGGTAAGACATGCAGCCAGAGGAACTGAGCTGAAGGCAGACTTACTGAAATAAATGAGCAAAGTGGTTGTGAGGAAAATAAAAGGGAATGTCTCGGAGGAAGGGAGGCAAAAACTTCACGTTAAAGGAACTCTCAGATATTTCACAACACTGAGAGCTGTGTGTCCTTGGGCAAATCGCTTAACCACTTGATACCTCAGTTTCTCTATTTGTAAAATGAAGATAATAGTATCTACCACTTGGGATGGTCATGAGAATTAATACAGTGCAACCTGTGAAAGCCGGAACTCAACAGGACTGCCTTGTTCTTCTGGGTTTCGAACGTTTTCCGCCTTTGACAGGGTGCAGTCTTACCACTTTTCCATTGCTTGTTTTAGTGAAAAATATTCGCATTTTCCTTCTCTGATAGGTTTCTACCTTACACAGGTTCTGGCTTTCGCAGGCTTTACTGTGTATGTATAGTGCTTAGCACTGTCTGGCACACATCAGGTGCCCACCAAGTGTCGAATTTTCATACTCACTGATGAATCCCCTTTCTAGCAACTTCTTGTTGTGTTAACACTGTGTCTAAGCAGCCTCTGTCGAGACCCATGTCAGACTCTCCTCTCCCCCTCTCCACCTGGAGGGGAGTATTCACCCCCAAGTACTTCCTCTTAGCCCTCTCACTGACCCCGTGGCCCCGCTCAAGAAGCCCTGCCCTGGAAGGTTCTTCTTGGCTGTCTCCCCTCCCGGCTGCTGCTTCTCCATCTGTCTAAGTGCTGCTGGGGAGCCATTCACAGTCTGATGGGAGAAGCAGGCCCTTCTGTTATCTCTCCCAGCCCTGAATCCAGCTGAAATTGCCTCATAATAAAGGCATTTGTGGTCTGTGAAAGCCATGTCTCATGGCGACTGGGGATTGGGATGAGCTGGCAAGTAAACCTGGTGCACAAGGGCACACGGAGGCATCTGAGGTACCAAGCACGCACAGGGCGAGACGGGAAATGCAGGGTTTTGGCAACTGGCAACTATTTAGCAGGAATCCCAGAGTCAACTCTTCCTGCTGGTGAGTGAAGTAGGCCAGGGCTGTCCAGGACACTGCTGTTTGGCACCTTCCAGCACCCACTCCTGGTAACACAGGGGTTGAAGCAGGAGGGGGGCTGAGCGTGTGGTCTCTGCAGCTGACTGCCTGGGGTTGGACCTCGGATCTGCCACCTCCAAACTGCAGGACCTCACGCAAGTGACTTCGCCCCAGCGAGGACAGTAAGTCTTGCATAGTGCCATCAGGGGTCAGTGAGCCAATGTGTGTAATGAATGTGAACTGGTACCTGGTACTAGGAAGTGCTTAGCAAGTGGCAGCTAAGGGGATTTAAAGCACCTCAGGAGCCCTAGTGGCACAAGGGGTAAGTGGACTGCTATCTGAAAGGCTGGTGGTTTGAACCTACCCAGTGGCTCTGAGGGAGAAAGACCTGGCAATCTGCTCCCATAATATTTATTCATTTTTTATGTATATATGGCACTTTTTCCTCATATGTTGTAGCCAATATTCCAAGAATGCACACATGTGTTGTTGTTGGGTGACATCGAGTCAACTATGACTCATAGTGACCCCATGTGACAGAGTACAGCTGCCCCATAGGGTTTTCTAGGCTGTAATCTTTACAGGAACAGATTGCCAGGTCTTTCTCCCATGGAGCCACTGACTGGGTTCAAACTGCTGGCCTTTCAGTTAGCAGCCGAGCACTTAACCATTGCACCACCAGGGCTCCACATACACACATGTGAATATATAATCCTTGTTGTTGTTGCTATTACTTGCAGTCTGTGATCTGTGGTTGATTCTGATCCTGAGGGCGATCCCCACGTGTACAGAGCAGAGCTGCTCCATAGGGTTTTCAAGGCTGTGATATTTTGGGAACAGATTGCCAGGCCTTTCCTTCAAGCCACCTCTGGGTGTGTTTGAACCACCAACGTTTTGGCTAGTAGTTGAGTGCTTAACCGTTTGTACCACCCAGGACACCTGGGTATAAGTCCCTAAATGTACACCCGTGGGTGTGCATACACATATATTCCCCCTGCTTTTTCCTTTTTCTTTCAGTTCTCAAATGTGTTTGTAACCCCTGAAAAGCCACAACCACTGTACCTCTGGTACCTTCCAAATACAAAGATCCCAACTGCCAATCAAGTGGCCACCCAAGGGGTGGGCTTGTGACTGAAGCTGGTCAACCAGACTACCCTAGAACTATGAATCTTGAGCTTGGAGACACAAGGGCAGGGAAAAGGGCTCGAGTTCCGTATGACCTGATGATAAGTTGTTTTAAAGCTGCAGCCTGGATCCTCAGAACCCCGGTTCTTGGTCTCCAGAGCCCCAGAGTTTGGTAATCCAAATGAAATAGGCAAGCCCCCCTGGGCCATGAAGTGCAGAAAGAGAAGGGATGTGTCTTGCTTCTTCATCATCCTTCTGTTCACAACTGAGAGGTCTCCACTGAGACTCGCTGCTTCCAGTTTTGCGTTTGTGTAACCTACTCCCCTCCCAAACCCACCATGCCATTCCCTCCAGCGACTCCCCTGCCCGTGTGTGCTCCCGCTGACAGTGACTCCTACCCTCGCCCCTTGGCCTTCTCTGCTCCAGGCCTCTTGTTCCTTAGACATGCCAAGCTCACTGCCAGCTCAGGGTATTTGCACCCGTCTTCCCTCTGCCTGACCTTTGTCTCCTCGCTTCTCACCTGGCTGGCTCCTTCTTACTGTCACCTCTCAGCTCCGGTGTCACCTCCTCTAAGTTGTTCCTGATCACCTGCCTAGAGCCACCCCAGCCCTCGGTATCCCACCATGCTATTTGTTTTCTCCACAGTACTTGGCACTCTCTGAAATCATCTTACAGATGTACTTGTTTTCTGGTTTCTCATCATCCCCATCTAGGATGTCGACTCCATGCGGGCAGGACCTTGTCTGGGCACTGTGGCCCCATCCCAGAATATCACCTGTGCTTTAGTCTCCCTCTCAAGTAATTATCATTGTCAATTCTGTGTTTGTCATTCTCTTGCTAGTTACAGTTCTACCACATAAAAAAAAGTTGTCACTGATTTGATTCTGACACGCATGGCGACCTCACGTGTGTCAGAGTAGAACTGTGCTCCATAGGGTTTTAAATGGCTGATTTTTCTAAAGTTGATTACCAGGCTTTCTTCTGAGGTGCCTCTGGGTGGACTTGGACCTCCACCCTTTCAGTTAGCAGCTGAATGCACTGGTAACCGTTTGCACCACCCAGGGACTCCAGTTTTCCCACATACATATCACTAAATGCAATATTGCTAAGTTTGGTATGTTTTGGAATTTTATATAATGGCATCATGTATGCTTACTTCTGTGACTTGCTTTTTTCAACTTAATATTTTTTCAAGAGTCATTCATTTCCACTGCTACTCCACGTACGAATATGTTGTTGTCACTGTTAGGTGTCGTCGAGCCAGTTCCGACTCATAACAACCCTGTGTACAACAGAACAAAACACTGCTGGGTCCTGCTCCATCCTCACAACCATTGCTATGCTTGAGCCCATTGTTGCAGCCACCATGTCAGTCCATCTCGTTGAGGGACTTCCTCTTTTTTGCTGATCCTCTACTTTACCAGCATGATGTCCTTCTCCAGGGACTGGTCCCTCCTGATAACATGTCCAAATTACATGAGATGAAGCCCCCCATCCTCACTTCTAAGGAGCATTCTGGCTGTACTTCTTCCAAGACAGATTTGTTTGTTCTTCTGGCAGTCCATGGTATATTCAATATTCTTCATCAACACTGTAACTCAAATGCATCAATTCTTCTTTGTCCAGCTTTCGCATGCGTATCAGGCAATTGAAAATATCATGGCTTGGGTCAGGAGAACCTTAGTCCTCAAGGTGAAATCTTTGCTCTTGCACACTTTAAAGAGGTCTTTTGCAGCAGATTTGCTCAATGCAATACATCATTTGATTTCTTGACTGCTGCTTCCATGGGCGTTGATTGTGAATCCAAGTAAAGTGAAATCTTTGACAACTTCAATCTTTTCTCTGTTTATCATGATGTTGCTTATTGGGTCAGTTGTGAGGATTTTTGTTTCTTTATGCTAAGGTGTAATCCATACTGAAGACTGTAGTCTTTGATTTTCATTAGTAAGTGCTTCAAATCCTCTTCACTTTTGGCGAGCAAGGTCGTGTCATCTGCGTATCGCAGGCTGTTAATGAGCCTACCTCCAATGTGATGCTGTGTTCTTCTTCATATAGTTCAGTTTCTAGGATTATTTGCTCAGCATACAGATTGAATAAGTATGGTGAAAAGAGACAACCCTGTCACACACTTTTCCTGGTTTTAAACCATGCAGTATGCCCTTGTTCTGTTTGAACAATTGCCTCTTGACCTACGTACAGGTTCCTCATGAGCACAATTATGTATTCTGGAATTCCCATTCTTCGCAATGTTAACCTGTAATTTGTTATGATCCACATAGTCAGATGCCTTTGCACAGTCAATGAAACACAGGTAAACATCTTTCTGGTAGTCTGTGCTTTCAGCCAAGATCCATCTGACATCAGCAATGATATTCTTCATTCCATGTCCTCTTCTGAATCCAGCTTGAATTTCTGGCAGCTCCCTGTCGATATAGTACTGCAACCATTTTTGAATTATCTTCAGCATAATTTTACTTGCATATGATATTACTGATATTGTTTGATAACTTCCACATTCTGTTGGATCACCTTTCTTTGGAACAGGCACGAATGGGTATAAACATACCACAATTTATTTATCCATTTTTCTGTTGAGTGGACATTTGGGTTTTTTATTTGTTTTTGTTTTTGCTATTGTAAATAATGCTGCTATGCAGATTCCATGTCAGGGCTGAAAGCGCTTGGCCAAGTGGTATGATATCTTCATCTTTGTAAGATAATGTCAAATTATATTCTAAAGTGCTGGTACCAATGTATACTCCTACTAGCACTGCATTAGTTACCTTTGTTTCATATCATCTCCAACACTTGCTAATTTTGGACTTGTAAAGATTGCCAATCTAAAAAAAACACACCAAAAAAAAAACAAACCCAGTTGCCATTGAGTCAACTCTGACTCATGGTAACCCCATGTGTGTCAGGGTAGAACTGTGCTCTATAGAGTTTTCTTTTTTATAATTTATTTATTACTATTTTGTTGTTGTTATTGAGAATATACACAGCAAAACATACACCAATTCAACAGTTTCTATATGTACAACTCAATGAAACTGATTCCATTCTTCGAGTTGTGCAACCATTCTCACCCTCCTTTTCTGAGTTGTTCCTCTCCTGTCTTAGTCATCCAGTGCTGCTGTAACAGAAATACAAGTGGATGGCTTTAACAAAGAGAAATTTATTTTCTCACAGTCTAGGAGGCTAGAAGTCTGAATTCAGGTGTCAGCTCCAGGAGAAGGCTTTCTCTCTCTGTCAGCTTGGAGGAAGGTCCTTGTCATCAATCTTCCCCTGGACTAGGAGCTTCTCTGCACAGGAACCCTCAGGTCCAAAGGACGCCCTCTGCTCCTGGCGCTGCTTTCTTGTGGTATGAGGTCCCCCTGTCTCTCTCTGCTTGCTTCTCTCTTTTATATCTCAAAAGAGAGACTCACTTAAGACACAACCTAACTTGTAGATTGAGTCCTGCCTCATTAACCTAACCGATAATCCCACATCATTAACGTCACAGAGATAGGATTTACAACACATAGGAAAATCACATCAGATGACAAAATGGTGGACAATCACACAAGACTGGGACTCACAGCCTAGCCAAATTGACACACATTTTTGGGGGACACAATTCAAGCCATAACATATCCCATTAGCATAAACTCACTGCCCCATAAGGTTCCTGTCTAATCTTTGGAGTTGCTATTGTCAATCTTATCCCGTGTAGACAGTTCTTAAAAGAGCATAATGCTCAAGGCAGACATTCTTTACTAGTCAAGCTAAACTATTGTTTGGTTTTAAGAAGACCTCAGGGGATACTTTTGGTTTAAGGTTTAATGCTCCATAGGGTTTTCAGTGGCTGATTTTGCGGAAGTAGATTGCCAGGCCCTTCTTCTGAGGCCTCAGGGTGGTCTCAAACCTCCCACTTTTCAGTTAGCAAACGAGTGCGTTAACTGTTTGAACCACCCAGGGACTCCCTTGCCAATCTAGTGGAATGTTAAATGGTATCTTATTGCGGTTTCAAAAAAAAAAAAAAGAAAGCAAGCGTCGGCACACAATGACTATTTGCTGAAAGGATGAGTGGGTCATGACCTTGGAAGAGAGACACAGGCGGCGCAATACAAAGGTGTCCCTCTCTAGGGTGTTAAGTCTCTCCCTTCCCTGGGAGGTTGGAGGGCTGGAGAGTGGACATTGAGTGTTCTGTTTCAAGGGCTTTCTATTGCAGTTTCTGCAGGGCAGCACGCTGCATGGGGGAAGAAGGGTCAGTAGAGGTGGCGGAGGTGGGACGCTGAAGCATGTCTGCACAAAGTACACTGAGCAGGGTCCAGGCCAGAGGTGCTCAGCTGGGGATGATTCTGCCCCTCAGGGGACACTTGTTAATGTCTAGAGACACTTTTGGTTGTCAAAATGGGGGATGGGAAAGAAGAGGGATTCTGCATCTGGTGAGTACGGGCCAGGGATGCTGGCTAAACATTCCGCTGCACAGGACAGTCTCCACAACAGAGAATGACCCCGCCCCAAATGTCAATAGCGCTCAGGTTGAGAACCCCAGGCCAGGTGAACAATTTTGAAAGTGGCGCTAGTGAGTCAGTAAGAGAGGGGGTGCAGCTGGCCTTTGGAGAGCGTGGTTTCCAGAGTCAGAGAACCTGGGTTTGAGTCACACCTCCTTGGGTAAGTGAGTGCTCTCTCTCTAAGCCTCAGTGTCCTCATCTATAAAACGGGAGCAGCGAGGTCATGCATAGAGTAAGAACCTGCAAGTTCGTAAAAAAGGAACTGTGGGTTCCTAAAATACAGCCCACTTTTCTTTTCCAGGGTGGGGGGTGAAACCTCAGGTTCCTGGAGACATAAACAGTGGTTGCTGGAAACCAGATGTGACAGCGTCTTGGAAAATTGCAAGGCCCACCCAAGAGACTTCCAGTAATGAGCCTGGCAAGGGATGTTTACGCTGCACAAAGAAATCAGCTGAGCATGATAATACATCTATTAGCAGATGGGCTGGAGCGCTGAGCCGAGCCAATGAAAATAAACAATGTTTGCCAAAGTAATCTGGAAAGGTCAGTGAAAAACGAGGTAGAGCACTTTGGAAAGTCCATCTTTCCCAAAATACACCACCACATTTCACACTCAGGGAGTGTGGGACTCACAAAGGGGTCTTTTCCTTAGTGACATTTTCTAATTCCAGTCGCCCGAGTATCTCTATCACACGTTTTGCAATTTTTGAAATCTATCACCTGGACCATTGCGTACGTAATATCTTCCTTCAATTTGATTTGTTTTTTTTTTTTTATTATGAAATATACACAGAGAATATATTAAACATTTTTGCAAATTTCAGGAATAATAGTAGAATGAACACATGTATAGCATATTCCTTGGTTCAGTTAAGAACTAGAACCTTCCAGTAAATTTGGAATGCCCCTGGGGGCCCCTTCCTAATCACTTCCCTCATCCCCATAGAAACAACCACTCACCTATAACAAATAACCAACTGTTTGAATAATTCCCTTGCTTTTCTCTACAATGTTGCCACCTACATGTGCCTCTGTGAAAAAAAATGTCCTGTTTGGTTTTGCCAGTTTCTGAACTTCGTGTTATGGAGTCTTACTGTTCCGTCCTCATTATTCTGTGACTTGTGTCTTTGACTCAACATGATGTTTTGAGACTCACCATGAAGTGTTGTTAGAGTTTGTTCATTTTCACTGCAGTATAATATCCTGATTGTATGGAGACCACAGTTTATCTATTATGCTTTGGAACGACATCGGAGTTAATTTCCAAACATCGACTCACTAAAAACGGAAAATGAAAACAAAAGCAAACAAAACACCCCTGCTCTGGTCTGGACCTAAGCAATGTCAGCCAGGAAGTCAGGGGTTCGTGGCTAGCTCGATTTATTCCTAATGCACACAAAGAAATACCACGTGTCTACCAGTTCACAGGCTTTACTCTGCGAAGGAGCGCCCAGCTACTCTGAAGGAACCTGGACCTGCAGCAATACTGATAGGGCCCCATCTCCCCACCCAGTGAAGTCACATTGCAGGGGGCTGGTGTGAGTGGGCTCAGCTGGGCTGCTCGGCAGGCTGACCTGGGCATCTTCCCAAGCTCTGTTCAACACAGGTCTTCTTAGAAAAGTGATTCTGCTACCTAGTAAGCGTGTACCACTGACGTGCCTACACAGCATCCAGGGAGCTCTGGTGGCGTAGTGGTTAAGTGCTCAGCTGGTAAGCGAAAGGTCACTGGTTTGAACCCACCAGCAGCTCCGTGGGGGAAAAGTTGTGGCAGTCCGCTTCCGTAAAGATTATAGCCTTGAAAACTCAATTTTTTTTTTTTTTTTTTTTGGACCCAACATTCATTCCCCTTTATTCTGGAAAAAGCCTGCTGGTTTTCCCCTAATCTTAGCCCAAATGGCTCAGGTCGGGATGACCCCGGGACCCTGGCTCCAGGGCTGAGCTGGGCAAATCAGAATATTCCATCCCCATTGCCACAGTGAGTGGTACAGGCACTGGAAGAGAATCCAAGCCTGAACCATGAGATTTGGCCTTAAGACTTTGGCTGGAACGATTAGGCAACTGTTGTGGTGGCCAAGCTGAGGGAAGCCTTCAAGTGCCACCAGGAGAGGGTGGCCTGATACAGAAACAAGCAGAACTGCGGGAAGAAAAGCGGCATAGTACAGATGACACAATTTAAGGACCTGGATTAAGCCATGCCTGAAGCTGTAATATTTCATCTGAATCCTCCCACCAACACTCTGAGGAGAAGAGGCAGTTGATGTTATTGTCATGGTACAGAAGAGGAAAGTGGGGCTCAGAAATGTTACAGGGCTCCACCAAGGTCACACAGCCCGAAACACCAGTCTGAGACTCAAACCCAGGTGTCCTATACATCTTAGATTGTTCCTATCTGGCTTTAATTTGTCAGCCCTTCTGAGGATGGATCCTGGCCAGCAAGGCTGCCATCTGGTTGCTGCTCCGTGCTTGACTCATTCCAGGGGACACATGAATCCTGGCCCTGGGGGTCTGGTTATTCTTGGGGTCTGTGAAATAGTCTGCATACCAAAGAAGTCCAACCCCGACCAGCTTACAGAGAAAAGGAGTGAATTGGTTTACACCCATTTAAAATCTAGAGATAACACCTAGAACAGCAGGTAAAATTGTTAAATTCTTATCTATTTGATTTTGTGCAGTCTGGATGGTTGAAACTGAATCTATTTAAGCCACGTAGGCCTGTCTTCACTGTTGGATGGAGTGCTTTGTAAAACTGAACAAGGATCAAGGCCAATGTCAGTCTGTAGCGGAAGTTCTCAGACTTGGTGTTATGGATTGAACTGTGTCCCCACAAAACATGTGTTGGAGTCCTAACCCCTGTACCCGTGGATGCAATCCCATCTGGGATAGGGTTTTCTTTGTTAGGTTAACGAGGCCACATCAGTGTAGGGTGTGTCCTAAACCCAATCACTTTTGAGATATAAAAAGAGTAGATAAGACACAAAGACAAAACCCAAAAACCAAACCCATTGCCCTTGAGTTGATTCTGACTCACAATGACCCTATAGGACACCACAGAACTGCCCTGTAGGGTTTCCAAGCAGCAGCAGCTGGTGGATCTGAACTGCCGACCTTTGGGTTAGCAGCTGAGCTCTTAACCACTGCGCCACCAGGGCTCCATGACACAAAGACAAGCAAGTACAAATGGGGAAAAATAGATGCCACTGATGATGATGATTTTGACTAATGACATCAAGTCAATTCCAACTCATGCCACTAGATAGGTCCAAGTGGAGATGGCCAAAGAACCACGGAACAGAGGCTGAAAGACACAACGATCTTCCCCCGGAGCCAAAAGAGGGCCTTCCCTTAGAGCTGGCACCCCGAGTTCAGACTTCTAGCCTCCTAAACTGTGAGAAAATAAACTTCTGCTCATTAAAGCCATCCACTTGTGGTATTTTGTGATAGCAGCACTAAGAAACTAAAGACACTTGGTCTCATGGCTCCTTTACACTCTTAAAAAATTATTGTTTTGTTTATCTGGGTTATATCTATTGGTAGTTACCATATTAGAAATTAAAACGGAAACATTTTAAATATATTTATTAATTCATTTAAAAATACTAACAATAAACCTACTACTTGTTAGCATACATTTTTAAAATGAAAAGGTAACTCTATTTTCCAAGAACAAAATAATGTTAGTGAGAAGAGTTGCACTGTTTTACATTTTTGCGAATCTCTTTCATGTCTGGCTTAATAGAAGATGCTGGATTCTCAGATCTGCTTCTGCATTCAGTCTGTTGGGGTATGTTCTGTGTTCTATGAAAAACCCACACACAGATAAGTGGAGGAAAAAGGGGAGAGTATTCTAACACTCTTTTCAGATAATTGTGGATATGTATGTTTCCTCCAGAAAACTCCATCGTACACTTGTGAGAGAATAAGGGTGGAAAGGCAAATAATGTCTTGGTATGTCACATGGGGTTACCATGAATTAGAATTAGGGCTTTGAACTGGTTCTTCTGGGTTGAGTCATGGCCGAGGAGGTGACACTGGAACAGACCTGAATTTTAAAAATACAGGTGACCCGGAACAGGAAAAATTATGGGTCTTAGTCCTGCCGGAAACATAATCTCCCTCTTAGAAAACAGGGCAGTGTACACGTTGCATAGCAACCAAATCTCTTGCCTGTCGGATTTTGAGCAGGGTCAGTAACAGCAGTGCCCCACTCGAAGATGGTGGCTGGCTGCGTTGCTTTGAATGTGTGTCACTCTCCTCCTGTAAACCTGTTGTCATCAACGCATAGCAACTCTATAGGACAGAGCTGAACTGTCCCATAGGGTTTCTAAGGAGCAGCTGGTGGATTTGAACAGCCAACCTTTTGGTTAGCAGCTGAGCTGGCAATAATCCAGTCTCACAAATCAGGCTCCTGGAAGGGCTCACTATGCCCGTAATTTTTTCCATTCCAGTTATGGTGCCGGGTCACCCAAATTTTAAAAATTCAGGTCTCTTCCAGTTTCACTTCGTTGGCCATGATGGAAATGGTTCAAAGCCCTGGTTGGAACGGACTTGATGGTAATGGTTTTCTTTTTAAATCATGAAAATAGCTTTGGGTCCAGGGGTCCCAGGACCACACTTTGAGAACCACTGGTTTAGGAGGCAATGATGGTCCACAAAAACCCACTGAAGTAGATTCTATTTTTGTCCCTGTTTATAGCTGGAGAAGGAGTCCCTACGTGGTGCAAACAGTTAAGCACTCAACTACTAGCCAAAAGGTTGGCGGTTCGAACCCACTCAGAGGCGCCTCTGGAGACAGGCCTGGTGATCTGTTTCTGAAAGGTCACAGCCTTGAAAACCTTACTGCGTTCTATTCTGCACACATGGGGTCGCCATGAGTCAGAATCGACTCAAAGGCAACTAACAACAACAAAAGTTGGAGACACTGAGGCACAGAGAGATGAAATCCCTCTTTTGCCCAGTATTCCACAGCAGGTAAGTGGCAGAGCCCAGACTGAAACCCAGGTGGCCTGTCCTCAGTCTGTCCCCAGTCTGTTCAGTAGGATGGTGATTCCAGCCACCACAGATTGAAGCACTTCCTGTCCACTGGGGATGAGGAGAGGCAGGGAAACCCCTGAGGGAAAAAGAAAACCACAAGTGGATTCCTTAAATGGGCAGAGGAAGTGACACAGACAACTTCATCTCGTTGTCTGAGAGAGACTGCTCTTCTGGGGGTGCCAGAATTCTGCCAGAATTCCCAACGGGAGGGAGATGCCACACTGAGGCCACCCCCCTCGCCCCAGCAGTCTCCCAGGGGTTCTCTGGCTTTCCCAGAGTCTGAGCTCTTCGTTGTTCTGGAAGCAGCAGCAGGGACCATGGTAAGGTGTTGCAGACGTCTTCTTGATCAGTCTTTCCAGAAGTGTGATGTCTGAGAGGTGGTTTTTATTCTTGGAGGAAGCTGGGTGTGGTGGTTGAGTGTGGGCTCTGGAGCTGATGGCCTGGATTTAACTCTGGCTATTCCACCTGCTGGCTCAATTTTCTCAACTATAAAATGGGGATAATACTATGCCTACCTTACAGGGTTACTGGGAAGAATTAAATGAGAAAAATGTAGGAACCCCCTCCCCCGCCAAAAAAACCCAAAACAACAACTGTTTTTATTATAATATTGATTATCAGAATACTATATATTCATACATTCATATGAGTTGGTACTGACTTGACGGCACCTAACAACAACAACAATGTATTCATTTGGAGTCCTGGTGGTGCAGTGGTTAGCAGCTCAGGTTGCTAACCAAAGGTAGGTAGTTCAAATCCGCTAGCTGCTTCTTGGAAATCTTGTGGGGTAGTTCTACCCTGTCCTGTAGGGTTGCTAGGAATTGGAATTGACTCAACAGTAGTGGGTTTGGTTTGGTTGGTTATATATTCATTTGGGAGTCCGTGGGTGGTGGCAAATGGTTGATCTGCTCGGCTGCTAACCAAAAGGTTGGAGGTTTGAGTCCACCCAGGGATGCCTCAGAAGAAAGGCCTGGTGATCTACTTCCAAAAAATCAGCCATTGAAAACCCTATGGAGCACAGTTCTACTCTGACACATATGGGACAACTGGTATACAGTTATTCATTCATTCATTCTGTAAATATTAACAAGGCACTGCCTATGTGCTGGGCATGATTCTAAGCGCTGAGAATACCAGTGGACAAAAGGGACAGAAGAAATGAACAAACAAACAAGCAAATACCCCACCCTCCCGGAGCTTCCATTCTAGGGTGGAGAACAGCCTCGGGGGACAAGTGGGGAGGCTGGGGGGTTCTCAGAGTAATTAAGGCAACAGATGGTGATGGCTCCAATCAGGTGCAAGCGAGAAGGGCTTAGTTTCAGGCTAGTTTTGAAGGTGGAACCAACAGGGTTTTCTGACGGATTGGATGTGGCATGTGACAGAAATGAGACGAATCAAGGAGAATTTCAAGGTTTTCAGCCTGAGAAACAAGAAAGTTAGACTTGCCACCTTCTAAGAAGGGGTCAAAGGAGCCCTGGTGGTGCAGTGGTTAAGCACTCGGCTGCTAACTGAAAGATCAATAGTTTGAACCCATCAGCCGCCCTGTGGGAGAAAGATGTGGCAATTTGCTTCCGTAAAGATTACAGCCTTGAAAACCCTACAGGGCAGTTCTATTGTCGCAATGAGTTGGAATCGACTCAACAGCAAGGGGTCTGGATTTGGTTTTAAGAAGGGCTCAGGTCCCTGGGTGGCGAAAACAGTTTGTGCTTGACTACTAACATAAAGGTTGGTGGTTCAAACCCACCCAGTGGTGCTGCAGAAGAAAGGCCTGGCTAACTGCTTGTGTAAAGATTACAGCCAAGAAAACCCTATGGAGCAAGTCTACTCTGTAACACATGGGGTCGCCATGAGTTGGAACTGACTCAACGGCAACACGTTTTTGGTTTATTTATTTTCATTAACCTCTAACTAGTATCCCCTTCAAGGCCCCTGGGTGGCACAAACGGTTTGTGCTTGACTGCTAACATAAAGGATGGCAGTTTGAACTCACCCAGCGGCACAGTGAAGAAAAGGCTTGGTGATCTGCTTCAGTTAAAGTTACAGCAAAGAAAAGCCTAAGGAGCAGTTCTGCTCTGTAACACGCAGCATGAGTCAGAATCGACTTGATGGTAACTAACAACAACAGTACCCCATTCAATAATGAATGAAGACAACAAATCACAGTAACATTAGTAGAACCTGTGATTACTAATCACAGGAATCACAGATATTTTCATATTACATTACAGTCAACGCAGACATCTCAAAATATCATTTAAGCCAGTACTACTTTGAAATCACAAAAGGTATCAGACCCCACTGCTACACTGTATGATTTAACGTGTAAGGCAGCACACACATCACAGTTTGTAAAATAACTTGATAAGTATATTTTGATATAACTGGCTTCCTTTGTAATCTTATGTATTTTGTTTTATGCATTTAAAAATATTCTAAGGGGGCTCCACAGGCGTCACCAGTGCCAAAGGGATCCCACAACCCCCAAAAGAGTGAAGGCTCCATCCTAGGGAGTGAGGGGGACAGTCGTGGTTCAGCGGTAGAATTCTTGCCTTCTGTGTGGGAGACCCAGGTTCAATTCCCGGCCAATGCAACTCATGCGTAGCCACCATCCGTCATTGGAGGCTTGTGTGTTACTATGATGCTGAACAGGTTTCAGCAGGACTTCCAGACTAAGATGAACTAGGAAGAAAGGCGTGGCAATCTACTTCGGAAAAATCGGCCAGTGAAAACCCTATGGATTACGATGGTTCAACCCACAACCAATCATGCGGATGCTGCAGGACTGGACCAGTGTTTCATTCCATTATGCACTGGGTTACCATGAGCTGGGGGCCAACTCCACAGCAGCTAACAACAACTATCACAACAGCAGAGAGTGAGAATAGCTAGAGAAGAGAGGTCCCAGGCTCTGGGCCCTGGAGTAAGGGGTCAGGGAAGTGAGATACCAGCCAAGGAGCCTGAAAAGGATTTTCTGGTAGGATAAGAGAACCAAGAAAGAAGTCAGGTGAGGAAAGTATTTCCAGGAGCATGGTGGGCTCAACTCAGCTCAGGACTAAAAAAAAACTAAAACCAAACTCACTGCCATCGAGTCAATTCCGACTCATAGTGACCCTACAGGACAGAGTAGAACTGCCCCATAGAGTTTCCAAGGAGTGCCCGGTAGATTCGAACAGCCGACCTTTTGGTTAGCAGACGTAGCTCAGCTTAGGACTAGACAGTAATTATTTCTGGCTTTGCTTCAGCTTCACAACTCCTTAACTCTGACGGCTGTAGCATGAAAGCAGCCATAGACAGTATGTAAACAAATGAGCACAGCTATGTTCCAATAAAACTTTATTTACAAAAATAGGTGGGAGGCTGGATTTGGACTGTGGCCCATAGTTTGCCAACCCCTGCCATACAGGAATGCAGGCCCAATACTGGCGAGATCATCGTCACCCACCCACCCTGACTTCTTTTAAAGAGAAGTTTGGAATCTGGATTTTGTGTGTGTGAAGTTTCCAGATTTTGAAAAACACCTTGCAACTCAAGCAAAAAAATATTTGGGGTTGAAGTCTGGGCTCAGCCTGTCAGCTGCCATTCTGCAAGGCCCAAATTTGGTCCAGCAGTATACAGAGTAGAAGCTGAGCTGTTCCAGGCTGAGTTTCCATGAGACACCTGCCTCTGGCAGAAGGGCCTGGAGTTGTGTGACCTTCACTATCCAGCGTGTGGCTACTTAGGGCTCCTTGTATGGGCAGTAGAGAACACCCCACTCACCTTCTGGGGTGGAGCTGGGGTCTCCTGAGAAACAAGTGATAAATGAGAAGGAAGTCCTTCTGTAAACTCTAGAACACTATAAATATTAGATGCAAAATGCCACAGGGCTGAGGTCTTTGTTCTTTGGCAGACAGATTGGCTGAGGAGGCAGGGCTGGGAAGAAAGGCATTCAATAAACCCAGAGCCCCGAAGCGCTCAGGGCTGGGGCATTTCTGTTGTTCTGTAACTGGATCCTTTTAACTTTGGGCTGCTTGCAAGGTTACAACATAAGTCTTTTTCTTCTGCTTTTGAAAAGAAACCACATGCAAATTGCTGTGTGAAGTGATAAATCAATGCTGTAAAGTTCTGGATGCCAGAGATAGGGTCTTGCTGAACTGAGAACAGCAGGAAAGCAAATGAGGAAGGTACGGCCTGGTTAGGCAGGCGGGGGCTTTGCGTGATGGAAGCTGAGAGCCGGGGACTGAGAGGAATGCCCCCCTAATTGCCACTTTAGGAAACCCTGGTAAGATAGTGGTTAAGAGCTATGGCTGCTAACCAAAAGGTCGGCAGTTCAAATCTACCAGGTGCTCCCTGGAAACCCTATGAGGCAGTTCTACTGCGTCCTATAGGGTCGCTATAAGTCCGAACCGACGGCAGTGGGTTTGGTTTTTTGGTTTTGCCACTTTACGTTTCTGTTGTAGACATCTGTTTTATTTTTCCTGTGCAGCATCCATTCCTCTGACTTTTGGTAACTGCGCCTTCTGGAGGAACAAAACTTTCCCCTCTCTCGGTCTTACCTGTTCAGGTGAGTCTGTTCTAGCTGCCAGCTCCTAGTCTAGGCACATGATTGGGGCCTGGCCAATCAGAGTATTCCATCTCCCCTGGCCTCTGTGATTGGGTAACAGAGGGACATAGGATCCAAGCTGAGCCAATTAAAGCCTTCCCTGGGACTTTTGCTGGAGCTATTGGAAAAGAGACTCTCTCTTCTAGGCAGGGCCACTGCACTGGTGAGACAGGACCTGCGGGGACCATCTTGCTATCACAAAGCGAGAACTTTCCTAAGAATAAAGTCAACCCAAACAAAAGAAAATCCAAGAAGCAGAAAGATGGGGTTCTGATGACAGCATTTGGATACCAGGACCTAACCAAGTTTGCTAGAACTAATTTCAGTTACGTTTCTTGTTGCTGGATAAGTGCCATAGTAATCTAAATTTCATTTTGTTCTAATTTTCTGCTTACTTCAAGCCTAACAGTTATTCCGTACCCAATACCTGCCCGACATTGTTCTAGAATCTGGGGATATAGCAGTGAATATAACAAGCAAGAAATAAGTTAACAAACAGCCGAGATAATTTAAGGGGGATAAGTCCTAAGAAGAACATACAGCAGGGTACCATGGTAGAGAGTGACTGGGGGCGGGAGAGCTAATGACGTAGGGAGGTCAGGGAAGGAGAAAGGTTGTTTGAGAAGGGAATGGACCAATGACAACTATGTGAAGAATGTTCTAGACAGAGGTAACAACAACTGCAAAGGCCCTGAGGAAGGACTAGCCTTGGTGTGTCTGAAGACCAGCAAAGAGGTCAGGTGGTCCGAGTGGAGTATGGAAGGAAGGGAAAGAGGTAGGAGGTGTAGTCATTGAGGTGGACAGGGCCAGACCGGGTGAGGAGCTGAGAGTTCATTCTAAGAGCAGCCGGCAGCCAGGGGAGGGCTTTACACAGGGGAGTGACATCATTAGAGTTCCATTTTTCAAAGCTTCCTCTGGCAGCTGGGTGGGGAGGAGGAATGGCTAAGTGCTGGGGAGAAGCAGGGACAAGCAGATAACCAGGGGCCAGGGCTGGGTGGCTGCCTCTTGTCATGTCACCTCCAGAGCTCCTGCTTTCTGCCTGCTTGGTTGTGGTGAAGTTGCTCTACCAGAGAAGGCTGGGCTGAAGATGACCCTGTAGCACCTCAGACTGGCCACAGCAGGCTCAGCTGAGCTGTCGAGTACGGGGCACACAGGGTGGGCTGCCTGGCTGCTAATTAAATGCTGGCCTCAGCCACCAATCCCTGGTGGGCCATGTAGCTCCCACTAATGAGGACCAGGTCCATCCATTCCCAAGAATCTCTATCAGCTGGGCACAGAGGGCACCCCCAAACTAGCGACAGGTTTTATTTCCTGAGTTACCCTCAGCATGAGCTGATTCTTAAAAATCTTGTCTCCCTTTTTAAGTGTGGATTTCTCCAGAAGGATGGAACAGAGGAGGGGGAGAAAAGCCACAACAGACCCTTAGGACAGGTCTGGAGGAGACTGCTGATCAATGGATCTTTAACTATCACCTCGGAGGAATCAGACACCGATCTGGTCCTTCCAGATCGCGATTACACTGAGGCTGCATTTCTATGACAAATGCTTTGTAACACTCCCTAATTGTCTTGAAAAAACACTTATAGGTAACAAAACCTACCTATACCACCATTTCGAAAAACAAAAAAAAGCAATATAATGCACTAACTGCAAAAATAAAAGGAAAGCAATCTATAATAAGGAACAATTTCGATATGAAAGTTCTCGAGAACGTCCATCAAGAAGACACGGCAACATCGTCAGATTCGGCACCTAGACGCAGATTCCCTGAGAGCGTGCCAGTTACAAATACAGATGGGGGTGGGCGGGTGGCATTTGCAATGCAAATACTTTGGGTGGCATAGCCCGTCAGTGACGTGGTTTTCAGAAATAAGGAATGACTCTTGGGAAAGTTTTGAATTAAAGTACCATATTCTCTCAATTCACATATCATTTCCATTCCTGGAAAATTCAGGGTATATTAAAGCTGTGCAGAAAACCTTCAGTTTATATAGAAAATGAATTTAGGGTTCAAGGATCAGATAATACTGTTGTTAGTTGTTAGGTGCCATCGAGTTCGTCCTGACTCATAGTGACCCTGTGTACAACAGAACGAAACACTGCCCACTCCTGTGCCATCCTCTCAATCATTGCTTTGTTTGAGCCCATTGTTGCAGCCACTGTGTCAATCTATCTCCTTGAGGGTCTTCCTCTTTTTCAAAAGCTGACCCTCTACTTTACCAAGCAGGATGTCCTTTTCCAGGGACTGGTCTCTCTTGATAACATGTTCAAAGTACATGAGACGAAGTCTCACCATCCTTGCTTTTAAGAAGCATTCTGGCTGTACTTCTTCCACGACAGATTTGTTCATGCTTCTGGCAGTCCATGGTAGATATTCAGTATTCTTCACCAACACCATAATTCAAAGGCATCAATTCTACTTCTGTCTGCCTTATTCATTGTCCAGCTTTTGCATGCGTACGAGGTGACTGAAAATACTGTGGCTTGGTTTAGGCTCACCTTAGCCCTCAAGGTGACATCTTTGCTTTTTAACACTTGAAAGAGGTCGTTTGCAACAGATTTGCCCAATGCAATATGTTGATTTCTTGACTGCTGCTTCCATGGGCATTGATTGTAGATCCAAGTAAAATGAAATCCTCGACAACTTCAATCTTTTCTCCGTTTTTCATGATGTTGCTTATTGGTCCAGTTGTGAGGATTTTCGTTTTTTTTATGTTGAGGTGTAATCCATACTGAAGGTTGTAGTGTCTGATCTTCATCAGTAAGTGCTTTAAGTCCTCTTTGCTTTCAGCAAGCAAGGTTGTATCATCTGTATATTTCAGGTTGTTAATGAGTCTTCCTCCAATCCTGATGCTGCATTCTTCTTCATATAGTCCAGCTTCTTGGATTATTTGCTAAGCATGCAGACTGAATAAAAAAACCAAACCTGTTGCCGTAGAGTCAATTCTGACTCACAGCGACCCTATATGACAGAGTAGAACTGCCCCATAAGGTTTCCAAGAGCAGCTGGTGGATTTGAACTGCTGACTTTTTGGTTAGCAGCCAAGCTCTTAACCACTGTGCCACCAGGGCTCCACAGACTGAATAAGTATGGTGAAAGGATACAGCCCTGATGTACACCTTTCCTAACTTTTTTTTTTTAAATTGTACTTCAGGTGAAGGTTTACAGAACAAATAGTTTCTCATTAAACAGTAGTACACATATTGTTTTATGACATTGGTTAACAACCCCACGACGTCAACCCTCTCCCTTCTAGACCTCTTTTTTTTTTGGTGAAAATATACATAGCCAAAGATACACCATTTCAAAAATTTCTACACGTAGACTTCTGGCAAAATGGTGCCCTAGGCAGAAGCACTATGCCATCCCTCTGCAGCAAAGATCCGAAAAACTAAGCTGAACAGAGAAAACAACAATCCTGAAACCCTAAAACATCAATTGAAGAGATAAAGAACTCAGCCAAGCACCAAATGGAGTGAGAAAACTGACAGAGAATGGAGAGCAAGGAGAGATTCACGCAGAGGTCCCCTACCAGCTAACGCAGCGTGGATCCGCCATCTTGGACTCCTGTTGGAGACCAGCAAACAGTGGGTACAAGAAAGCAGCTTCACGGAGCTTCCAGAGGGAGACAAAACAACCGGTAATTTGCGATATATGCTTTCCCACCCCCCACCCTTCTTCACCCCCACTTGGCCTCTGCTTCCCATGGCCACAATCTCTTGTCCGGGAAACACCGGCTGCTTCGATTCCACACACCCGAACGGGCTGGTTCTCTCAGTGCCATTTGTTGGCTGCCGGTGTTGCTTTTTTCCGCTTCTTTTGATTTCTTCCTTATCTCTCACCACCACCCCTCCTTCCGCTCAAATACCTGGCTCCATGAGCCATCTTTGTTTCTTCCTGAGGGGCTGCGGAGCTCCGTTTAAGTGTGGAGCTGCTTCCTGGTCTGGGCTGCTGCACTGGTGGGATCCCAGGGCTTTTGTTCATTTGTTTGTTTTGAATTGTTTGTTTTCTTTTCCTTTTCTTGAGTTGGGAGCCCTTCCTGGCCAGGCGGTGCTGCGTGGCAAGGAGACTGCCCCCTCGGCTTGCACAGAAGTGCAGAGGGTTCCCTGAAGGCATTTCTTTTTTGGTTGTTTTTTTTGGTTTTTTTGGGGGCTTTTCTTGTCCCTTTTTTAAAAAATTTGTTTTGTTTTCTTTTCCCTCTTTTTCCCTTTTTGTCTTTCTTCATTGCTCAGTTTCTCGTCTCTCTATATCTTCCTTCTCTTTCTGTTCCCTGAATACCTGGCATTGTATACCTTTATGCCTTCTAGCCAGGCTGTACTGCAACACCTGAGAGCGACTTCCCCAGACCTCATAGCTGCACCAGTGGGATCCCTGGGAACTTTGTGGTTCTTTAACCTTTCTGATTTTTATTTATTCATTCTTTTCTTCCTCTTTCCCTTTCTGTTTTTCTCCATTTCATAGTCTCTCATCTCTCCACTCCAACGGCAAGCTCCCCTAGCATTCTTTTTTGTTTGTTTTGTTTTTGGCTCCTGTTCTTCTCTCCTCTCTCCCATATCCATCTTAGCTCCACACATAACAATCTCACCGCTACATCCTGCCTACCTGCACCATGCACTTAACATCACACCACCAAGCAGCACAGGCACGACCTACTGGAACCTGCCCTGCACTGATTACCAACCCGCCCTGGTGGCTGTAGTAAGTGCCACAAACAACCCATCCCAGTAACTCCTCTTCAGCTAGACCTGCCCTGCTGTACCGTATCTGAGTGACTGACCCTGCCAATTGGAGAAGGAGGCGAAAAGTATTGTGCCCACAGACGAGCAAACAACAAAGAACACACAGTCCGCCTGCTCAGACATAGTCAAAGGGACGAAACAAACAAATCTACCACCAATGAACGAGAAAAATAACTACTGAATGCCCCAAAGACAGCAGACAATATCAAAACATTTATGAAAACAGGACAGGATGGTTCCAGTAGGCATCCAAAGTAAAACACCGGATGACTCTCCAGTGGAAGAAAATGCACTAGAACTACCTGATAGGGAATTCAAATCTCTAATACTCAGAATTCTCCAAGAGCTGAGGCAAAAATCTGACAACATGAGGAAAAAATAGACAAATTCATGGAAAATACAAAAAATTGAAAGAATTCAGGAAAATAATGCAGGAACAAAATGCCAAAATAAATTCACAACTAGAAATCATACAAAGACAACAATTAGAAACCCAAAAAATAACAAGATTTCAGAAATGGACGGTGTCATAGAAGGGCTGAGAAGCAGATCTGAAATGGTGGAAGACAGGATCAGTGGAATTGAAGACAAACACTTGGATACAACTCTGTTTGAGGAAAACTCAGAAAAAAGAACCAAGAAAAATGAAGAGACCCTGAGAGTTATGTGGGATACGATCAAAAGCAAAAATTTTCAAGTGACTGGAATTCCAGAACAGGGGGAGAAAACAGAAAACACAGAGAGGATCACTGAAGAACTGCTGACAGAAAACTTCCCCAATATCATGAAAGATGAAAAGCTGGCCATCCAAGAAGCTCAACAAACCCCATATAGGAGAGACCCCAAAAGAAAATCACCAAGGCATATCATAATCACACTCGACAAAACCAAAGAGAAACAAAGAATCCTGAGAGCAGCTCGTGAAAAACAAGAAGTCACATACAGAGGAGAAACAAAAAGACTAAGCTCAGATTATTCAGCAGAAACCATGCAGGCAAGAAGGCAATGGGATGACATACATAAAATCTTGAAAGAAAAAAAAAATTGCCAGCCAAGAATAATATATTCTGCAAAACTCTCATTCAAATTCGATGGTGAAATTAGGTCACTTCCAGATAAACAGAAATTAAGGGAATATGTAAAAGTCAAACCAAACTTACAAGAATTATTAAAGGGAGTTCTTCAATCCGAGGACAAACAGCTTCAGCTCACAGGCAGAATCTAAGACGCAGGATCGTACCAGCCAGATACCAATCTAGGAAATGAACTCTCGAGGACTATCCAAAACCAAAAGAAATACAACAGCGAATCAGAGCAGTTAATCAGTAAATGACAACAACATCAGAACAATAAAAGAGGGAATAAACAGTGTAGGTATAGAACCTTCTAATGGAGAGGAAGGCAAGGCGATACCAAGTAATGGTAGACTGCTTCAAACTTAGAAAGATAAGGGTAAAATTCATGGTAACCACAAAGAAAGTTAACAAACATACTCATTAAAAAAAAAGAGGAAAAACATAAAGTCTCGTCAAAAACAAAACCTACAAAAACCAAAGAAATGAACACAAAATCTACAAACAAAAGTAACTCAGCACAAGAGAGTAAGAAGAACAAAGAAAACTTCAGCACCACAAAAAAAAAAAGCACTACAAAATGACAGCAACAAACTCACATCTATCAATAATTACACTGAATGTAAATGGACTCAATGCACCCATAAAGAGACAGAGAGTGACAGAATGGATAAGAAAACAGGATCCATCAATATGCTGTCTACAAGAGACACGCCTTAGAAACAAAGATGTGAATTTATTAAAAGTTAAAGGTTGGGAAAAAATATATCAAGCTAACAACTACCAAAAAAGAGCAGGAGTGGAAATTCTAATCTCAGATAAAATAGACTTTAAAACAAAATCTACCATAAAAGACAAAGCAGGACACTATATAATGATTAAGGGGACGATCCATCATGAAGACATAACCATAATAAACATCTACGCACCCAATGACAGGGCTCCAAAATACATAAAACAAACTCTAACAACACTGAAAAGAGAAATTGACAGTTCCACAGTAATAGTAGGAGACTTCAACACACCACTCTCAGTAAAGGACAGAACAACTAAGAAGAAACTCAGCAAAGATACAGAAGACCTAAAGGGCACAATCAGCCAACTTGACCTCATAGACATATATAGAACACTCCATCCAACCGCTGCAAAGTACACATTCTTTCCCAATGCACATGGAACATTCTCCAGAATATACCACATCTTAGGCCACAGAGCAATCCTCAACAAGATCCAAAACGTTGAGATAATTCAAAGTATCTTCTCTGACCACAATGCCATCAAGGTAGAAATTAACAATAGAAAGAACAAGGAAAAAAAATCAATTACATGGAAACTGAATAATACCCTGCTTACACATCAGTGGGTAATAGAAGAAATCAGAGATGGAATCAAAAAATTCCTAGAATCAAATTAGAATGAAAACATATCATATCAAAACCTTTGGGACACAGCAAAGGCAGTCCTCAGAGGACAACTTATAGCAATAGATGCACATATCAAAGAAGAAGAAAGGGACAAAATCAAAACATTAACTACAGAACTCAAACAAATAGAAAGAGAACAGCAAAAAAAGCCCACAACCACTGGAAGAAAGGAAATAGTAAAGATCAGAGCAGAAATAAATGAAATAGAGAACAGAAAAACAATAGAAAGAATCAACAAAACCAAAAGTTGGTTCTTTGAAAGAATCAACAAAATCAACAAACCACTGACCAGACTGACAAAAGAAAAACAGGAGGGGACATAAATAACCCAAATAAGAAATGAAATGGGGGACATTACAACAGACCCAACTGAAATAAAAAGGATTACAACCGAAAATTATGAAAAACTATACTCCAACAAATTTGAAAACCTAGAGGAAATGGATAAATTTCTAGAAACACATGGCCTACCCAAACTACAACAAAGTGATGTTGAAAATCTGAATAGACCCATAACAAGAGAAGAGATTGAAAAGGTAATAAAAAAACTCCCAACCAAAAAAAGCCCTGGCCCAGATGGCTTCACTGGAGAATTCTAGAAAACATTTACAGAAGAGCTTGTACCAGTACTACTCAAGCTATTTCAGAGCACAGAAGAGGAAGCAACACTTCCAAATTCATTCTATGAAGCCAGCATAACGCTGATACCAAAACCAGCAAAGATGTCACAAAAATTTCTACATGCACAGTTCAGTGACATCAACTATACTCTTCCAATTGTGCTGCTACCCTCACTTTAGATGAAGGTTTACCGAACAAAATAGTTTCTCATTAAATGGTACACATGTTGCCCTATGACAATGGTTAACAACCTCACAACACATCAACACTATCCTTACTCAGCCTGGGGTTCCCTATCACCAGCTTTCCTGTCCCCTTCTGCCTTCTAGCCCTTGTCCCTGTACTGCTGTGCCTCATTAGTCCCATTTGGTTTTATGGGGCTGTTCACTCCCAGGCTGAATGGTAAACCTCAGAAGTGACTTCACCACTGAGCTAAAAGGGTGTCTGGGGGCCATACTCTCGGGGTTTCTCCAGTCTCCTTTAGGCCAGTAAGTCTGGTCTTTTTTTTTTTTTTTTGTGAGTTAGAATTTTGTTCTACATCCTTCTCCAGCTCTGTCCAGAACCCTCTGTTGTGATCCCGGTCAGAGCAGTCAGCGGTGGTAGCCGGGCACCATCTAGCTGTACTGGACTCAGTCTGGTGGAGGCCTTGGTAGCTGTGGTCCATTAGTCCTTTGGACTAATCTTTTCCTTGTATCCTGTTCACCTTTCCTAACTTTAAACCACAAAGTATCCCCTTGTTCTGTTGGAACAACTGCCTCTTGGTCTATGAACAGGTTCTGCATGAGCACAATTAAGTGTTTTGGAATTCCCATTCTTCGCAATGTTATCCAGAATTTGTCAGGTAATACTAAACATAAAATAATCCACCCGTAGGAATGATACGGTAGGATGCAATGTGGGGGCCATGTGGGGCTCTCCTGTGCAAAGCAGGATGTCAAACGTCCCTGTCTCCTGCCCTCTGGGAAGCCAGCAGTGTGCCCCAATCTTTAGGGCCACTAGAAATGCTTTAATAGATTTCGACCCCTAGGGGGCAGTGTGCTGCCTAGAGAACCGCTGGGCTAGAAGAAGGTTTGCAAACCCATGGCCTGTGGCCATTCAGCCCACAGGCGTGTTTGCTTTGGGCCCACAGGGTGTTTTTATTTATTTGAGGATTAAATAAGAGGAATCGTGTAAAACACCTGGCACAGGGTCTGGCACATGGAAGATGTTCAATAAGAAAAACAACTAGCATTTTTAATGATGGTTATTATTATCATTAAAATACTCTCAGAGGCTTGTGGGACCCTCCTAAAAGACTGCACGAATTGGACTCTTGTCCAATGCTGTCCAACAGAACTTTCTGCGTTGATGGAAACGTTCCATTCCTGCGCCATCCAATAAGGTAGCCACTAGACACGTGTGGCTACTGGGCATTTGAAATGTGGTGAAATCAACCAAGAAATAAAATTTTTAATTGTATTTAATTTTAATTAATTTAAGTTTAAATAGTCCCCTGTGGCTAGTGGCTACTGTACTGAGCCACATGGCTCTAGTCCAACCCCTTCCAGAATGTTGAGGGCGTTGCAGCTTGTGCCACCGCTGCAAAAGGTCACAATTACCCCAAAAACTCCCTCGAAGCCTGGCGAGGCTGGGTAGTTATGGGTTTGTATATGCACCCACGACAACCATCCTTCTTCCCCACTTTTATTTTGACCTCCCTGGCCATTTTTTTCCTTATAATTTATTTTATTTTTGTTGTTGTTGAGAATATACACAGCAGAACATACAATTTCTACATTTATAATTCAGTGACGTGGATTACATTCTTCAAGTTGTGGAACTATTCTCACCCTCCTTTTCTGAGTTGTTCTTCCTCCATTAACATAAACTCACTGCCCCCTAAGGTTCCTATCCAATCTTTCCAATTGCTGTTGTCAATTTGATCCCATATAGATAGTTCTTAAAAGAGCACAATGCTCAAAGCAAACCTTACTCCTTGAGCTAAACTGTTGTTTGGTTTTAAGAAGACTTCAGGGAATATTTTCGGTTTAAGGTTTAAAGATTATCTCAGGATGACAGTTTCAGTCCAAAAAAAACCCCCAAATCAAACCTTTTGCCGTTGAGTCAATTCTGACACATAGCGACCATGTAGGACAGAGTAGAACTACTCCATAGGGTTTCCAGGGAGCGGTTGGTGGATCTGAACTGCTGACCTTTTGGTTAGAAGCCAACTGCTTAAGCCACTGTGCCACCAGTTTCAGTCCACGTCCACTTTAATCTCCAGTGAATTTGAGATTCTTGGAATGAAAGCAAAGAATCTACATGCAGCTTTCTGGTTGGGCAGCCTCATTGCTCTCTACACTTCAGACCACAATCCCGGTGGTGAGTGGGCAGGGCAACTCGTTTTCAAAGGTTCTGCTCCGGCTTTAACGTGTCCTTGTGAGGGTTACACATGATGATGTAAGTGAATGAACTCAGCCAATGGTCTGGGACAGGAGGACATTCAAAAATGTTGGCTGGAACAAACAGAATTCTTGCTCCATTAGCCTCACACCCATCTTTTTGCAAGGTTGAGATGCAGTACTGGGCACCTGCTTCCTGTCCTTCCAAGTGCCCACTTCCTCTTAGGGCCCACAGGACCTCTCCACCTCTGTGAACCCCAGGGTGGAGTCAGATCAAAGGCACTGGGTCACTTATGCATATATGTTTGAACTCCACTGTGCAGACGGGAAACTGAGGCCCCGGGGGGCAGGGTCACAAGGGAGCTAGAAGGTAGCCTGATTCTGTGGACTACGGCTCTTTTGCTTTCCTTTTTTTGGGAACTTGAAGGTCTTGGAGAAACTGTTGTGTTGTTGTTAGGTGTCGCCAAGTCGATTTTGACTCATAGCGACGCGACCCCAAGTGACAGAGTAGAACTGCCCCATAGAGTTTTCTAGTCTGTAATCTTTATGGAATCAGATCACCAGGTCTTTCTCTCAGAGTCGCTGGGTGAGTTCAAACCAACAACGTTCAGTTAGCAGCTGAGCACTTAACCATTGTGCCACCAGGGCTCCTTGGAGAAACCGAGTGATTATTAATTTGGAACGGAAAGAAGTTCAGCTTGAAGGCTTATGTGGTGTGACCAGTGTATGCCTCTCCAGGGGGCCTGGGCCAGCTTTCTAGGCAAGTAAGGCGGAGTCCTTGGTGCTCAGAGGAGGATGGGGACAGCCTCACTGCTGGAGGTGGGGGACTCCGGGGGACGAATGAACAGGCTTTGCTGTCACACCAACAGGCGGGCGGAGGGACGGACGAGGGGCAGCTGGATGAGGGAAGAAGGGAGCTGTGTGCGTGTGTGCATGCATGCATGAGCCCTCGGGTGCACTCGAGGGGCGAGGAAGAGCGAGCAGGGAGCAAACCCAGGAGAAAAGCCAAGCAGAGAGAAGGCTGCTATTGTTGAGGTGGGGACAGCTGCACCAGGGGCCCGGAGAAAGCTTCGCAGGAATAATTTAGCCCTTCTCTTCTCTGTGTGTGCAGACTGGCTGAGAAGAAAGAAGAGGAAAGGACAAGATGGCTGGAGTGGGGACTGGGAGGAGGAACAAGGAGAGGAAAAGGAGTGAGGAAGAGTCGGGGGTGGGGCTGCTGGCTCTGGACGGAAGTGTGGGTATAGCTAATCATCCTACAGATACTCACTGAACACCTCCTATGGGCCAGGCACTGTTCTAGGCACGAAGGGTACAAGAGAGCAGAATAGATGCAGTCTCTCTTCCCACGGAGTCAACATTTTAGGAGAGAGAGAACAACAGATAAATGAACAAAACATACAGTCAGGGGTGCACAGAGCCAGGGAAGTGGATCGAGCAGGAAGCAGGGTAGGGAGTCAAGGAAGATGGCCAGAGATGTAACTTAACGTGGCGAGGCTGGATGTGAAACAAACCCACAAATACATGCTAGATGGTGGCAAGGGCTCTGGAGGAAAGTAAAGCAGGATAGGGGGATAAAAAGAGCCCTGGTGGTGAAACGGTTAAGCGCTCGGCTGCTAACTGAAAGGTTGGCGGTTTGAACCCACCAGTAGCTCCATGGGAGAAAGACTTGGTGATCTGCTCCCGTAAAGATTACAGCCAAGAAAACCCTATAGGGCAGTTCTACTCTGTCCTACAGGGTCACCATGAGTGGGAATCGACTCGACGGCACACAACAACAAGGGGATAAAGAGGAGGAAGCAAAGGCTATTTTGGATGGGGTAGCCAAGGAAGGTTTCTCGGAGGAGGTGATATTTGAGCAAAGATCTGAGGAAAGCGGAAGAACTGGCCATTTGGATAAGTAGGTGAAGTTTCCAGAAAAGGAAAGAATAAGTGCAAAGGTCTCGAGGTGGGAATGTGACAGGGAGGAGGTCAAGAGGTGACAGGCAGAGGGGGCAGATCATTAGGGCCCTGGAGGTGACTGTAGGGCTTTGGCCTTTACCTTGAATGAGGTAAGAACCGTGTAAGAAACAGGATCTGACTTGGGTTCTGACAGAATCTTTCTGGCTGCTGTGTTGAGAACAGACTGTGTGTGTGTATGGGGGGGAGGGGCAGAAGCAGGGAGACCAGGGAGGAGAAAACTGGAATATTCTAGGCCAGGCATGATGGTGGTTTAGATAAGGGTGGTGGCAGCAGAGGTGGATTCTGGATATATTTGGAAGGTAGAGCTGGTGGGGTCTTCTGATGGATTGAATGTGGACTGCCAGAGGAAGAAAAACAATCAAGAATGACACTAAGTGTTTGGCCTGAGCAACTGGAAAAGTGGGGTTGCCAAGGGAAGATGGCGAGGGGCACCTGGGGGGAGGGGCAAGGCCAGGAAGTTGGTTTGGACGTGTCAGGCTTGAAATGCCTGGCAGACATCCAGGGGAAGATGTTAAGTAGATAGTTGGATGCAAGTGTATGAGGTTCAGGGGAAGGAGTTGAAGGCAGATCAAAACAGAATGGTGCAGAAAGAGGCAGATGTGAGGATTATTTCACAGAAATAACAGAGGAGGCTAGCGGGACACCAGCTCTTAACGTCCTTGTGTTTCTGAAACCACTTAGGAAGAAAACAAGTCTCTCTCTCTCTCACACACACACACACACACACACTCTCTCCCTCTCCCTCTCTCTCTCTCACACATACACACACACACACACATTCTCACATTCTCTCACACATACACACACACTCTCTTTCATACACACACACGGTCACATACACACTGTCTCTCACACACACACCTGCCCTCATATGCCAGCAGGGAATCTTCTGTCAGGGATGCAAAGATGCCCAGCAGATGTCTTTTCACGCTCCTGTGGAGGGTGTCCCGGCCTTCACCAACACCCGCGAGTCTTGCCACAGCAGGCACTCTGGCCCAGAGGCCCTACCAGTGAGGGTGCCTGCCTGAGGTTGACAGCCAAGTCCAGGTCCTCAGCTGACCTGTCTCCTCAGCTTTGCATGAAGAGTACAAATAATTGGGGTGCTCAGGGCCAAATCTGAAAACATGCTCCAACTGGGAGCCCTGGCAAACTCCAGGCTTGTAACGAGGGGCATGTTCCCCCATTGGCTCTCCCAGAGCATTCTAGAACACAACAGAGCTGGGGCAGAAGGCTTACCACCAGTGCTCATATCTTTACAAAACTCTGTACCAGATGGCAGAAGCTGGGGGCGGAAACAACCTCCGAACTGCCGGGTTCAGATGGCAACGTGGAACAAGAAAGGCAATACCTTAATGAAGAGACAGTGGCACTTAGTCTAATTCACTGGAAATGGCCAGAAAAGGTATTTTTTCCCCCAAAAGCAGTGTAGTGAAAATTTGTGATTGCCACCCCAGTGTGCTTTTCCCTCCTCATCCTTCCCAGACAGCCCCTGATTTCCATTTGGGGATCTAGATGTTACAGGGCAACACCAGCCGGTCCAGGAACAGGTGAGCTAGTTAAACCACCCACTACCTTACATCTGCTCGCCATGGTCACACGGTCACGAGTCACATGGTTTGCATGTGACTCAAGCTGGTCCAATCAGAAATAATCTCGCAACCTCGGCATTCTGGGAAAATACGCTCTCTTTCTCCAGCTGGAAAGGAATGAAGAGGCACGTAGCCCTGGGAGTGCCAGCCACTGTCTTGACAGCATGAGCCTTAGGATGAAATCATGATACTGTTAAACCACTGGACATGATTCTGCCTAACGGTTGCCTGGATCTTTTCAGTTTAGGGAGTAGAAAATTCATTATCCTGTCAAAATGAGGTGCAGTTGGGGTTTCTGTCACTTGTACTTGAAGGCAAGCTGCTGACCAAAACATCACATATAATGAACAGGCAGACCTGCCAGGACCACCCTCACCTGACTAGTCCCCTTGCTCAAGCCCAACTTAAATAGCACCTCCTCAGAGCTGGAAAGCATGGAGTCAGAGTGGGATTACCGAACGGAAGGAGATGCACATTTTCAGCTTGGCCAGAAATTGCCAGATTGCTTTTCAGAATGGAGACGACAATTTACATTCCTGGGGCTACTGTATGTGACTTCCCGCTTTCTCACACCCTCACTAACATTTGGTGTGACTGGATCTCTTAATATTTGCTGTGGTAGTGGGTGAGATGTGGTAACACACTGTTGGCTTAGTTTGAATTTCACTGATTACCAGCAAGGTTAGGCACGTCATGCCAAATTTTGATTGATGTGTATAATTTATTTTCACCACCTGAGGTTATATATTGTGACACTCATCGTAGCACTGGCCTGAGGTGGGCTGTGTGATGCCGTGCAAGTCACCATCCTCACTAGCATTTAAGCGTTTATCACATGCTAGACACTGCGTTAACATATTTAATCCTCACAAAAACCCTATAAGCTAACTAAGATTATCATCCCTATTTTTCAGATGACATAACTAAAACCAAGCCCACTGCCGTCAAGTCGATTCCGACTAACATAGAAATTAAATAACTTGTTCAGTTCACTCAGCTAGTAAGTGGTGGAGCCTGAATTCAAACCCAGGCCGAGTCTAGGCTCTCAACAACTATGCTAAGAGCTGGGAGGCATCTGTTTCCAGAAATGCGACAGAACTTTGACTTGTGAGTTTGTAAGTGAGCACAGTCAGGGTAGTGGACAGTTCAACTGCTGAAGAGTGCTAATGGATGACTAAGTACATTTTGTAAAAACCGAGGATGTAATTTATCCTCTCAAGGGTATTCACATTTGAGACCCAAGTCCCCGAAGTGATAAAAAGCCAAAACACAGAAATATTCATCAGCAAATTGATATTTTTACTGCTTAAGCTTAGCGTCTCTCACTTTATCCTTTGTCAATCTCTACCACAAACATAGGGTAACACAAAGCAAAGACGACTGCAAAATGAAATTGCAAATCTTGTAAAAGATGCAAGGCTTTGTGAAATTAATTAAAGTGATGCCAGATGATGGTTGGAATCACATGCAAATCCAGTGATAAATAATAATGAGAAATAGATGATGAGGTAATAAGCATTTCAAAGGCCAAGATTCCAATGTCAAAGGATTAAGACAGGCCCTTGGGAAAATTGATCAAATCCTCAAACACTTCTGCAAAAATGACCTTCTATGGTTTTGCTGCGAAAGCTGAAGGCGAAGTACAGGAAGTCCCTGAGTTACAACAAGCCACACTTATGACCTCCTTATCGTTAGTAATATGTACTACATACAAACTTACGGCACGTAATTTGCTGATGTTATAATTTTCAGATGTTCACTCCCAGATGTTCAATTTTACAGTTTATTGTTCAAAACACTGCTGTATTTATAAAGATACTGATAATAAGACAATGATAATAAAAAAAAAAAAATGAAGTATTCGGCTTACATCAGAGCTGACTTACGACAGAGTCGTCAGAACAGAACCCACTCGTAAGTCAGGGACTACCTGTAATGGATATCCTATTGATACCATTTAAATTTGTTGGACAAATTATACCCTCCTCATTTGACACTTCATCTATTCATCTGCTTTAAGAATCTACTCATTAGTCACAAGTATAACTTAAACTTTGTTAAATACTGTTAGATGTAACATAAAAAAGAGCCCTAGTGCTGCAGTAATTAAGTGCTTGGGTCCTAATTGAAAGTTCGGCAGTTCGAACCCCCCAGCTGCTCCTCAGGAGAAAGATGAGGCAGCCAGCTTCTATTAAGATTACAGCCTAGGAAACCCTATGGGGCAGTTCTACCCTGTCCTATAAGGTTGCTGAGTCGGAATCAACTAGATAGCAACGAGTCTACAGTTTTGATTACATAAAATAAAGTTACTTTCATAATTTTGTGGTTCCATTTTTCAAGATAAAATAGCTAATTATGTACATTAAAAGCACTATTTACTGTGAAATATTGGTCCATAGTTTAAGTGGGTTCACTTTAATTAATTGATGCCGGTTTCAGTCTTCCTTGGTACAGGTTGACATCCTGTATTCAAAAGGGTACCACAAACACAAACAGGCTGAGAACCACTGTTGTGCCTCAGTATTTTCTTTTTCTCCCATTGTATAAACAAATTTTAGCTGGGCAAATGGCCACCTAGACTAAAGACTACATTTCCCAGGCTCCTTTGCAGCCATAAGTAGCCACGTGACTTGGTCTCACCAATGGGAAGTTAAGGAGAAGCAACAGCATTCCAGGCCCTGACCAATTCAAGAAGCCTGTTGAAACCCGCTGCCATCAAGTAGATTCCAACTCATAGTGACCCGACAGGATAGGGTAGAACCGCCCTATAGGGTTTTCAAGGCTGTTATCTTTTTGGAAGCAGATCGCTACATCTTCCTCCTGCAGAACAGCTGGTGGGTTCGAACCACTGACCTTTCAGTTAGCAGCAGAACCCTTAACCACTGTGCCGCCAGGGCTCCTAACTCCTGGAGCAAGCCCACTAAGGTAGCACGGACTTATAAGTGAGAGAATAATAAACAATGATATCTTGGGGCTCTCAAGCCAGACTTAAATCTAAGTCAACCAACTGCCCTGGACACCCATGGGAATACAGCATTTAACGTGGCTCAGGACCCAGAAGGAACAGTTTACCATTGGTCCTGGGAGGACTAAAAAGTTTAAAAAGTGAGTCATATAAATTGGGATTTTGAATTCATTATAGTTTTTTGTCATTTTCTCATTCACACTGATCAGTATAACTAATATCATGTCATGGATTTTGAAAAATGCTTTCTCTTTAAAAAGCAACATAAGACAAAACTCAAATCTAAGCTTCCTAGCTGCCAGGGCAAAGAGTAAAATTATGTGGTTATTTAATAAACAGGAGCACACCAATTCATCAGAGTAAACAGATGTTTTCAGGGTCTTGAGTTCTGAAACTAAGGTTGGAAGGGGGTTCCTTGCACAAACGGGCTTTGTAAACATAATGAATAAAATTCCTGATGACAGTTTTACAAAAAATGTACATGCTTTGTGTACAGCTGTTTACATTTCAGAGTCTTCACTGAAGGTATAAAAATTAAGCATAGTTGGATAAAAGCAATTCTTTGGGAGATAGCTTTTTGGTCACTTCGGTAAGTTCAAGGATAAGTTTGGGAATGTTTATATTTGAGATGGTTCCTTACTTGCATTGGCTATATGATTCCAAAATTCTAGGCTTTGGTTCCCATCACAAGTCCCCCTCCTTACCCAGCAAACATCACAGGATTTCAGTTTGACTGATGCAGTTTCCGCACCTCCTTCTCGATTTCTGATGGCCTTAGTTTCCATTTTGATTACGCCACAAACACTTCATTAAACGGCTATGGGAAAACCTCTATCTTAGTTATCTAGTGCTGCTATAACAGAAATAGATGGCTTTAGCAAACGGAAATTTATTCTCTTACAGTCTAGGAGGCTAAAGGTCTGAATTCAGGGCGCCAACTCCAGAGGAAGGCTTTCAAGGTCGGCTCTGGGGGAAGGTCCTTGTCATCAATCTTCCCTGGTTGAGGAGCTTCTCAGCACAGGGACCCTGGGTCCAAAGGAGGCACTATTCTCCTAGCTCTTGTTTCTTGATAGTATGAGGTCCCCCGTCTCTCTGCTCGCTTCTCTCTTTTATATCTCAAAAGAGATTGACTTAAGACACAACCTAATCTTGTAGATTGAGTCTTGCCTCATTAACACAACTGCCTCTAATCCTGTCTCATTAACATCACAGAGGCGGGATTTACAACACACAGGAAAATCACATCAGATGACAAAATGGTGGACAATCAAACAATACTGGGACTCATGGCCTAGGCAAGTTGACAGATATTTTTAGGGGACACAATTCAGTCCATGACAACCTTTTTCTGGGTTGCAATTGTCCTGGCTGTCAAATGAGGGGAACTGATGAGAACCCATTTTGGGTCCTTACTGTTCCAGTGGCATCAAAAGCTAAAGGCTTCTACACACAGACCTTTCAGGCAAAGGTTGTAAATGAGGCGTCTGTGGCCACGCCCAGATATGTTTTGTTTGGCTAACAAGGCACACTTACAAAAACTGAATTTTGCCAACATTTTTTAAAATCTGGAGACTTCAGCTAAAAATTCCGATTTAAAAATCTTTGAAAGTTGGTAACCCTGGGCACTCACGGCTGTAATTATCAGGACCTGAGCGGCAGACTTGCCCTTTAGGAAGTGCCACTGGTCGGCTTTCAGGCCTCACCTGGCCTGCTTCATCCGGCTACATCCAGGTCCCTGTAACCATCTAGGGTGGCAGCACAGGGTAACCTCTGGCATGCTCGGCTTTCTGCCAAGACCCCCCAGGAACCAGCAGGGTTAGTCTTCTACATCATGGGATGTGACAGACTGCCCTGTGCGTAGGATGGAGGCCTTCCTGGTTCTGCCAACAGGACCCACTTTCCACACAGCCTCACCTGCTTGTTTCCCACCCCAGCGTGCCCTCGCCAGCCCACACTGGGTGTCTGACAGGAAGCTGCACAGCCTCGAGGTGAATCAGAGGCATCTGCATTCAACTTTGATGTCAATGCCACCCAGACAGACCCTTGTCCCATGGATGGCACTTCCTGGGGTTGCAACATACGAGCTACAATACCTGATTTCACAACTGTCTTGCTCCTCACCCAAGGTGAGGAGTATTTTTTTTTTTTTAATTAAAGCAAATGAAATGAATTGAGTTTGGAGCCTTTTGCAACAGTGCTCCAGATAAGGGAATGCACTGGAACTCTCCTCTGCCTCAGGCAACCAGGCTGGCAGGTGAGTCTCCAGAACCCACCAGAGTACCTCCTGCAAGATAAACAAACAGGAAGCCTGGCTCGCTTTCTACCCAGCATGCAACACTGCAGCACTGGCTGCAGGAGAGATAGGAGCATGCTGGGTCAGTGTACACAGTCAGCAGTCACCGCCATGCCAACGTCTGCGTCATCCTGATCACCACTACAGAGTGGCCACAGAGTCTCCACACAAGCTCCTCTCCATTCTCCACATCAATTTTAATTCCTTTCCTCCCACCCTCAATGTTCTTCTGGAACCTTCTTCCAGGCTGATGGTCTGGAGTCCGTAAAGCAGCCCCTGTTGGCTTTAATAACTTAAAATTAACAGCAAATGTAAACTCATGCAGGGGTACCTTATGGCCACTCTGTACTACAGTTCATATTTTAAATGGACCCACTTTATTTTGTTTAAGCCCAAATTCCTTTCAAAAGGTCATTTCATATCACTACTATGGACAAGAAAGGAGTCTCTGGGTGGCACGAACAGTTAAGTACTAGGCAACTGAATGAAAGGTTGGCCATTTGAATCCACTCTGAGGTGGCTCAGAAGAAAGGCCTGGCGATCTACTTACGAAAAATCGGCCACTGAAAAACCTATGGAGCATAGTTCTACTCTGAAACACATGGGGTCGCCATGAGTCTGAACTGATGCAAGTGTTTTTTTGTTTGTTTTTAGTTATAGACAAGGAAGAAAGGCCTGGAGATCTACTTCTGAAAATTAGCCAGTGAGAATCCTATAGATTACAACGATATGATCACAATTGCTCATGGGGATGGCACAGGACTTGGCAGTGACCGGGCAGCGTTTTATTCTGTTGTGCAAGGGGTCACCATGGGGTGGGGGCCGACTCCATGGCAGCTAACAACAATACGGGCAAATAAATCTGAATTTTTTCAAATACATATAGAAATAAGTGCACAACTTTTAAATTAAATGAGACTCACCAATATACCACCTAATAGCATCTTGTGTGCCCCGGAATACCTAGAGCACACCTAGACGAAATGTTGGTCTTAGGTGAGGGCAGAGCCGTCACCTCCAGAGGCTCCTGCCGCAGCGGCCTTGCCCCCCTCACCTGTCCGGTAGCCCGTGCTGTTGAGGTACACGGCAAAGGTGCGACTCTCGTGCTGCGCCTGCCAGGAGGGCGAAGAGCAGTTCTCGTTGTTGGTGTAGGTGTTGTGGTTGTGGACGTACTTCCCCGTGAGGATGGAGGAGCGCGAGGGGCAGCACATGGGCGTGGTCACGAAGGCGTTGATGAAGTGGGCCCCGCCCTGCGCCATGATGCGCCGCGTCTTGTTCATCACCTGCATGGAACCTGCAATGAGGGCGGAGGTGAGATGGATATCCCGAGACCTGGCTGTGCAGCAGATACCTACCAGCTGTGTGCCCCGTAAGGGCATCAGCACAATCAGGGACTGACCTGCTGAGTGGTTCTTAATAGGGTGGCCCCTCCACCCCGATCCCTGAAGGGCATCCCCTATCCCCATCCCTGAAGGGTGCCTATACCCCCATCCCCGGAAGGTGCCCTTTACCCCCATCCCTGGAGGGCACCCCATACCCCTATCCTTAGAGAGGGGTGGCATTTTGGGAATCAAGGGGAGTAAATGGGGGGGGGGCACTACTGGCATTTGTGGGCAGGAGCCAGAGATGACAGACCTCCTGCCATGCACCATGGGACAGTCCCAGACAATGAGGAAATATCCTGGGTCCCAAGTCTCACTGGCCATTTATGGGGAGGAAGTGAAAACCTATTTACAAATTATCTGAGCCTAGAATCAACTCTGTTTTTACATATAAACAGAACATCTTTTTTTTTTTTTTTTTGCAGGGTATTAATATACACTGATCTTTTTTTTTTTGGAAAGCAACCACTGTGTAAATTGAGGGTAGATTATACTTTGTTTTGTTTGGAACTTCCCCAAGAATTGTTTGCACTCATTGAAATCTGGTCACACCAATCCCCTGGCCAAGCTTGTCCCTGAAGACTTCTCAGCTGAAATTCTCTGCCTTAGCCATGGACCACACTCACGCTCCTCTCCCTTGTCCATGCCATCCTTCCCAGATGGAACCTACTGCCCACCTCTACCCAAGGCCAACTACCACTCAAACCACACCTTGCCTGGTGAGCCTTCTGGGATCCCTCCGGCTTCTAACTGATTCCCTTGAGCTCTTATCACACGTGTAAACAGTTATTCGAACTGAATTATATACTACCACGTGTCATGGTTTCACTCATGCCTATTCTTGTTTCTCAAGGAAGCTGCAAGCAGAGTAAGGCAGTGAGGAAGGAAGGGAACACGAGTGGAAGCCCTACTGTGTGCTGGGCATGTCCACGCCCACTACATTTGGCTTCATGCCCACCAGGCCAAGGACTGTGTGTTACTCAATGCTGAGTCCTTAGCACCACTGTGGTGTATAGCACATAGGAGGTACTCAATAATGCGCAGAGGTGTTGCATAATTGTACCATATGGTCGGTAGTCAAGCAGTATATTCCATGTAAATATTCAGTAGAAATCCTTTTTCTCTTCCTTCTGTTGCCATCTTAATTTTTTTTTCTTTTTTTTTTTTTTTTTTTGCAGTTCTTAGGGTCTGTGGTGGGTTTAATAGTGTTAATAGTGGTTCCCACCAAAAGATATGTCTGTGCCCTAACCCCTGGAACCTGTGAAAGTGACCTCAGTTGGAAAAAGGGTCTTTGTAGATGTAATTAAAGGTCTTGAGATGAGACCTTCCTGGATCATCCAGGGGGCCCTAAATCCAATGACAAGTGACAAAAGAGACAGAAGAGGAGGAGATGCAGAAATAAAGGAGAAGGCTCTGTGAAGACAGAGGCAGAGACTGGGCTGAGACGGACACAAGCCAAGGAACTCCTGGAGCCACCAGAAGCTAGGAAGAGGCAAGGAAAGACAGTTCCCTAGAGCCTCTAGAGGGAGCCTGGTCCTGATACACCTTGAGTTTAGACTTCAGTCTCCAGAACTACGAGAGAAATTTCTGTTGTTTTAAGCCACTGAGTGTGTGGCAATTTGTCACCTCCACCCTCGGAGACTAATTCAGGGTTCATCAGGCATTTGAGGTTCTTGCCGGAGACCTGCTGACCCCAGTCACCTAACAATCCCCTGCAGGCTTGGAAACAGCTAATCAGACACCTCAGCCCCCATCCCCAAGAGCTGAGAGTAAAATGGAGATTTATATGGTTCTTTTATCCCATCTTTCTGCCAAACAGGGAAGGAAACAGAGTTAGAGCTTTCCTGAGGCAAACAGATCGTATCTTTCTGCTGCTTAAAATCACCCAGTAACTTCCCATCACACTCAGAAAAAACCCAAATTCCTTCCTGTGGCTTAAAAGACTCTTCATGACTTGGCTCCCCAACCCACTCCCCTCCGACCTCAGCTCCTCTCCTCCTCTCTTGCTCACCTCAGTTTGGTTACCTGGTGTCTTAGCCATCTAGGGCTGCTATAACAGAAATACCACAAGTGGATGGCTTTAACAAAGAGAAATTTATTTTATCACAGTCTAGTAGGCTAGAAGTCCAAATTCAGGGCGTCAGCTCCAGGGGAATCCTTCCTGTCTGTCTTCCTCTGGACTAGGAGCGTCTCTGCGCAGGAGCTCCGGGTCCAAAGGAAGCACTCTGCTCCTTGCACTGCTTTCTTGGTGGTATGAGGTCCCCCTGTCTCTCTGCTCGCTTCTCTCTTTTATATCCCAAAAGAAACCGGCTCAAGACTCCAACCAATCTTGTAGATTGAGTCCTGCCTCATCAACACAACTGCCACCTATCCCCCCTCATTAATTATCATAGAGGCAGGATTTACAGCACATAAGAAAATCACATCAGGTGACAAAATGGTGGACAATCACACAATACCGGAAATCACGGCACAGCCAAATTGATACACATATTTTTGGTGAACACAATTCAATCCATGACACCGGGCCTCCTCACTATTTCTTAAATGCCCCAAGCTTGTTCCTGCCACAGGGTCTTTGCACATGCTGTTTCCTCTGCCTAGGACTCTTCCCCAGACTTCACTTAGCTGGCTCATCCCATCATTTAGATCTCAACTCAAAGGTTACCTCCTCAGGGAGGCCTGACTGACTTCCCCTTCTAAAGGCGCCCTTGCCCTGCTTACTCCCTATCACACCGAAGTCAGTTGTTTTTCTCAGCATTTACCCACTTCTGAGATGGTCTTGTTTACTGGCTTGCTAGTTTATGGTCTGCCTCTGGAATCTACCAGGTGCCCCTTGGAAACCCCATGGGGCAGTTCTACTCTGTCCTATAGGGTCACTATGAGTCAGAATCGACTTGATGGCAATAGGTTTGGTGTTTTTGGTTCTGGGCTGGGAGCTCTGGGTGATCCAGGGTGTGGTCTGTCTGCTTCTCCACAGTTTTCCCAGCCTGGGATAGACAATGGTGCTCATTAACAAAACCACCGAATGACTGAAGGAAACCAGGAGCAAAGCCTGTCTCTACTAGCTCAGCACCTAGGCTGCTTTATAAGGGACTCCATCCTGGAACCAGGTGCGTTTCCTCAGGCTCTCGGCCAAGGTTGCCTGTGGCAGGTGGGGGAAAGATTCAGCTTTGTGTTACTAACTGAACAGGAATTGCTAAGTCCCAGAATGGTGTGAACATCTATCACCCAGACCACGCGCCCTCCTGAGAAGTCACCAGGGCCCCAGCTGTAATTGTTGGGCAACACGGGGCTTCAGCCAGGTGTGCAGTCCCCTCTGGAGGAGACTGAGCAGGTAGGATTGAGGGGACTGAGGGCGGCTCCAACAAGGCCTCCTTCAACCAGCTGGTGTTTACTTGAGTTACCTCAGGCACCAATAGCATAACTTCTCCTGTCTCAGGGTCAGGCAGAGCTGGGTCTCACCAGCCTCAGACTGTTCTTGGGAAACTGGCCCCTCTGGACAAGGCCTGCACCTTCACCTCCTTCTTGTCTTTACTCAGAAGTCACCTTCTCAGTGAGGTCCTCCCTGGCCACTACATCCAAACTGTTACCCCATCATGCCTGATATTCCATATCCCCCTCATTTTACTTTTCCAGCTCTGTTTGGGTGGGGCTAATGGTTTGTGCTTGACTACTAACCGAAAGGTTGGCAATCTGAACTCACCCACTGGGGCCACGGAAGAAGGACCTGGCAATATGCTTCCGTAAAGACTGTATAGCTAAGAAAACCCTATGCAGCAGTTCTACTCTGTAACCCACAAGGTCGCCATGACTCAGAATCGACTTGATGGCAACTTTTTTTTTTTAAATGTACTTTTCCATATTTATCTTGTTTGTTGTCCTTTTGCGGCAGTAGAATGTCAGCTCCATGAGACCTGGGATTATTGACTATGTGGTCCACAGCTCTAGCCCCAAAGCCTGGAACAGCGGCAGGTACAGAGCAGATGCTCAATGAATATTTCTTGCATGCATGAATCCAGGGCATTCCAGGCAGAATCAGCCCTTTGCCCCCATGCGCAAACCATGTGGAGAAAGGATGAAGCAGCTGGTGATGAGAACCCCGCCTCTCTTGGTCTCTTGAGACTGCAAAAAACGGACAAAGCTGGCTGCCAACTGACCTGTCAGACCCTTCTCGCAGAGTGCAGGGGAGGCCGCCACCTGGTGAATAATTCACCTGCCGTCAGCAGCCCCCAGTGCTGCGCTGGCAAAAAGCAAGCAGTTTGCAGAACCCTTCCTTGTTTTTAATGGGTCCCACACCAGGGTCTCAAAGTGCTTATGTCTCCATTCTACTAAGTTCAGAGGAAATTAGCCGCCGGGCGCTCCTGACCGTGGTTCTCTGTGCGTGTCTGCTCCTTGCACGCACCCGGCCCCAATAAGCCAGCTGAAGGAGAGCAGTGTCAAGCCGCTACTCAGGTTCAGCTCCCACAGTGCTTTGAGATGACAGCGGCGTCTGTGCCGAAGTAGCACCACATGCTAAGCCTCCCCTCTGGGACAGTAACCTGCTTTATTCAAATCGCCATAGTGATGAGGTTCTAAAAATCAACACCTGTAACACCAAAGCAGATGATCTCATCCCCTCGCCCAGCCCCAGTCCTAATGCAGACGGACAGCTCTGATGGGAGGTGGGAGCCTGGCTGATGCGGTCAAGCAGCACTAAAAAGGCTAGCTTTAAATATTTTAAACAAAGCCAGGCCAGCCAACCCAAATGGACTGTGTCCAATGTAAACCTGGGGACCTGCAGAGAAAAACAGACCCAGTTTCTTTCATGACTATAACTTCCCACCACGCTGAATGGGGGTGACATCACCCTGATACCTCTCTCTGTGACACTGAGGGGTTGGTGAGCCACACCCCCACCCCAGCCAATGAGACTGAAATTCCAGCACCCAGACCACCCAGCCTGCCAGGAACGAGCGTTTCCCACAGGACAGTCATTTGTCTGCCACCTTTGTGACTGCCTTTTGGCACTGCACCACCACCTGTACTATCATTTATCTAATAATTTCCTTTAAAGTAACTTTTTTGGATAACTTTAATCTTAACCCAAGTAACTATGTGAACTTACGGATTTGAGGTGCTAGTTATACGTATCTATATCTACATATGTGTGTGTATATATGTGTCTATATATACAACTAGCATATATACACATACACATATACATATATAAATAAAATATTAATATGTATTAAAAATGCAGGAGCCCTGGTGGTGCAATGATTAAGTTGGTAATCGAAAAGTTGGTGGTTCAAACCTACCCGCCGCTCCATGGGAGAAAAAAGATCTGGCGATCTGCTCCCATAAAGATTTGTGTTGTGTGCTGTCGAGTCGATTCCAACTCATAGCAACCCTATAGACAGAGTAGAGCAGCCCCATAGGGTTTCTTAGGCTGTAATCTTTACGGGAGCAGATCGCCAGGACTTTTCTCCCTCAGAGCAGCCGGTGGGTGTGAACCGCCGACCTTCGGTTTAGCAGCAGAGCGCTTAACCGTTTTGATACCAGGGCTCCTTTCATAAAGATTACAGCCTAGAAAACCCTATGGGGTAGCTCTATTCTGTCACACGGGGTTGCCATGAGTTGAAACAGACTTGATGGCACCTAACGACAACAACATATTAAAAATATTTTACATTTTCTTAAATTTATATGTAAAAAAATACACAAAACTTTTGCCAATTCAACAATTTTCACACTTACAATTCACTGACATGATTACGTTTAAAGTGTTGTGCCACCATCACTATCTTCTTTTCCAAATTCTTCCACCACCATGAACAGAAACCCAGTGCCCCCGAAGCAATGACTCCCCCTCTCCCTGCCTTTCCACCCCTGCTAACCACTAATAGGCTTGGGGTTCTATACATCTGCCTATTTCCTATAAGTGAGCTTATGCAATATTTGTCCTTTCGTGACTGACTTCTTTCACTCAGCATAATGTTTTCATGTTGTAAATGTGTTTTTTGATGCACATCACAATAATTCATAAATAGTAAAATAAGTGTTTGCCGACACGCCATTTAAGACCCTTGTGTGTACTCTCAGTGTAATATAAGACACACGCTGGGAAATGCTGGATTAATTCTCTCCTCTAAAGGAGGAGCCCTCATGGCGTGACGGTTAAGCACTTGGCTGCTAACCGAAAGGGTGCCAATTCGAACCCATCCAGCCACTTCGTGGGAGAAAGACCTGGACATCTGCTCCTGTAAAGATTACAGCCTAGAAAACCCTATGGGGCAGTTCTGCTCTGTCACATGGGGTCGCTATGAGTCAGAATTGACTCGACGACACCCGACAACAACAACAAAGGTATGGGTCAGAGCAGCCCTATCTATTGGACTTGGCACAACTTTGAAGATTTAAGCCATGATCCAACGTTTGCCATCCCAAGGCCTCAGATTGTTCGTAACCACTTTCTGTCCTAGAGGCCTGCTTCGGCTCACAGCAGACGCACAGCGTCCCCTGCAAGGCAAATTCCTGTGGCCCTCAGCTTTGGTGGCACAGGACGTACTGGCTATGATTAATAACTAACGGGATGATGCCTCACTGTATTTGTTTTCTTAAAATTATAGGTAAATAAGTAGATTCTGCGATGCAGGGACTTTTTGGGAAAGTAGAGGGAGGGAGGTTGGGTCAGGGATAAAAATCAAGCCAGAGCTGGTAAACTCACCGTCTTGACTCAAATCTGCGTCTAATCATGGTCATCTCTCGCCAGGACTACTGTAACAGCCTCCTAAATGGCTATCTTAGTCATCCAGTGCTGCTAGAACAGAAATACCACAAGTGGATGGCTTTAACAAAGAGAAATTTATTTCTTCACAGTAAAGTAGGCTGAAAGTCCAAATTCAGGGCGTCAGCTCAGGGGAAGACTTTCTCTCTCTGTCGGCCTTCTTCTCTTCAGTGTTCCCCCAGACTAGAAGATTCTCCGCACAGGGACCCGAGGTCCAAAGGACACGCTCTGCTCCTAGCACTGCTTTCTTGGTGGTATGAGGTTCCCCTGTTCTCTCTCTTATATCTCAAGAGATTGCCTCAGCACACAATCCAATCTTATAGATTTATCCTGCCTCACTAACACAACTGCCACCCATCCTCCCTCATTAACATCATAAAGGCAGGATTTACAACATATAGGAAAATCACACAGTACCAGGAATCATGGCCCAGCCAAACTGATACACACATTTTTTGGGGGACATAATTCAATCCATGACAATGGCCTTCCGGTTTCTACCCTTGTCGCCTACACTATGTTCTCCATTCAGCAGCTGGGAGCTCCTTTTAGAACACAAACATGCATCACCATCTTCTTTTGCTCAAACTCTTTTCGCTGATCAATTATCTCAGGAGAATAAAAACCAGAGTCCTCACTCTGGCCTATAAGGTTCTACACAACATGGATGCTCACTGCCCCCAAGGTTTTCCCTCTGCTTTGGCCATGCTGGCCTCCTGGCTCCTCCTCAAATTCACCAAGCCTGCTCCTGCTTCAGGGCCTTTGCACTTGCTACTCCTTCAGCCTAGACTAGGACTCAAGCCCTCAATGCATTCAGATCTCTGCAAATATCACCTTCCTTGGACTGTGCTGACTACAGTCACTCCCTCCCCTCCCTTCCGCTGCTTTATGGCTCTTCTTGGCACGTGTGTGGAGCAAATAAAGAGAAAATATTCTCAGGGCATACACAAACCGCAATATGAGTTGCTGCTGGGGTGAGCAGTGTGAGTGGCGGATATGGAGGGACGGCCATCTTTGCTTTGAGTTATTTGAATATTTTCAAGTAAGAGTGTTTCACTGGTGTAATTGCAAATACTTGGGAGGTGAGGGCAGAGGTGGAGAGCCGATGAGAAACAGGCTACTCTGTGAACGCTCCAAGATACATGTGGCCTTCCCACCTAATGCCTTCTATCTGAGGACAGATAATATAGCCTGGAATGTTGCAGCGAAGGCCCTTGGGGAAAAATCCACCTCTCTGCAGAGACCATAGGCGACTCTAAATACTGAACAAGAGGCCCCAGTCGGACAGCCCGCAGGCTTCATCTGCCCACACGTGTGTTTAGTTATGCTTCCACAGTGCAAAAAGAAAGAAAGAAAAAAAAAATGGAATTACTTGCCCATATTTTAAAAAAATAGGAGATTTTTCCAGGGCTGCCCAACGATTCTGGTGGGCCCCTGGCACGTTGCTTTCGGGAGCCCCTTCTTCCATAAAAAATACTAAAAATTATATTTTATGACTGCATTGGAATAAAGATGAATATATACATATTGTATGTTAAAATATTTTCTTCTACCTAAAAGTTTTTTTTCCTTTCTGAATTTAAAAGGAATTAAAACATTTTTGGGGGTTCCTAAAAGTATAGAGGATCCTTGGCACTGTGTCCATGGTGCCTGATGGAGAAGGTGGCCCTGGGTTTTTCTTAACAATCCCAGTCTCTGGCTTTTCCTGAAAAACCAAAACCAAAACCAAACAGGAAATCCACCCACACTGGGCACATTCCCACCTGGCACGAACGGTGGGTGCTGAGAAGCAGCACTTCCCATTTAGAGGGGCCTGTGCTCCCCTGCTCACCACAGTCTCCCCACTTCCCCACGGTCCCCGATACTCCAGCTGATGCCAGCTGTCCTTTACCTACACAGGTGCTGGTGTTTTTCTACCTGTAGGATTATAAAGGAGGTGGGATATATCTGGTACCCATATCTCTATTAAGAACGGTACTAAGAGGGCCACAGGTTTCTAGAAAAATGGGAGAGTGTGCAGGATTTCACAGCTCTGCCTGATGAGTCTGCAGGCCCTACAGGAACCAGGCCCTGGGATTTGCGCGAAGAAGGCAATGCAAGCGAATTTTGAACAGGTGACCTAGAAACGCAGGAAACGCGGCCGCTTTGGTCCACAGTCCTCTGTTGCACGCTACCTGGGTCTGCCCACCTCTACAGGGGCTTCCTCCAGCTGAGGGTTCCCAAGCTGTGTTTTGTCCTCATCTTTGGGTTGAGGAGAAGAGGAACCTTGAGGGTTAACCACTTGCACCACCCAGGGACTTTTGCAATCCTCAGCTTATTCTATTCCCACTGAAAACCAAAACCAAACCCATTGCCACTGAGTCTATTCTAACACCTTACAGGAACGAGTAGAACTGTCCCATAGCGTTTCCAAGGAGCAGCTGGTGGATTTGAACTGCTGACCTCTTGGTTACCAGCTGTAAGCTCTTAACCACTGCACCACCAGGGCTTCATTCCAACCGAAGGGGTCAGTTAAATAATCTGCAAAGGTGACACTCTAGTGTGGCACAGAGACACGTTCTATGTGAGACCCACCGAGAGCAGGTGTTCAGCCCGGGAAGAGAGGCCACTATTCTGAATACAGGCGGGAACAGGGCGGAGGGCAGTCTTCAGGCCCGGGCGTCCGCCCGCCTGCCAGGCTGGAATTCACTTGGCAACCCTCGTCTGGCCCTCGAGTATCCCTGGAATGCCTGCAGTGTCGCTGGATCAGCTGAGAGCCACCTGCCCAGGGCAACACTGTTCAACGGCACAGCCAGGCTGGGTCCCATCACACTTGACTGCCCCAGTCACTCCGTCCCCAGCAGGAGGGTGGGAGAAGGCCTGGTGGGGCAAACAGCAGCTATGGTAGAACACATCTGGGCAGAGAGAATCAGCTGTTCTCCACGCAGTGACATCTGATTCCCCGCCTGGTGCTAGAATGTGCTCACACTTGTCAGTGGACAAGTATGGCTGTGCCTGCAACTCCATCCAGAACAATTACCCAGTGTTATGGGTGAACTGTGTCCCTCAAAAATACGTGTCGTAAATCCTAACTCCTATACCTGTAGTTATAATCCCATGTGGGAATGGTTTCTCTTTGTTACGTTAGTGAGACAGGATTAGCGTAGGGTGTGTTTTGAGTCAATCTCTTTTGCAATATAAAAGGAGCAGATTAAACAAGGAAGCAAAGATGGGGGCAGAGAGATGCCAAGCCACTTGAAGATGACCAGAAGCAGAAGCTCAAAAGAGCCAAGGTCCTTCCTCCCAAACCAGCAGAGAGAGAAAGCCTTCCCCTAGAGCCGGCATCCTGAATTCGGACTTCTAGCCTCCTAAGCCGTGAGAAAACAAATTTCTGTTTGTTAAAGCCACCTGTTTGTAGCATTTCTGTTAGAGCAGCACTAGATAACTAAGACACCTGGGATTCCCCAGACCTGCTTCTCGGACGAGGTTGCTCACAATGATGGCAAAGGGGGACCATTCTTGACTGCTGGGGATTAAAAATAAAGTCAAATATTGTTGCTGGTTTTAGCTATGAAAAGCCAAGGCTCAAAATTGGTTCCTAAACTCAAAATCAATTAAGCAGATGTTGAAAAGGCAGTGCTGGAATTTCATTAAGGAACATTTGACTGTTGGAGAGATCATGCAGTTCAGTTTTCCTTCTCTGCCTTCTGCTGGGAGAAGCTCCTGGAAGAAAGTTCTGATTTGGTCATCCTCAATGGAGGGGGGATGGCAGAGAGACCCCTGGGAAAGGGAGAGTCACGGGTATAATCAATGGAACTCAGTAATCATTGGTTATTTCCTCTTTGGGAAACGCCACCCAGCAACTGTTCTTTCACTTGTAATTCTAAAATATGCTGCCCTTGGCAGAGGGTATTTATACAATAAGGCATGGCCTATGGTTTTTTTTTTTTTAAATTTTAGGGTGGGCTACACAGAGCCAGTTGACATCAGCTGGCCTGGGGGACCACATCTGCAAAGCAGCTTCATGTCCCACCTAAGCCTGGAAATCCACGCTTCTGGCCCTAGTCTTCCCATCTCCATAAATGGTACCACCATCTGCCCAGCTGCTCAGCCAAACACCTCAGAGTCATCCTTTTTCCTCTTTTCCTCACATCCCACCTGCAATCCATCAATAAGCCTGTCGGCTCAACCTTCTAAACAGAACCTGAATCCATCCACTTCTCTCCCTCTGCAGTGCTCAGTCCTGGTCCAAGCTATCACCATCATCTCCCACCTTGACAACTGCAACGACCAACTGGTCTCCCTGCTTCTGCTCTTGTCCCTGTGCCACCCCCTCTCCACTGCAGCCAGGGAGAGCCTTATGAAAACAGAAATCATGCATACTTGACCTGCTCAGAGCATTTCAGTGACTTTCCATTGGCCTTGGAATAAAATCTAAACACTCTTGCACAGCCTACCAGGGCCCGTGTGATCTGCCCCATCTCCTCCCTGCCCTCATCCCCCTCATTCTCCTGTCACTGCCCAGCTGCTGCTGTCCTCCTCAATGTTACTGGCCAGCCTGTCCCTGCCACAGGGTGTTTGCACTTGCTGTCTTTCTGCCTGGAATGCTTTCCCCCCAGGTTTCCATACGACTATGTTCTTCTCATTGTGCTGGCCTCACTAGTGTCTGTCAATAAAGCTACATTAGAGGTGCTGCCCCTCACTGGGAACCCTGCGTCTGATCTTTGGCGTGGCTGAGACCCCAGGTTGCCCACTAATAGCCACTCCCTCTTCTTCCTTCTCAACAGGCCCTGGTTTTATTTTTCAGTGCTCCTAGCTAGGAGACTGCATTTCCCAGACTCTCTTGTAGCGACACATGCCTTCAGTCCTCCTCTGACCTTTCAGAGTTTTCAGACCCACTCTGTTCAGCTCTTTGCCCTGGAGCTGACCTGGGTGGGCTGCACCAACAAGCCCCCTCGCTCTTTGGCTTTGGGTTGGGCTTGGCCAATGGGGGAAATTGGTGCCATCTCCCTCCCGGTGGTATCAGAGAATCTGGATGTGTCCCTCAACAGAGTGACAGCTCCTGCAGGTGGCCCTCTGTGTCTTCAAGTTCCAGTAACCACTTGCTTGCCTCATCTCCTTGGGCCCTGGGGTGGGACTGGCCCCACTGGTACTAGCCTTGAGGTACTATCCCACTTTCCCCTACACTTGTTTGCACCTTAGCAAAAAATGGTTAAATCCTCCCTGAGTATTCCCAATTTGAGTGTGCCTCATACTTCTTGCTGAGATCATGTGGCTACGTAAATAAGTTCTGTCTGCGTTGTATGAGACTTCTTGGATGAGGTCCTAAGAGTGAGCTGACTTAACTTGAAGGTTCATCCTTTTTGCTCTTCCCCTTTCTTCTTTCTGCTGCCTGGACTGTATTTACAATAGCTGGAGCTCCAGCAGCCTCCTTGAGCCATGAGGTGACCTTGATAATGGAAGCCACACACTAAGCATATGGTAGAACAGCGAGGCAGAGAAGGAGCTTGGCTTCCTGATAACCTTTAAGCCACCATACCAACTTTGGATTGCCAGACATTTTTATATGAGCAAGAAACAAAATTCTGTCTTGTTTAAGCCACTGTTATTTTATGTTTTCTTTTACACACAGCCAAACCTCATCTTGATACACGTAGTTTCCAGGATTCAAGTGATCTTAATTGAAAAAAAAAAGTGTTGTCGAACTGGAAAAAAAAAAAAAAAATTCTTTCAGGAATGTGCTTGGCAAGTCGAATATGAGGGTGGGTCCAAGTGAGCCTCTCTTCTTGCTGAGATAACCTGTAGCCACATGTTTTTCTAGCCCTGGTGAGCAGAGGCAGGAATGTCAGGAGGTGGGATCTCAGGCTGGGTTGGATGCACCCACCGATCTGGTGTCCAGAATCCAAGCATGCTGTCCTGGGCTTCCAGCCATTTGGCCCCTGCAGAGTACCTGAGCCTGCAGTTTAGAACTGATCTCCTGGCTATCAGTCTGCAATACAGGGTGTGGTTTCCTTGTTCACAGATGAGAAGTGGAAAACAGGGACCTGGCTAGAAGCCCTCCCAGACCTTCCTCTCAAAAGACTGCCTCTTCCCCAAGGCCAATCTCGGAGCTGGAAGCCTGAGTCTTTTGGATCACAGACCCGCGATGAGAATCTGGGGTGCGTCATGGGGCCAGTAAAGCACACCCAAACACACAATTTGCACACAGTTCCTCCTGCCCCCACTCCAAGACCATCCAGGCCTGGGCCTCTCCCCCGAACTCCTGCCTCAGTGTCTGCTGCCATGGACAGCTCTGCCCAGGTTCTTTACTTGTTTCCTAGGGCTGCTGACAAGGTGCCACAGATTGGGTGGCTTACGAGCAGGGGTGGATTAACCAGTTAAGTATGGTAGGCACCAGCTTATAGTATGCAAGGTACGCATGGACTTACTTGTGCTTACTTGCTAATCTGTAGTGCACAATTTCACCTCATCAGAACCTGCACTACGGATTACTAAGTAAGCACAAGTAAGCCAGTGCATAGCTTGCTTTTTAGGGAATCTGTCCCTGCTTAAGAGAAATTTATTGTCTTGCAGTTCTGGAGGCTGGGAGTCCAAAATCAGGGGGGTGTCGGCCATGTTGATCTCTTCTGAGGGCTCTGAGGGAGACTATGTTCCATTCCTCTCTTCCAGCTTCTGGTGACGGCTGGTGATCCTTGGCGTTCTTTGGCTTGTAGCTGCATTACTCTAAATCTCTGCCTCCATCTGCACATGGCAATCTTCTCTCTGTCTCTGAGTCTCCTCTTCCGTAAGGACACCACTCATATTGGATTAGAACCCTCTCGACTCCAATATGGCCTCTTGTCAACTAATAATATCTTCAAAGACACTATTTCCAAACAAGGTCACATTCACAGGTATCAGGGGTTAGGACTTCAATATGTATATATATTTTTTAACATTTTGTTGAGTTTTTGGTGAAAACTTACACAGAAAATTAGGCTCCCATTTAACAATTTCTGCACATATTTTTCAGTGACATTGGTTACATTTTCCATATCGTGTCAACATTCTCACTATTTCCATTCTGGTTGTTCTGTTTCCATTATTCTTGCTTCCCTGTCCCCCTGACCTTCTCATCTTTGCTTCAGGGTAAATGTTGACTGTTGGATCTCAAATAGATGATTTTTAAAAAAAATATATATAAAAGGAGCACAGTACTCACAGGTGATATGATTTATGAGTCAATCTGTTAATTTAGTTGAAAGGTGACTTCTGGGAGTAGTTTCAGCTCCAAGTTTAAAGGGAATCTCAGGGCAATAGTCTCGGAGATTCCCCAGTCTCTGCTGGCCCAGTAAGTCTGGTCTTTTTTTTTTTTTTTTTAAGATTTTAGTTTTGTGCTGTAATTTTCTCCCATTCTATCCGGGATCATCTACTGTGGCCCCGGTCAGAATGGTTAGTAATGGTAGCCGGGCACCATCTAATTCTTCTGGTCAATATATCTTTTTGAGAGACACAATTCAATCCACAACAGCTTCTCACAGGCACCTGCAATCTACCAGGCCCAGAAGTGAATCCCAGTCTGCTCTCACCATCACCTTCCCCGTCTCTGCAAACAGCAAAGCCATTCTTGGTGTATGCTCAGGTCACCAGAACATCCAGTAACGGCAGAGGAAGAATCCATGGGTGGAGTTGATTGGCGCTTGCACTCAAATCGGGGAGATGTCAGCATGCTATACTCACACACCTGGCGGAGTGTGTACCTGTGCCCGGCCAGCTCACTCCGAGCTAGCGTGATCAGCAGGGCTCACTCCACCATGCTGGCCGAGTGGAGACTTTATATTGACCCTGCTGCTCTGTGCTAGGAGAGATTTACATGAAAAAATAGTTTTTAAATGTAAAAATTGTTGTAGCATTGGCAAAGGCTACACTACAGAGGCATGGCCCTAATGATCAGAGGGAGAGCAGCAAAGAGTGACATACAGGTAGTTAACCCTCACAAGAACTTCAGGTAGATTTATCATCATCCCCATTTTATAGATGAGTAAACTGAGGTCCAGAGAAGTCGAGTAATTTTCCAAAGGTCACACAGTCAGTGGCAGAGTGAGAATCTTCATTCAACTGTCTGGCTAGAGAGTTCTTACTCTTACATGTTCACCGGGGGCTATTTTCATTTAAAGATGTTCTGGAAGGCAAAGAATGGTTCTGAAATGTGAACATTTGGTTCATGATTCATCCAGTCACAGGAGGCACACTTGAAATCTGGCAATTTGAGGGGGTTTCTAAATGGCATCTTATTTCTGCCTGGCGTGAACACTCAGGAAAATGAGCTGTGGAGAAGCAACACCCGATATTCTGTAGTTTAGGGTCTGACTCTATTCTTAACCCTCAAGTACCAGGGCTACTGCCATGTGGCTCCCACATAAGTGTGGCCCCAACATTAAAAGACTGTAACACACCTGAGAAAGTTCTTTCCTTTCCAGTCCCCACCCTGCTGATCAGGTCAAGGAGAAAGTCTCAGTTAGGTGCTACTTCACCTTTAATGCCTCTCACAAAACTGCCCATCACCCTTTATAACAAAGAAGGGTTAGGCCTCGTGGGAGGCAGCATCTTGCTAAAATTTAATAACCCTGCTCGCTCTTCATTGTACTTGGTTTTGCAGTGACCATCACCTAAGGCAGTGGATACTGGTTTTCCATTTACAGTCAGAATTTAAAGCTTCCTTTTAAGAGAATGTTTTTTACGTTTCAAAAGTAAGCCCAGTTAAAGAAAATCTAATAAAATAGACTGCACTGGGATGTTGCAAAGAGCCTGTCGCTCCAGGCAAGGACAATGTCTGACTTATCTTGGTGTCCCAGAGCCTGTGCAGGCTCTGGAACACACAAAAGTGTTCCTGGATCAGCTGAACCAGGAAACCTTGGCAGAGACCACCAGTGCCACGGCCTCCCTGACCACAGGGCACGGACAACAAGCCCTTGGCTTCTGCATGCTTCTCCTTCTCTTACCATTCTGGTGAAGAAGGTCTACCAAGAGCCTAAAGGTCTCCAAGTGTCGTCCAAATACAGCGATTTTCCCAACTGCTTTGAAAACTTACTGAGAATTTAGGCCCCTTACTGACCAATAAGCACCTGGAACCAGTTCCCCTAGGTGTCTGACACTTTCAAGTGACAACTCAGGGAGGTGTGCTGGATGCACGTGTTGTTGTTATCAGTTGCCCTTGAGTCGCTTCTGACTCTTGGTGACCCCTTGTATGCAGAGTAGAACTGCTCTGGAGGGTTTTCAAGGCTGTGACCCTTCAGAAGCAGATGGCTAGGCCTGTCTTTTGAGGTGCTGCTGGGTGGGTTTGAACTGCCAGCCTTTTGGCTGGTAGCTGACAGCTTAACAGTTTGTGGCACCCAGGGACTCCCGAAGAGTACAGGGAAAGGAATCGTGAATAGACCTGGTACAGCCCCTCCCCCTAACCTCGCAACGAGGATACAGGCTGAGCCTGTCCTCGCTGTGCCCTTCCCGACCAGATCCTGATTAGGACAGGCGGCTGTTCTCTCGGCCTGGGACTGGAAGGATGCCTTGGACTACCCCATTCAAGAAGTCTCCAGCCCAGAGAACTGTCAGAACTGCCGCACGGATGAGCAGAAAATAGCAGATGATAAATTTTTTAGGACCACCCTCGGCGTGCCAGTTGCAGCAGACTGTGAGCTAACGTGTTGGACTTTTTTTGGAGCATGCATTATTGATCTAGGTCTGTCTCGTGGTTTATAAAAAGCCCATCCTCCCCCACCCACCTTACCAGCCCTCACCTCCTGAAAGGAGCACCAAACCAAACCAAATCCATTGCCGTTGAGTCGATTCTGACTCCTAGCGACCCTATAGGACAGAGTAGAACTACCCCATAGGGTTTCCAAGGCTGTAATCTTTACAAAAGCAGACTGCCACATCTTCCTCCCACGGAGCAGCTGGTAGGTTTAAACCGCCGGCCTTTTGGTTAGCAGCCTAGTGCTTAACCACTGTACCACCAGGGCTCTCTGAACGGAGCACCAAAAACCACTGTGCTGAGTCGATTCCAACTCATAGTGACCCTATAGGACAGAGCAGAACTGCCTCATAGGGTTTCCAAGGAGTGGCTGGTGGGTTTGAACTGGTGACCTTTTGGTTAGCAGCCGAGCACTTAACCACTGTGCCACTAGGGCTCCAAATGGAGCACAGCCTCCTTCAAAAGCTAGTTCAACCGTTGGAGGAAGCGCCACTCATTTGTGGGAGGGGAGACTTTCAGGCACTGACGTACGGAATTGAGTGCTGCTGGCTGAGAACTAGCAGATGCCATGAGAGGGCTCTAACGCCATGGCATCCGCTCTCTGGAATTTATCTTTCAGAAACACTCACTCTTGTGTGCAAAGGGGTGTGTGTAAAGACATTCCAAGCAGCATTGTTTGTAACAGTGAAAAACTAAAACACACACACACACAAGCTGGAAACAACGTAATATCCTCCCCATGAGGCTGGTCAAGTAGATCAGTGGTTAAGAACATGGGCTCTGGGTTCCAGTCTTGTTTGATCACATTCTAGCTATGCAACCTTGGACAAGTGACTTAACTTCTCTGTGCCTCAGTTTCTTCATCTGTAAAATGAAGAGAAAGAACTAGGTATTTTAAGTCAGCATGGTGCTCCTTGTTCTCTTCTGTCCTATGTCCTCATCATGCTCACAGTTTCCTCCCCTTATATTTACATGTTCTGTTGGTTTTCTTCAGGGGTCACAGATGCAAAATTACAATCAGATTCTAACATGAAGTTTTGTGGGATCGCGTTGCTGCAGCAAAGTGTCTTGCTCTTTAGAGCTGGTGTTTAATCACTCTCCAAAAATCTAAGAGTTGCCCTGGATTCTTCTTTTTTCCTTAACCCTGCATCCAACCCATACATCAATTTACTTCCCAACATATTCCAAGTAGAACCACATCTCATCTACTCCAATGCTTCCACCCTGGTCCGGGTGTCTATCATGGCCCAACCAATTATTACAATGGCCTCCTAATGAGTCTCCCTGCTTCTGCCCTTACCCTCAGCAATCTAACTGTAGCCTAACAGCCAGAAGGAGCCTGGTGGAACCTGTCAGGCCACGGCCCTCCTTGCATAAGGCCCCCTAACTCAGTGTCCATGTCACTAAGAGCAAAACTCAAAACCACGACCCACAAGGCCCCCCTGACCAGACCCCAGGTGCCTCTCCACCTCACCTCTCACCACTCAAGCCCTGGCTCCCTCCACTCCAGCTCACCGGCACGCTCTGCTCCAACCTACCAAGTGCATTTCTAGCTTAACATCTTTGCCTTTCCTGTTCTCTCCTCCTGGAACAATCCCTCCCCAGTTCTCCAGCTCCCAGCACAGTGCACCACACAGAGCACATGCTTAATAAATATTTACAGAGTGAACGAGCAAACGCCCAGGGCATCTCAAATTCCCAGGCCTAACGACGACCGAGACGGCTTGAGGGGCCACATGAGGTAAGACCCAGTCGCTGCCTGCAAGTCCTCCTGGAAAATTCTGCCTAGAAACAAAACTCACACCACCAGGGCCTCACAGTCTGTAAACTCTCCTCGGTTATCAAACACGGCTCATTCTAAATGCTGCTGGGAAGACAGGTATCCTATGTGTCAAATTGTCAGTAAAATCTCAGGGCTCTGATTGCTTCCTGGCTACAAATTCTTTCTGCGCTGATAAGCTCCTGGAGGACAAAAAAAATCTACACTTGTGATCATTAATACAAATCATTACAAGGAGTGACTTGGTTTTATAGAAATCATCATTTTTTGGCAGCTAAAAGACTGATTCATGTCTTTAATGACGGATCCAACAATGGTGTAGATTTGCAGCTGGATCGTCAGCGCAATCCTACATTTGGTTGCAAAAATTTACCCAGCAAACCTTTCACTTTGTTGCCACCAAGCATATTCCAAACTTGGTTGTCCTGTGATAGTGGACAGAGGCTAAAGGCCCACCTTTCACCTGGGCAAGGGTTGGCACTCCTTACCACAACTGGCAAGATCATTCAAGACGTGTCTCCATCCTCTCTCCAGTTCATACTCTGCCTCACTTCCCCAGGCGCTCTATGCTCCAGTCACAGCTACCTTCTCGTTCCTGCCTGAGGACCTTTGCACATGCTGTTCCCACTGCCTGGAACACCCTTCCCCAGATCGTCACAATACACTATAGTACTGATAAGGAGGGAAACCTAATTCATAGGAGGAAAATGCATAAGGCTGTGTGCTGTCCAGTATGGTAGTTGCAAGCCACGTGCGGGCACTGAGCACTTGAAAGGCAGCTAGTCTTAACTGAGATGTGCTATAGGTATAACATACATGCCGATTTCAAAGTCTTAATATAAAAAAAGTCAAGTATCTCATTAATGATTTTTTGGATTGATTACAGTGGAAATGATAATATTTTGGATATGCTGTATATTACATATGGCAAATATGTAATTAAAATTGATTTCACCAGTTTCTGTTTACTTTTTTTTATATAGCTACTAAAAAATCTTAACCAAACCCATTGCTGTCCAGTTGATTCCGACTCATAGTGACCCTATAGGACAGAGAAGAACTGCCCCATAGGGTTTCCAGGGAACACCTGGTGGATTCAAACTGCTAACCTTCTGGTTAGCAGCTATAGCTCTTAACCACTATGCCACCAGGGCTCCATGTAGCTACTAGAAGATTTGAAATGATATTGCCAGTCATGTTTGTGGTTTGCATTATATTTCCATAGGACAGTGCTGGTACAGGGTTTAATGCAGAGAAATGGAACCCATATAAATGAGACAAGATGAGGAGAAAGAAGGTTTCCACAGAGACAGACCCCAATGGTGAGCTGGAAACATTAAGTGAAGTTTGATTCAGGGGAGGTGAAGGTCCAAGTGAGATGGGTTCCCTCCTCATGCAAATGAAGAAACCCAGAGCTCAGGGGGAAGGAGCTCATGGACTTGTTTGAAGGGCTGGGGAGGAGACGGAGGAGGTTTACACAGTGAACCAAGGATGAGGCCCTGGGGCTTGTGTGGGAATAAAGGGAGCGTGTTGAGGCTGTGAGCTGGAGAAGGGCCTGGGCACAGTGACCATGGCGAGCCCCTGCATGCCCACCATCAGTGTGAATGAACTAAACCTTGGCAAGGGCCCCTGCCCCAGCCTGGTCTACCTGGAGCCCACAGCACTGCAAGGGGAGGAGCCTCAGGATGAGCTCAGCTTCCTGCTGGCACCATCTTTGTCAACTGGGCTGGGTCACTAGCAATAGTGATAACTTCCTGCCACGTCTGCCCTTCCTGACCCTCGATGCCCCCAGGAAGGCTAAGTCCACCTGAATCAAGGAAGGCTGAGCCCACCCAAAGCAGGTAAGATTGGTGGAGCAGGGAGTCTGCGCACACACACACACAGAATGGGCTGCTGCTTTCTTTTGTTCAGTGTCAGCACAAATATCACCACCTCTGAGATGCCTGCCCTGATTACCACTGTACAGTAGGCCCGGCCACCACTATACCCAGCACATCACCCTCTTCATTTTCATCAGAGCATTTGTCCCTTCCTGAAACTGTCTTAGATAGTTACTGGCTATCATGTCAATTGTCTGTCTCCCTCACTCCATGAGAATAGGGATTGTGTTGTCTTACTCATGACTGTAGTTCCAGGTGCCCCGAACATTGCCTGTACATAAACCAAAAAAAAAAAAAAAAAAAAAAATCCCGAAACTGTTGTCATGGAGTTGATTTGGACTCATAGTGACCCTACAGGACTGCGTAGAACTGTCTCCCATAGAATTTCTAAGGGGCGGCTGGTGGATTTGAACTGCCGACCTTTTGGTTAGTAGCTGTAGCTCTTAACCACTGCGCCACCAGGGCTCCTTGTCTGCACACAGTAGATACTTAATAGAAATTTGTTGAATGAATCAATTGGTCTTAAAATCTCTTCTCCATAAGACTTTGGGAAAATCCAGGAACAGTTCTGCATTAGAAGGCTGGAGACCTCTATTATCCTTGAGAACCCAGCTGTGAATCCACAAGTCTGGGCAACCTGTAGGTCTTGGTTTAATCCACTTGGTAGCAAATTCTACATGTCTACACCACCGTCTTGCATCAGGAGCCGAAGACCCGGCATCCAGACCCCGGGTAGGTGCCGCCTGCACTATAGGAAGAACACAGGGGAGGTCCTGAGCTGCCCTCCTGCAGGGGACTCTTACCGAGCTCCACGTCCTGGTCGTCTGTCAGCACCAGGATGATGTTGGGGCGGATGTTCCTGCGGTCCCTCTGAAACCTGCCTTTAAGGCGGTGGTGGGACAGGAACGCGGAGCTTCCACCCAGCAGAGAGAAAGCTGTTGTGGAGAGCAAGCAAAGCAGGAGGCTGGGGGGCACCATTTTTTGCTGATCCGTTGCTTCTTTCCGGATGCGGGGATCTGAAGTTGTGCGTTATAGGTTTGTTTCTTTTCCCACTTCCTCTTTACTCACGGATCTAAAGTAGGAGGAAAAGAATCAGGTCAATATTTATGTAAAGGTTGCCCTACTGCCAGTACCTGCATAATGATTTGTACAATGTCTTCTGGCAAGAACAATGAGATTTGCTTTGAATAGATGAAGCTATAGCAGAGCAAAAACCGAACTCAGCGAAGGTCAGAAGAAAAGTATTTGCAATTTGCCCAGGCAATAAGCAGGTAGAAACGCCTTCGGAGAACACTTCAGCAAAAAGCATTTCTCCCCAGGGCCCAGTGATGCTCTGGGCATGTTGGAAGCCCAGTCAGATTATCAGCCTGTTTCCAAAAAGTCCGACCAGTTCAACAGACAAATCCTCCTCCAGAGAAAGGAAAAGCAGCCACCCAATCTGAGGGGACAAATATTTCTGGTCCCCTCTTTTTTTTTTTTTTTTTTAATTTTTTTGTTCTTGTTGAGAATATACACAGCAAAACATACACTAATTCAACCATTTCTACATGTACAATTCTGTGACATTGATTACATTCTTGGAGTTGTGCAACCATCCTCACCCTCGTTTTCTGACTTGTTCCTCCCCCACTGACATAAACTCACTGCCCCCTGAGTTTCCTACCTAATCTTTCAAGTTGCTGCTGTCAGTTTGATCCCATATAGATAGATCTTGAAAGAGCATAATGCTCAAGGCAGACATTCTTTACTAGTTAAGCTAAACTATTGTTTGCTTTTAAGAAGAATTCAGGGGATATTTTTGGTTTAAGGTTGAAAGACTATCTCACGGCAATAGTTTCAGGGGTTCACCCAGTCCCCATGGCTCAGAAAGTCTGGAGTCCATGAGAATTAGAAATTTTGTTCTGCATTTCCCCTTTTTGATCAGGATTCTTCTACAGAATCTTTGATCCAAATGTTCAGTAATGGCAGCCGGGCACCATACAGTTCTGCTCTCATGGCAAAGGAGGCAGTTGTTCATAGAGGCAATTAGCCACACATTCCATAACCTCTTCCTCTTCCTGATTCTCCTTCTTCCTCTGTTGTTCCAGGCGAATATAGGTCTGGTCGCCTCCTATCTGCTGGCACCATGGGGGTGCAGAGATGAGAAGGTTGGAGTTCCAGCTCTCGAGCAGCCTGTGATTCAATTGGGGGTTTGGGGGAGCATGGGGGAGGGGGGCTGGAAAATAGCACCTGCTTTGGGCTAGAAGACTCAGGTGTTTCAATCCCACTCTGCCACTCACCAGCTCAGTTTCTGCATGAATGAACCAGTGAGGGGCCTCAGTTTTCCCAGGAATAAAGTGGGGAGCACATTGCCCCTATGAGGACTCAAGCTACTGGGGATGGTGTGACAGCCCCTTGTCAGGTCACTCTCTAGTTGGACAAAAGCTATTCGTGTTGGTTTTAAGTTGCAGAATAGACAAAAGGACAATGAGAGAATCAAGGTCTCAGGTTTAGAGAAAAGAACCGTGGCATCCCATGGTGACCTTAGTCATTGCTCTGACCCCAGGTGAGAAGGTAGGTGAGGGGAGGTGATGGGCCGATCTTGGCTGGAGCGTCCTCTGGTCTCCTGCTCTCTGCGATCATTTTTCTGTTTCTTGAGGAAATGAGCCTTTAAGTTCTGTCCAGGAATAGACTTTTGGTCTCATTTATTTAAGATGAGAGAGAGAGAAGGAGAGTGAGGCAGACGTGTTGGGAGGAAACCAAGTGCCTCAGAGTGGGGCTGAGTCACCGTCCCTGTCCCTTGAAGGAGTCTGTTGGCACCTGCTGTCCGTGGGGGCACCCTGGTTGCCACCCCAAAGTCCTGGGGATCAAGAACTCCTCCAGGGCTTCCAAAGCTGCTTGCACCCTCTCTGCTATAGAATCTTTGAATTCAAAGAGCCGCCTAAGGGGTCTCCCCACTTCCTCCCCAGCGCAGCCAGAGAGGTCTTCCTAAAATGCAAATCAGATCATATCCTGCACCAGGGCCGGCACTGGAGTGAGACGAGGGAGGCGCTTCGAGCACAAAATTGAAGGGGCTCTCTCTCTCAGGGTCATCACTCACCTGCTCAAAGCCCTGCCCTGGCTTCTCATTGCTCCATGAACAAAATGCAAACTTCCCACCAGGGGCTAGAGGGCCTGGCGGTATCTGGCCCCTGCTCACCTCCTGATCTCATCTCCCCTCCTCCTCTTCCTCTCAATTGCTCTCCAGCCCCACTGCCTTCTTTGTGGTGCTTGGACAAGTCAAGCGTGTTCCTGTCCCAGGAACTTTGCACTTGGCCTTCCTTAGACCTGGAAGAATCTTCTCCCAAGTTCTGTATGATCCGCTCAGTCTCTTCTGCCAAATCTTGGTCTAAATGTCACCTCCTCAGAGAAGCCTGCCCTGAGCACCCTACCTAAGGTGGTGTCCCCACCCCAGGCATACTCTCTATTTTATAACCAGTTCTATCATAATCCCTACTGCAGCCTGCAATTACGTTATTTATGACCAGTCTCCCCTACTGGAGGGTCAGCTCCCTGAGGGCCTGTGTTTTTCCCAGCTGTCTCCAGCACTTAATACTGTGCCTGGCACATAGTAGGAGCCTAATAAATGCTCGCTGAATAAATGGATGCAGGTTTGTTAAGGTCCTTTCGCATCCTGCAGAGTGAAGGATGCTGGGCTCGGCAGGGCCGTGTCATAAACTAGGTCTATGTGGCTTAGGAGAGGCCTCTGTCCCCGTTCTTCCCCAATCATGCTCTGTGGGTCACCAAGGAGGAACTGGCAGCTCTGAGTTCTCTAGGCAGTGCTATGGTTGAAAAGACCCCCACGGTCCATTCTCCACCCTGCTTGGGGCCCAGGAGGCCAACCTCTGCAGAACACATTGCCTGTGTACCCCTCTCTCTGGCTCCCAGCAGGGAGGCTGCAGGGCAGGAGGCGGCGGGAAATCAGCATAGTCATCCTCCTCTGCTCCCTCCCTAGCCTGCAGTAGCTCCCCAGTGCCTTCATCTCGCTATGTATGGCCACAGCTCCTGTCAAGGACCACCCCCGCAACTCTACTTGCTCCGGATTCCGAATGCATCACTTCCCTCTCTTGCCACTTCAAGCCGAGGGGGAGTAATGGCTCCTCTTTGTTGCTAGTCCCAGGTGCTGCACCATTCCTTGTTTGCTCCCTTAACCCCAGCCACTGTGAACATGGCACTTCAACGGACTCTCTTAGCCAACCCTGTGACCATGCTGGCTGGCTTCGCTGTATTTGGCATCCGGCTGGCCTGCATGTGGCATCTCCCTTCTAGCCTCTTCACCCACCTCTAGGGGAGGCTGAGAGCAGGGAGCCTCCGGGTACCTGTGCAGAAAGACGAGCTGAGAGTCACATTATCAGCGGAGTTGGGGACAGACCCAATGTCGAGGACTCTGAGCCTCACGAGACTGGAAGGCAAGCACCACCTTCCCTCTCAATCTCCTTGGCTGTGAAAACACATGTCTCATGACAGCTAGAGCCGCACAGTGACTTTATTGGGCACTGGGTCCGTGCCACGTTGCGTGATGGTTAAGAGTATGCAGTTTGACCCTGGGCAAGTTACTTACTTCTCTATGCCTCAGTTTCCTCATCTATAAAATGGATGTGAAAGATTAAATGAGTTAATACACAGAGTACTGACATACCGTATTAACTAGAAAACAGAATGCACAGTGTAAACCATTTTAAGGTTATTGCTATCACTGCAGCTGGGTCCTGTGCTAAGCACTCTGTAGAATCTTTCTTCAATCCTCACAAACCTATGATGTATTATCTCTCATCTGTTATTATGCCCATTTTACAACTGAGAACACTGAGGCCGAGTCACTGTCCTTAGTTCACCCAGCAAGAAAAAGGCAGAGACAGGATTTGAACCCTGTGCTCCCTGACTGCTCGGCCCCAGCATCTCACCATTAAACTCATGTTTCCCAATGTCTTCTAGTCAAGTACCACAGCCCCGATTTCTGCGGCATCTGCACAACCCTCCTACTATTATTTGCCTAATGTGTTTCTTTAAATGGCCTCATTTTGAAATAAAAACACAAATCCATGTTTTTGAAAAAGAAAACTTTCTATCCAAGGATAAGTGGGGAATCAGCACACCTTGCCGTAAGTAGAGCTATCCACAGAAATAAAGAAACCCAAAACAGCGCTGCTAAATTCTAACAGTCTGTTTCACATTTAAGGCTCGAAGCCTGAGCCCTCCGTGCTCTCGTTCAGTCTCTCTCTCTCTCTGTTTCATTAAGGGAGATTAGCAGGTGCTGAAAGGAATTAAGCCACATTAGCACCATCCCCAGACTTTCTGCTGGAGGTAACAGGACGCTGCAAGAGGGATGAAAAGGAATAACAGTCTAGTTAGCTAATTAGTCCCCCAAACCAAACCAAATCAGTTGCCAAGGAGTCAATTCTGACTCATAGCGACCCTACAGCTACCCCAGATCATGGAGCGGTCTTCAAACCGTGCTGTTTCTCAGTGGTCCGTGTCCCACTCAGAAACACGCTGAGAAGCTTTGTACTTTAAACTGTGGACACACCAACCAGCCCACTGAAGTGCACATTCATGTTTCTTCAGCTACGTGGACACTGCACAAAAAAATAATATGAAGTTTCCAAGGGACGTCCTATAAAAAGCAACTCTCTTGAATGAGAAATAATAAAAGCAAATGCATACTGACAGCTTGCAGCGCTCCAGCCCTGCTCTAACCATTGACATTCCCATATACATCCATAGACAGTATACCCATTTTACAGATGAGGAAGCTGAGGCACAGAGAGTTAAAATCACTTGTTCACAATCACATAGCTACATAAGTGGCAGAGCCAGGGTTCAAACCCTGTCTGGCTCAAGTCCGCCTCAATCGAACCTCATGAAAGCACATCTCTGAGCAAGTTTCTGAGTCCCCCAGCCTCAGTTTCTTCATCTGCCGAATGGAGTGGCTGGCCAGGTGTCCTCTGAGGGCCTTTTTGGTTCTGGGTCTGTGACACAAAAGTGCAGGGACCTGGGAGCCGCAGCCTGTCCTGGGAGCTCTGGGCCAGGTGGGGGATGGCACTGGTGGCCGTGGTCAGCTGTTGGTCTTCTTAGTGCCCCCTGCTCCTGGGCATCAATAACGCGCCAGCAGGATTTGCTTTCCTTGGATTGAAGTCAAAGCTCCACAACCAGAGGCTGAAGAATAACAGGAGCTAATTATTTCATCAGATCGAGTCATCTGCAGGTCAATGTTTGATGAATTCTCCCCGCTCTGACTTCTCCTGGCCTTGAGCCAGCCTCTCTCCGGATGCTGAAGAAATCAATTAGAAATGACACAGGAGATGCGGTCTCCATTTTTTTTTCCTTCTTGGTTAAAGACTGAAAGTAGCTAAGCTGCAAGTGTGCGGTGAATTCACGCAGCACGAGCGGCCTGACGTTCTGTCCACACTGTGGACCCACCTCACTCCCACCAGCCCACTGCATGTCTATCCAGCTCCTCTTTGTCCTGCATCTTCTCAGACTGAGAAACCCCAGGACCCCACCCAGGCCTGGCCAGGAAAGACTTAGAGGCAAACTCTCCATGTCTGCTCCACCATCTTGCATCAGGAACCTTAGACCCAGCATTGAGATCCTGGGTGGTTGTAGGAAGGAAATACGGGAAGGCCCCGAGATGCCCTCCTGTTTTCCTCTGAGGATCCCCAAATCTAAAAATTGGAGTGGAGATGAGTTTGGTGAGAGGAAGAGGTGGCCGGAGACAGAAAATGGGGGCCGGTCAGCTGTGAAAACCCCTATGAGATCCATGAAGAAAGGCAATGGTGGTGGTGTGTAGGGGTGTGCGGAGATGTCTCAGATGCTGGGACCGGAGACCCAACCACTTATGTCTTCATTTATTTTACAAATATTTATCAGGGTCCCACTATGTGTGTTGGGTGGTAGGATGCTGCCGGCTAGATTAGAACAACAGCCTTCTAGGTCCTAAGTGGTCTCCCTGCTTCCACCCTGACCCCCCTTCAGTTCAGTCTCCATCGGGCAACCCAAGGAATCCCATCCACCAAAACTCTGTGAAGGATCCCATCATGTGCAGACTAAAACCCTAAACCTTTCAAAGACCTGTGAGACCCTACACAATCTGACCCAGGACCTCTCTGACCTCACCACCTTTCACTCTCTCCCTTGCCCACTTGGCTATAGCCATAATGGCCCCTCACCGTCCTTGAACATACTAGGCACGGCCCCACTGCAGGGCCTTTGCCTCTGCCTGGAGTGTCCTTCATCCAGATTATCTTCATGTCCCCTCCCTCACCTCCTTCAGGTCTTCGCTCATATTTCACCTTTGCAGCTTAAAGCCCAAACCTCCACCCTTTCCAGCAGCACTTACAACCCTCCAACAGCTGGCTGACTTGTTGATTTCTTTGCAAATCTTCTCCACTAGGAAGTCAGCTCCCTGGGGGCATAGATTTTTGTCAGCATGGCTCATATCTGTAACGGTTAATTTTATGTGTCAACTTGGCTAGGCCATTGGTGGTGTTGTTAGGTGCTGTCCACTCGGTTCCGACTCATAGTGACTCTATAGGACAGAGTAGAACTGCCCCATAAGGTTTCCAAGGAGTGGCTAGTGGCTTTGAACTGCCAACCTTTTGGTTAGCAGCCGAGCTCTTAACCACAACGCCACCAGGGCTCCAGCTGGGCCGCAGGACCCAGCTATTTAATCAAACACTAATCTAGGTGCTGCTGTGGAGGCATTTTCTAGATGTGGTTAACATCTACAATCCGTTGACTCTAAGTCAAGGAACTCACTTTTGAGAATGTGGTTGGACTTCATCCCATCAGTTGAAGGCCTTAAGAGCAAAAACTGAGGCCTTCCAGTGGAGCAGAAATTCTGCTTCAAGACTGTAGCATCAACTCTAGCCTGAGTTTCCAGCCTGCCGACCTGCCCTACAGGGTTTGGACCTGTCAGCTCCCACAATCACATGAGCCAATTCCTTAAAATCAATCACTCTCTCTCTCTTCCTGTCTCCCTCCCTCCCTCTCTCTCTGTGTATATATGTTCTCCTACCAGCTCTCTTTCTCTGGACAACCCTGACTAATAACAACGTCTGTATCCCCAACACCTAAAACAGTGCCTGAGACACAACAGACACTCAGAACATTGAATGAGCAAAGAATTTTCTCCCTCCTCATGGTAACAGGACTCAATCAGGCTTTGGGGGCACCCTCCTCCCTCCATCCCTTAAGTGAAGTCTGACTGCGGGTGGGGCATCTGACCAGGTAAAGCCAATCAGCACACGCCATCCCTCTAGCTCCAGGGATTGGTCCAAGATAGCCATGTGACCAGGTCTGACCAATGAGAGTGAGGGAACCCCAGAGACTGGGCACTCTCCTGATGTTCTGGGTGCTGGGATGACGTGAGCCCTGCATGCGCTGCTGGCAGCCACCAGTGGCGCCCAAGAGAGGATGCTGGTGACACTGGCCTGAATCAAGCTGCCTCTTACAGCCATTGCAGGTGCACAGCAGTGCCCTTTCTTGCTTAAACTTGTCCAGGTTAGGTCTGTCATTTGCAACAGGAAGCACCCAGACCAACACAGTAGTGAAACTCCCAAAAGGATGATGATGAATAATACTAAGATGCATTGCGTGCTTCTCACAGGCCCTGTACAGTTCTAAGCATTTCTCCTGCGCTAATGTAGAACAGAGAAGTTCTATAATTTGCCCAAGCCCACCCAACTTGGGGGCTGAATATTGCCCCTTGGGCCCCCTCCCCATCCTCTCCCCACCTGCCCCGTGCTCTGGGAGGCTCACTGATGGGCCCCATCCATGGGCTCTGTGCTCTCTGGCCGCTGGTTGGGTTTGGCCAAGGGAGGCGCTGACAGGGGATGGGAGGGTGGGAGGAGAGAGAGGCTGGGGTAGTCACTTCTCTGTGCCGTCCTCTCATGTTGCTGTGAACTGGCCACATCCCTCTATTGCTCCAGTGAGCACCACAGCTCCCATGGGCGGCCCTCTCCAGCTTCTAGAAACTGCTCCCTGCAGCCACCAGCCTCAGGGATCCACACTCCTGCTTTTCCTTCCTTTGTGAGGAGTGCCTTTGTTAAACTGTGCTTGGTTGGAGGTACCGCCTGTTTCCTGTTGAGCCCCTGGCTGATAAAGCAAGTAGTGGGGCTGAGATTTGCATCCAGAGTCCTGACCCCAGAGCCCACTCTCTTAACTCCTACACTCACCTGGAACCCAGAAAGTGATACAAGGGGCCCAGGTTAAGTGTGTTGCATAAATGGGGAGAAGAAGAAGAAAGGTAAACGTGGGTGGCCTGGGGGCAGTCACGGAGAACTGCCTGGAGGAGTACTTACAGAGTAAAGGTTGAGAAGCCTAAAGGAGCAAGGCTGTGAAGAACCCACAGGGTTGCCTTCTGAAGAAGGAGGTGGAGGACAAAGGCTGTTTCTGGCAGAGGAACAGCCTGAGCAAGCAGCAGGCAGAGGGAGAGAGGAGAGAGGCAGGGTGGGAGGGACAGGATGTGTGGTCCAGAACCTCGCAAGCCCAGCACTTGTCTAGACAGAGGATGACACATGCGCATCTGTTAAACCTTACACTCCCCTGGTGGCTCCCCCTCTTCATGGCCACAGGCCTTTCCCAGCCGCCTCTCCTCCTCTCCAAGGCTGTCAAAGCAGGGACAGGCGCTCCTGGAATGCTGGGGTTGCAGCCTCTCTCTGAATGCCCTGCCTTGGCCTAGCGTCATCTGGTGGCTCTCTGTGCCTGCTCCTGGAATTCCATCTGGAGCCAGAGAACCAAGCTAGCTCTCAAGATCAGGGCAGAGGGCAAGAGAAGGGCGCTTCAGAGGGAGGTGGGAAAAGATCAGGTTTCACGACAAGGGTCAGGAAGTGGAAGAGAAATTAGGGCATAAAGAGAAGGGTAAAAAACAGGCAAGTAACTCAGGGCTCAAGAATCCAGCTGCCTGCATAACTATTCATGCAACAAGAATCTGAGGGCCTACTATGTGCCAGCCACCGTTCTTGGCACTGGGGAAACAGCTCGTTGTCAGCTGTTGTAGAGCTGGCTCTGATTCTTGGCAACCTTGTGTATAAAAGAAGAAATGTTGCCCAGGGTTACAGCAGTGAAAATCAATCAATCAAGCAATAAAAATAATAAATAAATAACAACCCACAAAAACCCCCCAACTCCTGACCTCATGAAGCTGACATCCTAAGGGGTCAACCTATCAAAAGCTGGAGCTGCAAGACTCTAGCTAAACGTGAGAAGGCTCAGAAAACGAGATTGGAAATTAGGACAAACCCCAGGTGAACTGCTAGAACTGGTCCCAGATTAAGGTTGGAGCTCCAAGGAAGTTTAGAAAGAATGTATTCTAAGACCTGGGCAACTGAGTATCGAAGTGTTTTGCACATCAAGTGAGTAGATGTTTGAGAGGTCATATAATTCACACTCAAATATCTGAGCACTCCACACGTGCCAGGTGCTGTTTTATGATCAGTGAAAAAATAACAGACAAAAATCCCTACTCTCATGGAGCTGATACTTTAGTGAGTGGAGAGAGAAAAGCAAATAAACTGATAAATGCTAGCAGCCAGCCTGCCTGGGTTGGAATCTCAGCTCTGTCACTTATTAGCTGTTAGGCCAATAAGCTGCTGTGCCCTCAGCGTCTTCCTTCACAGAATGTGGACAGTAGTAGCACTGACCATATAGGGTTGTTGAGGATGAAATGGAAGACTTGAGAACAGAGCTATATACAGTTAAGTGCCCAATAAATGTTAGCTAGTTTTATTTGTTGGGTTTGGGCCATCCAGCATTCTCTCACTCAACTTTCTATAATGGCTCCCAGTTTGCATTTAGGGATCTTCTCCAGCTGTATCCTTGGTCCACATGGTTCAAATTAGACCCCAGCTCCAAGGCTGGATCATGGGTTCCAGGCCTGAGAAAATCAGAGTGTTCCAATCCTCCTGGCCTCAGTGCCAATCAGCATAATCCAGAAGCTTCAGCCTGGCTGATAGGGAGGAAGTGCTTACTCTTTCTAATTGGCTGGGAACACATGAGGCTAGGTGAAGACTCTGGTGCCATCTTGCCTCACGTGGAGTTGAGAATGAAGCCAACACTTGGAAGAGACCAGTGCTGTGAAACAGAATGAACTTGGGTGGTAACAACAACATCTGAGACCTGGATCCAGCCAAGCCTGAAGGAGGATTTACGTGTGGATTCATCTCCGGATTCTTTGTTTCAGGCACCAAAACATTCCTCTTTGTTCTTCAACCAATTTGAGCTGTTTTATTTCTTTTTAGGTCAACTTTCTCACATTCTGACTCTTTAGGGACATGAATGAAATTCCCTTTTTCTCTTAGGTCAGTCTGAATTGCTTTATCTGTGACTTGCAATGAAATAGGCCCAAACTGTGGAACAAACTAGAGGCAGAGTGTTGACTCAGGTGGCTCCCCAGCCAATCTTCTGCCTTTATGCTCAGAAAGACAAGACAACATAGCTTGCCAGCCCACAGCCAGGCCTCCTGGGCCTGTGCCCAACTCGTCACCTTATCTCAGGCAACTTTCCTCATCCTTATTTGCCAGCTGATAAGAGAAAGGTGGTGTGGAAAAGCGGAAGTAATATGGGTGTGGGAGTCATGAATTCTGGTTCTGACTCTGCCACCCTAGCCTCGGAGGAAAGTTTCCTCATCTGCCAAGGAAAACAGACTGTTCCCTGTGCCTTAAAGATTGGGGTGGGTGGAATCTGAGGAGGTGGAGAGGGCGCCTTCCCTGGCCTCCTTGCCTGAGGCAGGCCTCCTTCTGTGAGTCTCTCTGCCTCAATCTTAGGTTTGTTCTCCTCAAAGCACTTTTCACAACCTGTGATTCCTTCATTTACTCTTCTGTTAGGGTTTGTATTTGTGGGGGGTCATCTCCCACTCTGAAACATAAACTCCACAAGGGCAGGGGCTCAGTCTCTCTTATTCACCCCTATAGCCCTGGCCCCTGGCACAGCCTAGGTGTTAATTCTACCAGTCAGTCAACAAGTATTTGTTGTTGTTGGTTGCCGTTGAGCTGACTCTGACTGAGGGTGACCTTATGTATAACAGGACAAAATGGCGTCCGGTCCTGTGCTATACTTACAATCGCCAGCATGCTCGAGTCCATTGTTGTGGTTGTTGTGCCACCTCATCTTACTGACAGTCTCCCTCACCCTTATCATCCTCCTCTAGCAACTGATCCTTCTTGATGACGTGTCCAAAGCAAGCAAGGTGTACAATGTTTTGTTGGGATCCATAAGGTTTTCATTGGCTAAATTTCAGAAGTAGATTGTCAGGCTTTTCTTCCTAGTCTGTCTTAGTCTGTAAGCTCAGTTGAAACCTGTCCACCATGGTATTTGAAACACTGTGCCCTGCTGGCATTTGAAATACCAGTGGCATAGCTTCCAGCACCCCAGCAACATACAAGCCCCCAGAGTATGACGAGCTGACAGACGAGCGGTAGAACGAGTATTTACTGAGAACCTAATATGTACCAGGCTCAGGTCTAAGGGAAGAAAGAGACAAAGGGCTCAGCCTTCATGGAGCATTACCTACGGAGGTAGCGCAGGGGAGGGAGAGTGGAAGTGCTGGTGGGGGGGGAAGATTGCAACTTTGCATAGGGTGGTCAGCGAAGGCCTCTCTGAGAGCTGACATTCGGGCAGAGGCCTGAGGAGGTGAGGGATATGCCCTGTGGATACTTAGGGGAATAGCATTGCAAGCAGAGGGAAGAACAAGCAGATATCCTGAGGAAGGCACATGCCTGGGGTGGCTGAGAAAGATAAAACAGACAAGGGTGGCTGTGTGAAGCTGAATGACGGGAAGACTGATACTCTGAGGGAGAGGGGTCCTGGAAGGTTCTAGCATAGGAGTGATGTGATTCAACGTAGGCTTTAACAGAATCCTTCTGGTGGCTGTGGAGAATAGATTGTAGGGAGCAGGGTGGAAGCAGGGAGATGAGGAAGGAGGTGATTGCTTGGACTGGGTGAAGGCAGTGAAGGGGGTAAGAAGTGGACAGGCTCCGGGTACTTGTTGAATGAATATATTAATGAAAGACTGAATGGTGGGAAGATTGGCATAGGCGTTCTGATTCCTACTGCCGGACAACAAACTACCATAAAATTAGTGACAGCATAAAAACTTAAAAAAAATTTTTTTTATGCTTATGAACTCTGTGGTATGGGAATGTGAACAAGACAGAGCAGGAATGGCTGGTCTCTGCTTGCTCATGTCTGGAGCCACAGCTGAAAAGACTCAGCAGCTGGGGGTACCTTGACAGCTAGGGGTTGACTCATCTGGAAGTGTCTTTACTCACACAGGTGGTGGCTGCTGCTGGCAGTGTAGGACCTTAGCTGGGGCTGTGGACTGGCACCTCCATGCTGCCTCTTCATGTGGCCTGGGCTTCCTCACAACATGGTGGCCTCATGGTACTGTCTGGTTTCTTCCATGGCAGCTTAGGGCTCCAAAAGCGATTGTCCCAGCAAATAAGGCGGAGCTGCTTTGTCTTTTATGACCTAACGCTGCAAGTCCCAAAGCATTGTTTCCGCCATATTCTCTTGTTTACCAGAGATTCTTGAGCCCAGCCAGATTTAATGGGAGGGGATGCAGACTCCACCTCTGGAGGGGAGGAGTGTCAAGGTCACACTGTAGATGAGCATGTGGGACATGTTGCTGTGACCATCTTGGAAAACATAATCTACCCCACCAAGTCACAGAGACCTATACGTGGGGGAAGGGAGAGACTAAGAGCCACGTGGGCCTCTTCCCTCAGCACAACATCCCTTCTAGAAAGTGAAACATGATCTGGCCTCTAACCACTGTCTATGTCTGCCAACTTTGGAGTGTGTGTCCATGCCCATGTCAAAGATCCCCTAAGCTGAAGGAAGTCCTCGGGTGACCTAGTTTCCCGCAACCCCATTCTTCCTCCCCATACGACCCAAAGGAGTTAAATCAACGATTTCGGGGTCCAGGGTTCTGAGGGGAGCAGAAGAGGCAAAGAGAAAGGCGTGCTCTGGTGTGAAAGTAACAATGACCTCTCACCTTTATTGCAGAGAATGGATTTTCCCAGGTCTATCTGTGCTGATGTTGCTTATTGGGCCAGTTATGAGGATTTTTGTTTTCTTTATGTTGAAGTGTAATCCATATTGAAGGCTGTAATCTTTGATCTTCATCAGTAAGTGCTTCAAGTCCTCTTCACTCTCAGCAAGCAAGGTGTGTCATCTGTACATAGCAGGTTGTTAATGAGCCAACCCTCAACGTGATGCTGTGTTCCTCTTCATATATTCCAGCTTCTCGGATTATTTGGTCAGCATACAGATTGAATAAGTATGGTGAGAGGATACAACCCTGACACACACCTTTCCTGATTTTAAACCACACAGTATCCCCTTGTTCTGTTTGAACGACTGCCTCTTGGTCTATGTACAGGTTCTGCATGAGCACAATTAAGTGTTTTGGAATTCCCATTCTTCAAAAGTTTATCCATAATTTCTTATGATACATACAGTCAAATGCCTTTGCATAGTCAATAAAACACAGGTAAACAGCTTTCTGGTATTCTCTGCTTTCAGCCAAAATCCATCTGATATCAGCAATGATATCCCTTGTTCCATGTCCTCTTCGGAATTTGGCTTGAATTTCTGGCAGTTCCCTGTTGATGTACTGCTGCAATTATTTCTGAATTATCTTCAGCAAAATTTTACTTTCGTGTGATATTACGATATTGTTTGATAACTTCTGCATTCTGTTGGATCACCTTTCTTTCAAATGGGCACAAATATGGATCTCTTCCAGTTGGTTGGCCAGGTAGCTATCTTCCAAACTTCTTGGCATAGATGAGTGAGCACCTCCAGTGCCGCATCCGTTTGTTGAAACGTCTCCATTGGTATTCCGTCAATTCCTAGAGCCTTGTTTTTGCTTTTACGTAGAAAGGAAGCCACCTAACAAACCCAGAAAACCAAACAGAAGTACAGGATCTGAGTTTGGGGGAACTGGCTCTAACTCCCTCTAAGTCCTTCCGTTCTGCTGATTCTAGAAGTGCCACTACTCAGGCATGGGCCCTGCAGCCCTGCGGGCTCAGGGCCATCATCAACACGGAATCCGTCCAGGAGAGGAGCCTGCTGTCCTCAGCACAGTTCTCCTCAGGGGTTGGCTGGTTTGCGGGTGTGAAGAGCTGGAAACTTAACATGGGGGTGGTAGGCCAGGGTCCTAGAGCTGGTTTGGGAGGAACTTTGCAATGCCTGGCTGGGTGGGAGAGCTGGAAAGGGGTCCCACCCTCCCAGAACTCAGCTGGGGATGACGCAGCTTCTCTTCCTGGCCCAGGATCAGCCACTGGAGTTTCTAGGCAGCTCCCAGGAAGTTTCTGGTGAGATGGCGGCTTTCAGGGCAGGGGCTTTGGGAGCAAAGCAAGTACTCCATTCCCCTCTAAAACGGGCACAAGTGCACCTCATCCCGTATCCAGGGGCTCGGGAGTTCCGTTTGTTCACCTGCACCGTTGTTTGTGCTATATTTACCATCCAGTCGACTCACCTCCTCATTTTAGTAAATTTACGTCGAAGGGCAAGTTTCTGCCCTCCATGGGGAACAAGCACCACTTGCCACAAATCACAGTTTGTCAGCTTCAGCACTAGTCACATTCGTGGCTGGAGCATTTCTCTGTTGTGGCGTCCGTCCTGTGCACTGGAGGATGTTTGGCAGCGTCCCTGGTCTCTGTCCACCAGATGCCATTGGCACTCCTACTCACAGTTGTGACAACCCAAAATGTCTTCAGACAAAATTTCCCCTGGCTAAGAACCACTGTCATAAATGGGTGGCAACAGTACAAAACAAACCCAAAGGCACTGATTAAATTCTTGCTTGCCCAGGGCTCTGAGCTTTTTTTTACAAGAGGCGCAGGTCTCCTTGAAGACCATGAAGGAGAAGCTCATGGGGGTCCCTCCTGGAGGGCTCAGAAGGCTTCAAAGATAAGGGAAAAGGGAATGGCTTGCTCACAAAATGATTCAATGTCATTTACTCTCATGCAGAGACCACCTAAAAGCAGCTTGAGGACCACTGTGTCCTGCCCACCAGAAACCATGCCTTGTTCCCGTTAATGGGACTGGGTCAGCCAGGTTCCAGTGGCCTTGCCCAAGGCCTGGGCTCACCAGAAGTCTGGATGTCACCTTTGGAGAGAGACACCTGTTGTTGCAGCCTTTGTCAAAAGTGAGGGCTCAGACTCAAATGCCTGCAGGGGCCAGGCAGGTGACACAGTAAGTGAAGAGGACTGGAGGGAGGATAACGGAGGGGTGGGGACTGGGGCACACTGGAGACGCCGTTTCCAAAGTAAAAACATTCAATGCATTTTAAACACCGAGCAGGCCAAACAACCCCTTCGGAGTCTAATGGGGGGCCTAGTGACCCTTCAAAGTGATCTAGCCTATTCTAAGCACCTACAATGTGCCAGGTGCTGTGTAAGATGCTAGGAAACAGCAGTGGACACGAGAAGCCAGGCCTCTGTCCTCAAGGAGCTGCCATTCTTGTGGGGGAGACAGACAATTAACAAATGAAGATGAATTTCATATTGTCTTAAGAGCCTTGAAAGAAACAATGAGGGTGATGAGGAAGAGTGAATTGGGGGAGGTCTCTCTGAGATGATGACACTGAGCTGAGATCTGAAAGTGGGCTAGAAGCCAGCTGTGGGCAAAATGCTTTCTGAGCAGATGAACAAGGATGTGCAAAGGCCCTCAGGTGGGAATGTACTTGGCCGGAGCTGGGAGGAGCAACCTGGCATTGATGAGGTTGGACATCACCTTCTCCCAGCCCATGCCTTCCTGGCAGGCCGCACCTGCTGTCCTTCCTGGATGTTTAGGGGAAACGGGGATCAGATATAGACATTCCCACCTCTGTTCTTTGTTCCTTTATCTCAGCTGTGGACAAAAGCTTCCCTGGCAGCGAGTTACAAAGTTACTTCTGCAAAAGGCCGTTGGCCAAAAGCAATAAAGTCAGACCTGAAGAGAGTCATTATTCATGCCTAATTGTGGGCTGGTCCTGAGTGTGGGGGTCACAGCGAGGAATGATGGCCCCACCCCCTCCCTTTTTGAACCTCGCACTTTCTCGGCACTGTTTACCCCCTTGAACACGTATTTATGTTTACAGAGCTTGTAGTTTCCTTGGAGAAGAACTTAAAAGGCTATTCTGACTGCCCGATATTTAGAATTCAATGATCCCCTTCCTTCCTTCCCACCCAGCCCGCAGCCGTGTGCCATCCTCGGCCATCATGACCCTGTTACTACAGGTGAACCCCTCATTAGCTCACCTTGGAACTGGCCCAAAACTGACAATTACTGGAGAAGCTTGTCCTCCCAGGAGGGGGAGGGAGGCTGAAGCAACTTTTTCCAAACAACCCGCTAAATATAGAGACGTGAGTGGAGAGAATTTTGAATGACAGGTCCATTTCCAACCCTGGTGTGCTGTGAAATCCAATTAGCAGCTGGAAATAGATCGTCAAGTGGGAGGTGAGGGGTGGATCAGACATGCTGCTGGGGTGGGTCCACCGCCAGGAGACTCACGGGGTGTCGCCAGGTGCACCAACGATGTCATGGCTTTTTTAACAAATTTTTTTCCCATAAAAAAATTTATCCATACATTGTTATGTGACCTTAGTTGCTCTCCTCATACTGTGATAGCACCCTCCTCCTTTCTATCCCTGATTCCCCATGTCCATTCAGCCAGCTCCTAACCCTCTATGCCTTCTCATCTCACCTCCAGACAGAAGCTGCCCGTTTCAGTCTCCTGTATCTACTTGAGCTAAGAGCTGGCCCCGGAAATTGTTTTAGTTCTGGGCTGACAGAGAATCCAGGGGCCATGCTTTCCATGGTTCCTCCAGTCTCAGTCAGACCATTAAGTCTGGTCTTCTTACTAGAGTTTGAGTTCTGCACCCTACCTTTCTCCTGCTCCATCAGGGACTCTATTGTGTTCCCTGTCAGGGTGGTCATTGGTGGTAGCCGGGCACCATCTAGTTCTTCTGGTCTCAGGCTGATGAAGTCTCCAGTTTAAGTGGCCCTTTCTGTCTCTTGGGCTAACACTTTCCTTGTGTCTTTGGTGTTCTTCATTCTCCTTTACTCCAGGTGCTTGGGACCAACTGATGCATCTTAAATGGCCGTTTGCAAACTTTTAAGACCCCAGATGCCACTCACCAAAGTAGGATGCAGAACATTTTCTTAATAAGCTTTGTTATGCCGATTGACCTAGATGTCCCCAGAAAGCATGGTCCCCAGACCCCTGCCCCTGCTACTCTGTCCCTCAAGGTGTTTGATTTTATTCAGGAGACTTCTTAGCTTTGGCAGTTGTGCTGATTTCCCCTGTAGTGTGTGCTGTCCTTCCCTTCACCTAAGATAATTCTTATCTACTATCTAGTTAGTAAATAACCCTCACCCTCCCTCCCCACCCTCGTAACCATCAAAGAATGTTTTCTTCTGTGTTTAAACCTTTTCTTGAGTTCTTATAATAGTGGTCTTATACAATATTTATCCTTCTGTGACTGACTAAATTCACTCAGCATAATGACCTCCAGCTTCCTCCATGTTATGTTTCACGGCTTCATCCTTGTTTATTGTTGCGTAGTATTCCATTGTGGGGATATACCATAACTTGTTTATCCATTCATCTGTTGATGGGCACCTAGGTAGTTTTCATCTTTTTGCTACTGTGAACAGTGCTGCAGTGAACACGGGTGTGCATATATCTGTTCATGTGATGGCTCTTAACTTCTCTAGAATATATTGCAAGGAGCAAGATAGCTGGATCGTATGGTACTTCTATTTCTAGCTTTTTAAGGAAGCGCCAAATCGATTGCCAAAGTGGTTGTATCATTTTACATTCCCACCAACAGTGTTTAAGTGTTCCAGTCTCTCCACAACCTCTCCAGCATTTATTGTTTTGTGTTCTTCGGATTAATGCTAGCCTTGTTGGGGTAAGACGACATCTCATTGTAGTTTTGATCTGCATTTCTCTAATGGCTAATGATTGTGAGTATGTCTTCACATGTGTTTGTTAGTCACTTGAATATCTTCTTTGGTGAAGTGCCTGTTCATATCCTTTGCCCATTGTTAAATTGGGTTATATGTCTTTTTGTTGTTGAGGTTTTGTAGTACCTTGTAGATTTTAGAGATTAGACACTGATTGGATTTGTCATAGCCAAATTTTTTTTCCCAGTCTGTAGGTTGTCTCTTTACTCTTTTGGTGAAGTCTTTTGATGAGCATAAGTGTTTGATTTCTAGGAGCTCCCAGTTATCTAGTCTGTCTTCTGGTGCTTGTACATTGTTACTTATGGTTCATATTGTGTTTATGACATGTATTAGGGCTCCTAGCATTGTCCCTATTTTTTCTTCCACGATCTTTATCTGCCATGGCTTTTTGAAGGAGGGGACGGAGAGCTGGCTGCCAATGGCCACAGCGCAGCGGGGTCTGGGGAGGTGGGAGCACTCCCAGTGTGGCCGGCCCCTCCTGTCCTGTTCCAGTGGCACCTTCCACTGAGCCAGTGGTCCGCTCATTAGTGTACTTGCTCGCTTCCAGGAGCCAGAGGCCATCACTCCTGTCTTTCGGATGCAATGCTGAGGCATGAAAGGGATTCTGGGAGTTGGCTCTGCCCTTTAATGTGAAGTGGGGATACCAGATCCCCGGCAGGGCTTGACCCCTGGGGCCCCTGACCTGGAAAAGCTGCCACATGGATTTGGGCATTCTACTTATTAGCTGCTGTCAAGTCACCCTCAACTCATGGCAACCCCATGCACAACAGGATCGGACCACTGTGATCCATAGGGTTTTCACTGGCTAATTTTTGGAAGTAGAGTACCAAACCTTTCTTCCTAGTCTTAGTCTGGAAGCTCCACTGAAACCTGTTCAGCATCACAGCAACACACAAGCCTCCACTGAGAAACGGGTGGTGGCTGTGCATGAGGTGCATTGGCCAGGAATTGAACCCCGTTCTCCAGGACGGAAGGTGAGAATTCTAACACTGGACCACCACTGCCTCACATATATACATGCATACATATATACATACATAAATGTTAACTAATTACCCAGGGGCAGTGTCACTTATTAAGGGACCATGCAGAGATTTCTAAATTATTTTATCTGCCCAGCATCTGCCCCCACCACACCTTCTTTTGAGAATAGCAACCCAATTTCCTTTTGGAAATTTCCTCCCAAGATGCCTCACCCTTCCCTGCTTGAGGTGGTCACGTGACCCAAGGTTGGCCAATCAGACTCTCTCACTGGGCCCCTGACTCTCAAGTGGAGTGTCAAGGGCAGAAAGGGAAAGCAGGGGTGTGTTTGTCCCAAGGAAATCCTGTCCCCAGGCCCCTAGAAGTGCCCAAGTTCCTGTCCTTTCCTAAACCTGGTTCCCTAGCCTTTCAGCTGATTCTGAGCTCTCCAATCCCCTCCCAATAAATTCTGTTTCAGCTTAAAGTGGGCAGAGTTGGTCTCTGCTGTCTGCAGTCTGTGAGGAACTGTTACTCTGGTGGACCCCAAAGAGCCACAATGCCTAGCAGTCACACCCTTATGTAGTCACACCCTATGAAACCGGGCTGGCTCAGTGACCTGCTTTGACCAAGAGAAGGTGGCAGAAGTGACACTGTGCCAATGTTGAGAGCCTAAGCCTTAAGAAGACCTGACAGCTTTCATTTGTGCACTCTTAGAAGTCAGCTACCCTGAGACCACCATGCTGTGAAGAAGCCCAAACAGCCATGGGGAGAGGCCATGAGGAGGAGAATGGAAGCATTCCATCGAAGGGCCCAAATGAGCTCCTACTGGGGCCAGTACGAGCTGCTAGCCATTTGAGTGGGACCAGTTTGGACTTTCCAGCTGATATAAAATAAAGCAGAAAGATCACTTGGTCAACCCACAGAATCACTAGCAAGAAACTGTTGTTTTAAGCCACTGAGTCTGGGGTGTTTTGTTACCCAGCAGAAACACAACCTAAAAACCCTGATATGATACTGACTAGAGCCCATTTCTCCACTGGAATGTCACAAATGACCTAGGATAAGTCAAGAATGTTTGTTATCTCTGCTACATGGCTTTATTTAGATGAGCACTTCGAGGAGAACACAATTCATTCATTCGTTCAATCATTCAAAGAGGCAGAGAGTGGAGCACTGATGGCACAAAGATGAACACGTTTAAGAAGCTTATTATGTTCTAATGCGAGAATCACAAACAGTGCCTCAGCTTCCTCATCTGTAAAATGGGAATGATAATACCCGTTGCCATCGAGTTGATTCCCACTCATAGTAACCACACAGGACAGAGTAGAACTGCCCCATGGGGTTTCCAAGGCTGTAAATCTTTACGGATGCAGACTGCCACATTTTTCTCCCACTGGGAATGATAATAGGCCCTACTTAAAAGGGCTGCTGTGATGATCAATTGCTACATAACATGTACTCAATAGATATTAGATTTTATTACTATTATAAACAAAGTTGCAATGCATTGCCCCAATGGAAGTGTTTCCATTTGCTACAAACAAAGTGTCACAGCAAGTGACCTAAACTCAAATGTCTACGTGAGCCAAGCAGGTAATGTAAACAGGTGAAGTGGGCCCAGTGTAAGAAAACTCATGGGTCCCTTTCTCTCCAGCTCTCATTTTACCACTTTTGATAGGTGTAAGATCAGAGAACTATTTCTCCACTATGAGAAAAACAGCAGGGCAGTTGCAGTGATAAACAGCAACCGAACTTGGCTGCAATCATAGGCAGCAACAGGGAGCAGTAGGGACTGTGGCAAACCAGAGAACATCTGGTCAGTGGGAATAAGAGCCCAGGGTGGTCATAAATGGCCCATATCTCCCTATTTTTCATCTCCTTATTTTAAAAATGCAAAATATCACAACTGTTAAAGTGGGCCAACAAACCTTTTAAAAGTTTCAAAACAGTGTGTAGGTCAAACAAAACATGTCTGTGAGTGGGATATAGCCCCTGGGTTGCCAACCTGCGATGTCCTATTTTAACAGGATGGTTGAGCAAGGAGACTTCTTTGTGCCTCACCTTCCTCATCTGTAAACTGGGGACTAGGATATTCCTGTGTCAGAGAGTTGTCCCACGGCCACATATGCAAAACACTCAGAACGCTTCCTGGCACATAGAAACTACTCAGTAAGTGTGAGCTTTTAGAAGTGTGGGTTGGGGAAAGGAGGCGAGAGAGGCAGGTCACCGGTGTCATGATAACTGGTGTCTTAGGCTGGGTTCTCTAGAAAGGCAAAACCAGTAAAGTGTATAAATATCCATATAGAGAGATTTATATCAAGGAAACGGCTCACGCAGCTGCAAAGGCTGGAATGTCCCAAGTCCATGGGTCAGGCTGGAGGCTTCTCCTGACTCACGAAGCTGCAGGTGCTGGCATACCAAAGATCAGCAGGTCAGACAGCAGACCTCTGGCTCACAGGCTGCGGGGACTGATGAACCCCAAGATCAGTGTAAGATGGCAGGTAAGCTGCTAGCTCAAGTCCCAAGAACCGGAGGTCAGAGGAACAGGAGCCAGCTGCAGGATCCAGAGCAAGCAAAAGCCGGTGATCTTTGCCAGAAAGTCCATCTATATTGGATACAGGCTGCACCCTCAAGGAAACTTCTTTTCGACTGATTGGCTGCTTATAACAGATCTCCTCATGGAGGTGATTTTACCTTATATCAGATCTCATTATGGAGGTGGCTGAGTGCCAGGAGGGTGCAGGAACCATGAGAATGTTTAAAACCAACCCTGCCCTCCCCAACCTTTGATTTGTGCAAGTGGCAAACAGGTTCTTGACTTCCTTGTGTTGTAGTCACCTTTGAGCAAAGACCCTCAAACAATAGATTCAGATTAGCTAGTAGCTCTCCAAGCCTTCTCCTTCCTTGCTTCTTATGGTCAAAAAATATTCAAGAAGCACCTATAGGGTGCCAGGCCCTGTTCTAGGTGCTGGGTATGTAGCAGTGAACAAGACAGACAAGGTCCCTGCAACCACAGAGCTTGCTCCCTAGTGAGTGGAGAAAGGACAAAGAACGTGTCAGCAAATAAGTAAACTGAGGTAATTCTGGAGAGCAATAACTACTATAAACATAAAACAGGGTGTCATTCTAGGCATATGGGTATTCTAAGGAGGTGACATTTGGGCTCATATGGAGACCTGAAGGATCAGGAGTCAGCCATGTGAAAGGCTTGAAGGAAGAGCATTCAGGCAGAAGGAACAGCAAGTGCAAAGGCCCTGAGGTTGAAACAAGCACTGATGCATCTAAGGAAAAGAAAGGTGGCCAGACTGTGTAGGACAGAGTAGCATATGGCAAAAGAGTTTGGACTTTATTACATATGCAGTGAGGCCCTGGAGGAGGGTTTTACTAGGGGAGTTGTCATCGCCTATATGCCCTATAGGGACTTTGCAGAAATGACCAGCAGAGGGCACCCCATCCCGCACCTTCTCTCTCTGCTTCAGTGGTTCTCAAATTCAGCTGTACGTTGGAATCACTTGGGATAGCTGTAAAATATCCTGATGCCCAGCAGACCTCTCCCAGGGACACTGATTTCATTGGTCTGGGCTGTGGCCTGGGCACTGGGATTTTTTAGTTTCCTGGAGATTCTGTCAGGAACCCCTGCTCTACTTGCAGGCACCTCCATCTGTGTACGTGGTGACATGCCCTGCCTTGGGCTCCCAGGACCTAAAAGCCAGTCTTCTCAGAACAGGTTGCCTGGATGGTGCACACAGTTAAGTGCTCAGCTGCTAACCAAAAGGGTGGCAGTTCAAACCCACCCAGTGGCTCCACGGGAGAAAGCCCTGGTGATCTACTTCTGTAAAGATTACAGCCTAGGAAACCCTATGGGGCAGTTCTACTCTGTCACATGGCGTAGCTGTGAGTCAGAATTGACTCAACGGCACTCAACAACAACTCTTATATCAATCTTCTATACCTTCTTCATCTCCTGTCTAGGGTGGAAGCCACTGATACCTAGATTAACCCAAGAACCCACAACCCCACTCATTGGACAGGTTGGTCCATGCCAAACACATGGATTTGTTTCATCTGGCTGGCTAAGCACGTCAACAAGGAGGGTGCCTAGCCAAAGAGGAGCTTGTGGCGACTCTCTGAGGCAGACACTGGGGGTGAACTTTCCCCTTCTTCCTTGGTTTATAGGACCCCAACTTTGTTCAGCAGGTGGACCCTCCCCAACCCAGGCAATAAACAGGCATTAGTCTAAGCCAGTGGCAGTGGTGGTTCAGTGGGAGAATTCTTGCCTTCCATGCAGGAGACCTGGGTTTGATTCCTGGCTAACGCACCTCATGTGCAGCCACCACCCGGCTGTCAGTGGAGGTTTGTGTGGTGCTATGATGCTGAAAAGGTTTCAGTGGAGCTTCCAGACTAAGACAGACTAGAAACAAAGGCCTGGTGATCTACTTCTGAAAATCAGCCAGTTAAAACCCTATGGATCACAATGGTCTGACAGTGTTGTGCATGGGTTTGCTGTGAGTTGGGGGCCAACTTGATGGCAACTAACAACCTCCCAGGAGTGCTTTGGGAATTTGTGGGGGCTTTAAAAAAACTGTTGCTGAAAATATACACAGCAAAACATACACCAATTCAACAATTGCTACATGTGCACTGGTGACATGGATACATTCTTCAGGTCGTACAACCATTCTCACGGCTCCTCCCCGGCTGACACAAACTCACTGTCTGTGGGGGCTTTGTGGTTGTCACAGTGACTGGGGGGTGCTACTGGCACTTAGTGGCGGTGGGGGTGGGAGGAAGGATGCTGAATATCTTGCAATGATACATGCAATGAAGAATCACCCTGTTTCCAGCACAACTTTCTGATGTCCCACTGGACATCTGTGTAGGGGAAGACGCTGTTTTCAATGACCTGAGTCTAGAAATGAGCTTTGTTTCATGTAGAAACAAAAGGTGTTTGTATGGTTTTACTCTTCACGGACTCTTCCAGGAATGCTACCACTAAGTAAAACTGAGGGAGGACTGCAGTTTGTTTTGTTTGGGTGTTTTGGCAAACTGTTCACTATTTTGGAAAATGACATCATTTATGGCCATACCACCTGTGGTATTTGAGCTGCCAAAACCACACGCCCATATCCTGTGTCTGTAGCTGTCAGGCTAATGTGATTCTATACAAGTGTGAGCACCTGACTGCTTCATTATGTCTTCTAATGTACTTGTAAAGGAACACTGGTGGTGCAGTGGTTAAGCACTCGACTGCTAACTGAAAGGTTGGGGGTTTGAACCCACTCAGTGGCTCCACAGGAGAAAGACCTGGTGATCTGCTACTGTAAAAATTACAGCCTAGAAAACCCTACAGGGCAGTGCTACTCCGTCACAAGGGGTCACAATCGACTTGATGGTACCCGACAACAACAGCAATGTAGTTGCACCTCAGCACTTACATACAGCAATACATATTTTTAATTACAAACCACTTTTCTTTCAATCTTCCTTTCAATTACAGTCAGTGTTTTATTGATTTAAAAAATTCACGCATGTAGGTAAGTTATATTGTCTATGAATTTAATTGCAAGTAAACCTGGTATTAAAACTATTTGCTATAAGCCCATGTGAACCACAGCCTCTTCTAGCCCGACAGCAGAAGAACTAGATGGTGGCCGGCTACCACTACTGACCGTTCTGACCAGGGACACAATAGAAGGTCCTGGTTAGAATGGGAGGAAAATGGAGAACGAAACTCAAATTCATAAAAAAGACCAGACTTGCCGGACTGATAGAGACTAGAGGAACCCCCGAGACTATCACCCTAAGATGCCCTTTTAACCTGGAACCGAAGCCACTCCCAGAGGTCACCTTTCAGCCAAATAATAGATTGGCCTAAAAAATAAACAATAACACCCGCGAGGAATGTGCACCTTTAAACAATCGACTATACAAGACCAAACAGTCAACATTTAACCAAAACCAAAGATGAGAAGGCAAGGAGGGCAGGGAAACTGGATGGATGGAAATGGGGAGAGTGCTGACACATTACGGGGATTGTAACCAATGACACAGAACAATTTGTGTATGAATTGTTGAATGGGGATCTAATTTGCTATGTAAACTGTCACCCAAAACACAGTAAAATATTATAAAAAAGTATTTGCTATAAGAAGAGGGTGTTTGATCCATTAATATTGGCAACCCCTGAGCTAAGTCAAGCATGAAAATCCCATTTCCCCAGTATTTTGTTTTGGGGTGACTACAAAACCTAAAACAAATCACTCTTAGAAGAAATACAACCAGAATGTGCCTTAGAAGGGGGGATGGTGAGACTTCAACTTGCTTACTTTAGTCATCAGGAAAGAGCAATTGCTAGAAAAGGACATCATGTCTGGTAAAGCAGAGGCCCAACAAAAATGAGGGAAACCCTCAATGGGATGGACTGACATGAGCCACAGCAATGGACTCACACACTATTGGTCGTGAAGATGGCAGGAGACGGGGCAACATTTCATTCTGTTATACGTAAGAAGTTTGCCATGAGTCGGAGCCACCTTGACGGCAACTAACAGCAACTAACAACAAAACCTAGCCCAGGAAGAATGAGACATAAGGAAGTCTGCTGGAGTGGGGACTTATTGGAAGGATTTTTGATCTCTGATTTAAAGAGAGATAGTAAGGAGTCTAGCCCTTTATTCCCACTTTGTATGAGATTGTGATGTCTGGAGCTGTGGTAGCTATTTTGAGACCACGAGGCAATAGGGCCGAAGACATGATGAGGACAGAGGAGGAGAACAGAAAGATCTTGAGCCCTTAATGACATCATTGTACTGCCAAACCAGCCTAGGGGCTTCCTGCCTTTGGACCTCTTGTTACGTGAGCTCATTAAATATTTCTATTGCTTAAGCCACTCTCAGCCAGGTATTCTATTACTTGCAGCTGAATGCTCAAATGATTAGGCCTCCAAGCCACTAAGAATCCTAGTAGGCTTTCGTGTTCTCTGAACTAGCCAGATGAATGACCTGCATTCAGAAGTCTGTGGACAGCATCTGTCTCTAATGCAGCTTTTGGAGGGTCTGATTTTCACCAGAGCATGAACATCTCCTGAACAGCTGTGGGCGAACAGTTCTGTTCAACCTCTTGCCAAAAAGTTCTACTTCTCTGGCTACTGAGGTGGGTCAAATCCCCTGCTAGGACCCTGACTCAAAGCCAATAAGAAAGGCTGCTGGCAAGTTTCTTTCCTGAACACATCTGGCTCCCACCTGGCCAAACACGTCCTGGGCACAGCTCATGGTCCCCGCGGATGGCCCAGCCCATCAACTCACATACGTGAGAGCTGCCTGTAACCAACAACTCTGGGATTAGGATCGAATTTACAGACGTCTCCAGAAATGCCCAGGTGTGCAGAGCTGTGGGCCAGGACTTTCATAAGATGACGCTATGTGTCAGAGGCCAGGGCCACAGGGCAACGTGTGTTTTGGAATCATCTGAAGAGACTGTGGAGAACTCAGAACAGGGGTGGCCCCTGTTAGAATTCCGCAAAGTCGGGCTGGAGGAGACGCTTTGAGGCCCTGCTGGAAGCTGGTCCACTAAGGAGGCATGGTGCTGCCTGTGAGGAACGGGATCCCACAGGATCCTAAGCAACTTCCCAAGGGGATCTGCTGCCAAGAGACCACTATTTAGTTCTGTCTGCTAACCACTGAGCAGTGAGGAGGTGGACAAGAGGGGCTTGGCCTGAGCCTTCAGGAACTTCCTGGGACACCAAGAGGAGTCAGCATGTGGGACGTGCTAAAAATAGTCACCAAATAGATGCCTGACGGGCACTGGGTGGGATGGGGGAGAACCACACCAGAGAACAGAATACATCCTCCCTGATGATTGAGTCCAATCCCACGGCTTAGAGTAGCATCAATGAGCTGATGACACTCAAGTTTAGATTGCCAGCTCCAACCAGCCCCAGGATTGTCTTGTATACCCCCGACCCACAGAGCTTTCAGACACCCAGGTGGAGTGGCGGCTCAAACCCAACATCTCCAGAATTAAACTCCTGATCCCCCTCACCAACCTACCACCAAACCTTCTCTCCTAGTCCTCCTCATTTAGGAATCACCCTACACTGGGATGCCCAGTCATCTTTGATTCCTTGGCACTACTGACATTTGGGGCTGGATCATTGGTTGTGGAGTCCCTGGGTGGTGCAAACGGCTAACCGCTCGACTACTAGCTAAAAGGCTGGCAGTTCCAACCCCCTCAGAGGCGCCTTGGAGGACAGACCTAGAGATCTGCTTCCCAAAGGTCACAACTTTTAAAACCCGATGGACCACAGTTCTACTCTGCAACACACAGGGGTGCCAAGAGTTGGAATCGACTTGGGCAACTAATAAGAACAACAACCATTTGTCGTGGGGTCTGTCCTGCACATTGTAGGATGTTTAGCAGCATTCCTGGCTCTATCCACTAGATGCCAGTTGCAACCCCACCCCCAGTGGTGGCCGCCATATATGTCTCCAGACGTTGCCAAATGTCCCCTGTGGGACAAAACCAACCAGGTTGAGAACCACCAGAAAGCCCCACTGCCTCTACATCCAAAATCTATCCCCGACCCACGCACTCACACCATTTCCATGGGTACCACCACCATCAGGCCTGCCCTGGCCCAGTGGCATCACCAGGAGGGCACAGGGGGTGTGGACTGCACGGGGTGACACTGTCAGAGGACGTGACACCACAATGATTGTACATAAAAATATCCCTGTAGTTAGTTATAAGAGCAAAAACATTTTTTGTAAGCTCAGCTTACATGTATCAATACACCTGCAAGGCTAACACTCTATGCTAATTTACTTTTTGAACCTTCTAACGCACTCTGGTCAGAGCTATCATTATTAGCCAATTACAACGATGCTTCGAATCACATGGTTTCATCTGCACATGCTATTAGCACTTGCTGTTGTTCTTTTTGCTGCTGGAGTTTTTATAGTTGCTGATTTTGTCAAATTTCTTGGTGTTTTAGCTACAATATTGTGGTAATTAGTATTTGTGAACCTGTACCAATAACTTTTTTGAGAATGTAGTAGTAATCAAAGGAAAAGAAGGAGTGATATACGTGAATTATGATTTATGCATAACAGTGAAAAAACATTTCTAAGGGTTCTGTATGGCCTTGTACAGCAGGAGGTCCAAAGGGGGATGATACCATGAGTTACCACACTGGGAGACCCCAACCCTAGTGACGCCACTGCCCTGACCTCCTGGCTTCCATGTGCAACGCATCCTTCTCAGAGGAGCCACAGAGATCTTTGCAAAACAGCCATCACGTCATTCCCTCACTTAAAACGCTCCAATGGTTTTCCATTCCATTTAAAATAAAATCTGAGTTTCTCACCCTGGCCTATATTTCTCATCTCTGACCTCACCTACTACCACCCTCTCCCTCACTCACCACTCCCCATCCCACTGGGCTGCTGTTCTGTTTGGTACAGGTGTCTTGGGCAGGCCACACTTCCTCTGGCTTGTTCTTCCCTCCATCTGGAATGTTATTCTCACTGGACACCAGCTCCTTCTCAAAAGTGAGGTCGAAACTCAAAGGTCACATCCTCAGAGAGGTCTTCCCTGACCACCTGCCAAATGTTTCCCCCCACCCCGTTCCCACTGGTGAGGTCATTTCCCATCATGCCACTATTTTGTGAGTCCACCGTAGAGTCTGTCAGCTTCTGAAAGACTCGTGGACATGTCTGCTTGTGTATCATCTGTTTCTCACCCTCTGCAACCAGAGAGGAAAGCAGGAAAGCAGGCTTCTGTCTTGTTCACCCCAGAACCTAATACAGCAACTAGCACACAGTCGATGCTCAATAATTCCAGGGGATGGAAGAAGACCAGACTTATCGGTGTGACAGAGACTGGAGGAACCCCCGAGACTATGGCCCCCAGATACCCAGAACTGAAACTGTTCCTGAAGCCCACTTTTCAGACAAGGATTAGAGAAGCCTATAAAACAAAAAATAACACACGTGAGGAACGCGCTTCTTCTTAGTTAAATCAAATGGGCTACTCCTGTCCAAAAGCAAGAATAGAAGGCAGGAAGGGACAGAAACTGGAAGAATGGACACAGGGAACCTGGTGTGGAAAGGGGGTGTGTGTGCTGTCACATTGTGGGGATTGCAACCGATGTCACAAAACGATATGTGTATGAATTTTTGAATGAGAAATTAACTTGAGCTGTTAACTTTCACCTAAAGCACAACAAAATCAGAAAAAAAAAAAATTCCATGGGCACTGACAAAGAGGAATGCCCTCTGAATGTGTATAGCAGCTGACTGAATGCCTTCACACCCCTGTTCTCCTGGAGAGCATTTTCCTTCCCTTCCGCAGCCTCCAGCTTAGGCAGGAAGACAGGGGTCCTCTTTCCCAAACCTCCCTGCTGACACGGAACACGCACTGGTTCATTGCCCAGCTTCCAGCATCCTCTCTGGGAGTTTGATTCGGCGGGGTCTGGTCTAGGGTCTGGAATTTTCCTTTCTGGACAAATGTCTCCAGACAAGTCTCATGGTGGAAGGTGGCCACCAGAAAGCACAGGATCAAGGCCAGGCTGCACTCTTAAAACAAAATGGAGATGGCTTCATCACCATCACCGCTCACATTAGCACCCCCCCTTCCTCCCCTCCGGTCACAGGCATTGGCTATTTGTCCCTCCAGCAACTAGGCTTCCCTTTTACTGGGGAGCTATGGAGTCCCTGTGGAGTCCTGGGGTGGTGGATGATTAAGTGCTCAGCTGCTAACTTAAAAGTTGGTGGTTTGAATCTACCCTGAGGTGCCTCAGAAGAAAATCCTGGTGATCTACTTCCAAAAAATCAACCACTGAAAACTCTATGGAGCACAGTTCTACTTGGACACACATGGGGTCACCATGCATCAAAACTGACAGCAGCTGGCTGTTTTTTTGTTCCCTCAGCTTTGGGGTCTCAGTCGGTTTGCCCTCCAGCCCTAGGGTTGGACCTACAACCCTGACCTAAGCCAATTGTTGACAATTCATTTCCTTGGCCTGTGAATGGTTCAGAGGTGAGCACATGATGTAAAACAGTCCAATCAGAGGGACACTTGGGGAGTGGGTGGGCGTTATCAGAGGCTCCTCTGTCCTGTGTGGTTGGCCCAGAGAGGACGAGGCACTGGCTCCTCAGCTGCCATCTTGACGCCTCAATTATGGTCACAGTCAATGTTTATTGAGGGCTCACCTGTGTCAGACGGGCACTAAACACTTGCCATGGATGATCTCATATCATCCTTTACCACAAACCAGGAAATGGGTGTTATTATCATCGTCATTTGTCAGATGAGAACAGGAAGCACAGAAAGGTTAAGTTACAAGCTCAAGTTCACACAGCAGGGTAGGTAGTCTGGCAGTCTGGCTCTCCTAACTGCTCCACTCCTTGGAGCTGGAGAAAGAGACCAACACCACGGAAGGCAGAGCAGAGACAGAGAGAAGCTGACTTCTCAGGATACAGTTTCAGCCCAGAATCCAACTGCGCCTGAAGCTAGGGCTACCTTAGGACATTATGGCTATGAAAGCCAGCAAGGTCCCTTCTTTTCTCTTAAGCTGGTTTGAGAGTTTTTTTCCCCTTTTCTGTGGCTTGCAAGAGAAAGGATTCTGATTACTTTGCTGTCCTTCTAGGAAAATACCCCAACTGGTCTTCCATTTGCAATTTGCACAGAGCGGCTGCTCAGTAAACACCAGCAGATGCGGAAGAAGGATACTCCTCTCACTTTCTGCCCATTAGCTCTGGGCCTGCAGCCTTAACACCTAACTGCGGCCAGCCCAGTGCCTCTTCCCCTTTAGGCTTCGAGTCAGGCCTAGTTCCCTAGCAACCACCCCAATTAGGCAATCTCGCCATTTATCAGCATGCCAATTAATTATAATGATCTTAATAATCTCCCAATTAGATAGTGCCTTGAATCTGGCGAGATCAGGGGCATTTGCAGATTCCCCATCAGAGGCCTTCACAAGAAGGCCCAGTAAAGGCCAGGCCCAGGAAGCCCTCCTTAGCCAATAGGTCGGCGTGAAAGGCTCGCCCTCCCCACCCACTGGCCACACAGGTCCAGCTGGAAACAGTGTTCTAGACCCCGCAGCCACCCCTGGAGGGGCAGGTCAGCACCACTCCATCTCCAATCACAGGAGGGTCTTACCTCGCAGGGAATCTTTACTCTTTGCCAATGTGATTTCAGGGGCTAAAACCTTCCTCTCAGACGCCATGTTTTTTTCCCTTCAGCCATATTTGATATTCTACTTTGCATTTTGAGTAGAGGGAACATGTGTGCAGACTCACAGGCAGAATGAAAAGCCACCACACAACTGCATGTTTCCTCAGCACAAAGGAAACCGAAACACAAATCCGAAATTCCCCCAAAAGTGGATGCTAGTGGAGACAAGTGGGATTATTGAGGGGTCTCTACTTCCTGAAGTTTTAGTGTCTCAGTAGGTTTTCTTCCGCTGAGCAAGTGTTTCTTCTACATTTGGGAAAAAAGGTCAAGGTCGTTGAGGCAGGATAGCGCAGTGGTTTGGATCGTAGACCCTGGAGCCTGAGGGCCTGGCTTGAACTTTGGCTCCACCACTTAACAGCTGAGGGTGAGTCAAGAATCTTCTCTGTGCCTCAGTTCCCCTGTCTTCAACATGGCGACAACCATGGCACCTAGCTTACAGGGTTGTTGCGCGGATTAAATGAGTTAGTATGTGTGAAAGACTTAGAACGGTGCCTGGCCTATGAAAGCGTTATCAATCACCTGAAATCTACACTGAGTCCTTTCTTTTAACTACAAAGTGGGCAGAAATGCTAATATTCTGCAGGACAGGGCTCTCGGTCTCCTTCTGAGGGGCAAAGTCTACAAACAGATAATGGCCAACACTTGCTGGAGTGGCTCACAATCCCCATCTGGCTAACTCAGGAGACGAGAAGCTGCCCCCTGGAGGCAGGCCCAGACCTGCCTGGTTGGACCAGATCCAGAAAAAGGGAGAGGGAAACATGAGCCCGTAATCCAAAGGAGGACTTCAAATGTCAGTGGGCGTGCAAAGGTCCCTGGGTGGCATAAACAGTTTGCCCTTGGCTGGTAACCAAAAGGTTGGTGGTTCGAACCGACCCAGTGACACCAAGAGAGAAAGGCCTGGCAATCTTCCGTAAAGATTATAACCAAGAAAACCCTATTGGAGCAGTTTTACTCTATAACACACGGGGTCTCCTAAGTGGCAAAACAACGACAGAAACAAAATCAACAATAAAAATGTCAGTGGGTGTGCAAACGCACATCAACCGGCTCCTCAGATGACTGTCGTATCAAGCTGCTGGACAGGAGACAGACACGCCTGTGTGCAGCCACACACGGACAAACGTCGCCACACATGGGCATGCACACACACACTGCCACACACATGGGCATGCACACACACACACACTGCCACACACAGGTGCAGGCCCACACACATACACACTGCCACACACGTGGGCATGCACACACACATACACACTGCCACACACGTGCATGCACACACATATACACACTGCCACACACGTGCATGCACACACATATACACACTGCCACATGCACGTGCATGCACACACGTACACACTGTCACATACACGTGCAGGCCCACACACATATACACTGTCACATACATGTGCATGCACACACATACACACTGCCACACACGTGCATGCACACGCATATACACACTGCCACACACACGTGCAGGCGCACACACATACACATGGCCACGTACATGTGTGTGCACACTGCCACACATGCATGTGCACGCACACACACACACTGCCACACACGCATGTGCATGCGCACACACACTGCCACACACGCATGTACATGCACGCACACACACTGCCACACACGCTTGTGCACGCACACACGCACACACGGCCACACATGCCACATTGTTGTCACCAAGCCCAGGCTTTTTACAACCAAGTCATCAGTCAATCCTTAAGTCTGCAAACTTAACATGTTATTACGGTTTCAGAAAAAGCCATCAATTCAAATAAAAAAACCCAAGAAACATATACAAACCCCAAACCCCAAACCCCAAACCCACTCTAACCCTGTAGCAGTTATGCCCACAGCCTGCCTTCATGTACATAAACTTTACCGAGGAAGGAAGATACTTTATGTGCAAATGTCCAGCCTTTCATCAGCCAAGCCCATCACCATCACCCTTCAAGCTGCTTATTAGAACATTAAATTACACACACGGACAGGCTGTTCCGAGGGAGTTTTCTCTGCTTGCCAACAAGCAAAGCTGGGAGAACATCCTAGAGAGCCAGTGGTCTTCAGTCTGTCTTCTCCAACCCCTTTCCATATTTAATGAATGACTCTAATTTAATTAAAACCCTCTAGTGGTTCTGTAACGGGTAGCGGAGTTGCAGAAAGAAATCCCCTTCATATTAACTACAAGATGAGAGTAACTATTCCTGCTCTGGGGAGTGACACCCGCCAGGCTGTCCTCCAGGGAGAGCCCATCTCCCCTGCTCCCCATGTGCCTCCCCAGAGAATCTGCTCAGAGTAGCCTCCCGTTCTCTGCCCCAAAGGAGGGAGGGCAGCACTGTGGGAAAGAGGTAGGGGACAGATGGAGGGGCGAGAGGGCGGCTGTCCCAACGTGCACAGATGTGCAAATACCCAGATTCAAACGTAAGCTGAATGTAATTACTTGGTTAATTAAATATTGACTTTTAACTCAAAAAGTGATTAAAACAAGCTGCAGGGAAGACGGTCCAGAAAGGAGAGGGACAAGGGATGACTCAGAACCATCAAAAAGGGGGTGAGGAGGACCGGGTTATCTAAATGAAGGCCTGTGCTTGCTCTTTCTACTGCATGCAGGCGCCTACTGTATGCAGGGGAGTGGTCTTCAGTCTCTGGACAGGTGGGGGAATTGCTGACAGAGGCCATTGTTCAAAACTCGGATTTGCAGATTTCTTCTTACAGTTTTCCACTCTAAGGCCCATATCTTTACTTGACTGCCCTACGTGTGGACCGGGTGGCTCTGGCGGGCAGGGAGTAGAGAACGTTTTCCCAGGTTTCCCTGGCACGAGGTGGTGTGCCATAAATGCTTGTGGAATGAATGAATGAATGACTTAACTAGTAGAAGCAATTATTATTATCGTTATTATTTTTAAGTTCACTCCTAGAAATCGCTACAACTTTGCAGTCAGACTTTTGAAAACCTCGGGAGCCCAGGAAAGAGAGATCTCCCTTCAGGGCCATGAGAACTGGGTCTGCCCTGGCCTGGGAGGAAGTTTGCCTTTTCAATCTCATTTGCCCTTGTGGTATTTGCGAGTTCCCAGTCTGAGATCCGGTCCACCGCTTTCTCCTGTCCTGCCCGGGCAAGCCCCACGTGGGCCGGTTTCTAACCCGTCGGTTGGGTCTAAATCCAAAGGGGTCAACGAGGCCATTCTCCTGCGGCCGGCGGGCTCAGGCGCGCTTCCCCCGGGGTCTCCAGGGCACGATGTGGCACGTCCGCGGGTCAGGGGCTTGCCTAGCCCGCCTGCGGGGTCAAAAGGGGCATCCCCCTGCGGCTGGCCGGCGCCCGAGCCTCTCTCCTCCTGCTTGCCGGGGCCCCCCCTCGGCGCGCGACGCTCGGGCCGACCCTGGCTTACCTGGGCGGCGCTCGCACCCAGGAGAGGCTCGGGCTCCGGCCCCGGGGGGCTCCCGCCAGGCCCAGCGCCCCTTCCCCGCCCACCTGCCCTCGCGCCCCACTCACCGCGCGCTCGACTCGGGCGGCCTCAGCTGGCTCGGGGCGCCACCTCTGCCGCAGCCCGGCCCGGCCGAGGGGCGCAGTGGACTCCGCGCCGCCGCCGCCGCCGCCGCTGCTGCCTCCGCCGCCGCCGCCGCCGCCGCTGCTGCATCCCCCGGCGAGCGCGGCTGCTGCTCCTCCTCTCCCTCCTCCTCCCCGCCCCCTGCTCCGCCACCGCCCCGGCCCCCGCCCCGGCGCACCGCCCTCGCCAAAGTCCGTCTCTGCGCCCCGCCCGGGCCGCTCTTAGTCGCCCCTGAGCAGCCGGCGGCGCGGCCCGAGCCAGCCCCTTGGCACCGCGCGGCCAGGCCCCCGCCTCCTGCGAGCTGCCGGCCTCCGCGCGGAGGAGGGAACGCCGGGCTGGGAGCGTCGGGGTCGGAGACCACGGGCGGCGGGGAACCAGGGAGCTGGGGACAGGGACCGCGGGCGCCGCGGAGCCGGGGACGAGGACTGCGCGGCGCTTTACCTTCGGCTCGGGGACGCGCGGCCCAGCTGCCCCGGCGCACGGCCTTTGCCCCCGAAGTCCGGCCCCGGACGGGGGGACGAGCCAGGTCCCTGCCGCTCTCAGCGTCCCGATGCCTCTGGACCCGGCCGGCCGCGCTCCCGGCACCGGGCGCGCACCCTCGGCGGGACACACGGACGCACACTCACCCGACACACACTCGCTCCGGTCTCGCCCTCGGCGCAGAGTTGAAACAGATGTGGGATTCACCCAGGAGCTAGGAAGGAGGGAGGGACGCGAGCCCGAACCCTGAGTGTGTGTGTGTGTGCGCGCGCGCCACACCAACGGGGGGGAGGGGGCGGGGGGGCATGTCTAATCAGTGAAATACTGTAATAAAGTCAGGAGGGCCACCGATCAGGTCTACCCAGCTGCAAACGAAGAGATTCTTGCTTCTTTTTCGCTTTGTTTTTCTCCTCCCTTCGAGCTGGAAGGAGCCAAGTGTTCCGCGGGGCGTGCGACAGCCCAGGCCCAGGCGCTCCCTCGTAATGGTACATTAATAAATGTTTTCTTTTATCTCCTTTCACAGGGGCTCGCCCGCGTCTGCAAACACCGACCGCCTTTGCTGAAAGCCGGGCTCTCGCCTCTAACTCCACACATTTATCATTGGAGACGCCGGCTGGAGCCGGGGCCCACAGCTAGATCGCAGGGTGAACTGCCCACGCGCCTGGGACCTTCCCAAGTGCTCCGGAAGCTCCCCAAGAAATTAACTTGAGCTCAAGTGAAAATAGCAGCCGTTGCCCAGAAATGGCCCGGGTATAAGAAAGGAGAAATCAGCTTCCTCCAAAAGGGGAGGAATTCAACTCAAGGTGGCGCTGTCTACCGCGGTTTCCATTGTCCTCAGCGCCACAGAAGAGCCTGGAAGGGGGCAGAGGGGACAGGGCTGAGAGGTGGGCAAAGAGCAAGCAGAGAACCAACTAGCAGCTGCAGAAAATACAGCTGAGCTGCTAAGCGGAAACAGACCCTGATGAAAAGTGTGCTTATAGGCAATAGTAACTTATTTAAACTAATAATACCCTATTGATGTTATTATTATACCCATTTTACAGTTGTGGAAACAAACTCACAGGGAGGTTATGTAACTAGCCCAAGGTCACACAATTTTAAGTGGTAGACCCAGGATTTGAAACCAGGAAGCCTAGCCTCAGAGTTATGCTCTTAAATGTTAGGCTATTATTGCTTCCAAACGAGGTATCTCCTTTGTCCAATGTAGTCTCTTCACGTTAGTTAGGGTTGTCTGATGTAGCAAATAAAAATAGAGAACGACCACGGAGGCATACTTATATACTGAAAACTCTGCTTGTTTATCTGATTCAAATTTAACTGGGTGCCCTGTGTTTATCTGGCAGCCGGGTTGGGGCTCTAGACTTATCCCCAGCCCACATGATCTCCCTTAAAGACACCTGTTGTCGCTGAGTCGATTCTGACTCTTAGCGACCCTAAAGGACAGAGCAGAACTGCCCCATAGGTTTTCCAAGGATGTAAATCTCTACAGAAGCAGACTACAACATCTTTCTCCTGAGGAGCGGCTGGTGGAACCGCCAACCTTTTGGTTAGCAGCCTAGCGCTTAAAACACTGTGCCACCAGGGCTTCTTGTAATCTCCCTTCCAAACCAAACCAAACGAAACCCACTGCCATAGAGTCATAGTGACCCCATAGAGTTTCCAGGGCTGTAATTCTCTGTGGAAGCTGACTGCCACATCTTTCTCAAGTACACTGGTGGTTTCAAACTGCTGACCTTTAGGTTAGCAGTTGATTGCTTTAACCACTGTGCCACCAGGGCTCTTCATAATCTCCCTTAGCCACCTCATAAACCCAAACCAAACCAGTTGCTGTAGAGTTGATTCCAACTCGTGTGTCAGAGTAGAACTGTGCTTCACAGGTTTTCAGTTGCTGATTTTTTGGAAATAGATTGCCAGGCCTTTCTTTTGAGGCACCACTGGGTGGATTTGAACCTCTAGCCTTTTGGTTAGCAGCTGAGTGTGTTGACTGTACCACCTAGGGACTCCCAGATCAACGTACAGTATAAATATTAGAGGAACTGTGGGCTTTCTTTTTCAAATCAGGTCCCTGGCCCCACCTTTAACAGCATTGAAGTTGCTGATCTTCTGTCTTGAAACAGAATGTCAGGTTTGCTTCTTCACTATCAAGTATCAGAAATAACGGGGACCCCCTCTCTGCCTCATCTCTCCCGAGGGAAGGACACATTTCTGTAGAGCCTCTAGTACAGAGCTGCCCAACAGAAGTCTCAGGCGAGCTATGTATATCATTTTAAATTTTCTAGTAGCCCCATTAAGATCTAAAAAGAAACAGGTGAAATTAATTGTAATCTATTTTATTTAACTTGACATATCCCAAACACTTTCATTTTGACATGTAATCAGTATAGAACATTACTGATGAGATATCTTTCATTCTTTTTCCTTAAGTCTTTGAAATCCAGAGTGCATTTTACACTTACAGCACATCTCAGTTTAGGCCAGCCACGTGTGGCTAAGGTACCATATTGGACGTCGAAGCTCTAGTAGGTTCTTTGGTCCACTGCTGAGTGTTTCCATGAGGTTATCTCATTTAATCCTTTTAATGATCTTTCCAGAAAACTGATGTTCAGAGCTGCAAAGGAACTTGCCCAAGGTCACAAAGCTGGCAAGTGGGGTTCTGCTTGAGAGTGTGTCTGGCTTTGGGGTGCATACCCCACTGCAGCAGTGATTTTCTAATTGGACCTTTGGGGGTGCCTCTGGGGCCTGGGGTGGGGCAGGGAGGTCCAGGGGTGGGATCTCCCTTTTTACCTGCTTTTTATGTTGGGTTCTCAGGGGGTTTTCAGAATATTTCAGGGGGATGGGGAAATTTCCACTGCAAACTATTTGTACGCCATTGCGTTGCTGCACACTGCTTTCCTGCGGGCCTCAAGTTCATGAATGTGGCCTTCCCTCCTCCAAAAGAGTCCTGCCCACAATTTTCTGCTCCATTCCTGTCTCCTCATCAGGGAAACCCAATCGTGGAGGTGATGGGAATACTCCTGACCCTGAAGGTGGGGACTGTGGGCTGGGCCTACGGTGTTTGTTGGAGACTGGATTTTTCTTTCCGTAGTTGCTGTTCAAAGACCAAACATGGCGATGTTTGCTCCTTATTCTTCCTTAGGGAGGAGGGGGCAGATCTGTGTGTGTGTTCATCATAGGCAGCTGTGGTCAGGACTTCAAGCACCAGCTCAGACACTCACGGGGGTAGGAGGGCCTGCAAAGCGCAAGTCTGCAAAACCACACTGGTTTTCTATAATCACAGCAAACTCCACTGTCTTCTGTGTCCAATGTCTCAGCCTCAGTTTTCCAGGTTCCTTCCAGGCAGGTGGGGACTTGGGTCCCACTCAGGGGCTCAGTGTCTGCCTGGGAGATGTGAGGGGCCTCAGGTTCAGACGTCTCCAGCTTGGGACTCAGTCCAGGCCTAGGAGGGGTCTTTGCAGAATTCCCGGGACACTCTCAGCTTCCTGGTTCTCCAGCCCCTGCCCGCCCCCACTCACACTTGTTTGTCTCTCCTCAGCCTGATGAAATCTCTTAGTGATGGTGACTGTCCTGGCTGGATAACCCGCCTTTCCAGCTCATCCCTCTGCACCCCGAGGCTCCCCCCATTGTTGGTTTAACCTCTCAGGGACCTTTGTCTCGACACCTGTAGGCCTTGCTTCTTCCTTTTGCGAGCTCCTTGGCAGTGCTTTTGTGCAGAACGTCTGTCTGCTTCTATCTCGTCTGCAAGGTGATAGCTGCTGTTTTATTTCCATGACTCGTGCAGCAGCAACAACGGGCCTCTCTTGTGGTGTGTTTCTTTATTTCCACCAGAGGCTGAAACTCAGTCTGATTGTCTGAGCACTTCTAGCTGACTTTGGGTTGGAGTAGATGGGATTTTATGACGGTTGTAAAAGTCAAGCTTTTAACGTATCTCAAACAAATTGGCGTGTAAAGGAGAAACATTAAAAGATGGGGGTGGGGGTGGGGCTTGGGAATTTGAGGTGCTCTACTGGGGCACAGGTGGCTTTAATAATGCGCACAAGTTTGGCTGGAACGTCTGCAAACGACAGCAGAGAAGGCTGAAGAGCCACCCTCAGCTCCTGAGTCGGGACAATTTTGCACGGGTTTCAAAATACAAATTCCAGGATCATCTGTTACCATCTAAATTTGCAGTTAATTCTGCCTGAGTTTTCACTTAGACCCAAGCCGTCTTGTCAGTAGAAATGCAATTACATTAGAGACAAACTGTTTATGTTTCTTGAGATATTATGATAATGAAAAACAGCAGCGTAAACCACCAGTAAGTCAGACAAACATTAATTGTATTTCACGCCACCTCCCTGGGCCAGCACGCTGACATAGACTTGCTTGACTTCAGCAAAACAGGCCTAATCTTTGCAGTATAGTATATACATTTTCCCCCTTAATTACGCGGAATTGTATAGTCTAATTTATTCTAACGCCTGATGCCTGAAGTGCACATTCATGAATCAAGGGTTTGTTTGGGGGGGTGGGAGAATTCTAATCGAGTATAATTGCAGTCTCTTGGGTGCTGCTTATGAGTGTCCCAAGAGCACAATGATGGTTATTCTGAACTCTGTCTTATTCCAAAGACAGTTGGGCTGCCACCAGTTAAGATATTTTTTGAGGACACGTAACAGTGACAATTTGTTGCTTAACCACACACCAAGAGTTCTCATTTGGATAAGCAGGCAAGGAAGATTGAACACATGGAATTCACTATGTAATGAAATAGAAGCACACAAGCAGGATTAATACATGTGTAATTGGGTATTCAAATGAGTAACGTGGCCCCAAGCGGCTCAGCTGCAAATCTCTGTGGACAAGGCAGAGCACGTGGCTCTTTGGTGGACGAGTGCTTTCCAAAGGGGGAAGCAGCATCTGTTTGACAATTGCAATTCAATTTAGGTCTTTGTGACAGCACACCTTGCTTTAAAATCACCTTCCAGGAGAATCATTTGTAAACTGAATAATCACAAGCTAATTAATGGGGCTACTGATTTAATAAGAGCAGAGTGATGCTTCCAAGTGGCCCCGGGGCCAAGGTTCTAACTGCGGCTCTGCCCTCACAGGCTGGTGACTCCTTAGCTGACCTTCCCAAGCCTGTTTTCTCAACTTAAGAATGGGATAATAGCAATGACATTGCAGGTTGTCATGTGGATTAAATGAAATTCAAACCAAACCAGACCCACTGCCATCGAGTTGATTCTGACTCACAGCGACTATATAGGATAGAGTAGAACTGCCCATGGGGTTTCCAAGACTGTAATCTTCACGGAAGCAGACTGCCACATCTTTCTCCTGAAGAGTGGCTGGTGGGTTCGAGCTGCCGACCTTTTGGTTAGCAGCCGAGCACTTAACCACTGGCCCACCAGGGCTCCTTAGATACTTGTACACCCATGTTCATTGCAGCACTTTTCACATTAACCTAAAGGTGGAAACTGCCTAAATGTCCATCAATAGATAAATAAAATGTGGTACACACATACAATGAAATATTGGCAGGTGCCATCAAGTTGGTTCCAACTCAGTGACCCTATGAACGACAGAACAGAACACTGCCCGGTCCTGCACCATCCTCACAATCGTTGCTATGTTTGAGCCCATTGTTGCAACCACTGTGTCAGTCCGTCTCCTCTTTTTTTCTGACCCTCCACTTTACCAAGCATGATGTCCTTCTCCAGGGACTGATCCCACCTGATAACATGTCCAAAGTACATGAGACTAAGTCTCACCATCCTCACTTTTAAAGAACATTCTGGCTGTACTTCTTCCAAGACAGATTTGTTCATTCTTCTGGCAATTCCTAGTATATTCAATATTCTTCACCAACACAATTCAAAGGCACCAATTCTCTTTCCATCTTCCCTATTCATTGGCCGGTTTCACATGCATGATTGAAAATACCATGGTTTGGGTTAGGCTCACCTTAGCACTCAAAGTGAAATCTTTGCTTTTTAACACTTTACAGAGGTCTTTTGCAGCAGGTTTACCCAATACAATACTTCATTTGATTTCTTGGCTGCTGCTTCCACGGGTGTTGATTGTGGATCCAAGTGAAATGAAATCCTTGACAACTTCAATCTTTTCTCTGTTTATTATGATGTTGCTTATTGGTCCAGTTGTGAGGATTTTTGTTTTATTTATGTTGAGATGCAATCTATACTGAAGGCTGTAGTCTTTGATCTTCATCAGTGAGTGCTTCGAGTTCTCTTCATTTTCAATGAGCAAGGTTGTGTCATCTGCATATCACAGGTTGTTAATGAGTCTTCCTCCAATACTCATGCCCCGTTCCTCTTCATATAGTCCAGCTTCTTGGATTATTCTCTCAGCATACAGATGGAATAAGCATGGTGAAAGGAAACAACTCTGACACACACTTTTCCTGATTTTAAACCAGAGTATCCCCTTGTTCTGTTCAAATGACTGCCTCTTGATATATGTACAGGTTCTGGAATGCACATTCTTTGCAATGTTATCCATAATTTGTTGTGATCCACACAGTTGAACGCCTTTGAATAATCAATAAGCACAGGTAAACATCTTTCTGGTATTCTCTGCTTTCAGCCAAGGTCCTTCTGACATCAACAATGATATCCCTCGTTCCATGTCCTCTTCTGAATCTGGCTTGAATTTCTGACAGTTCCCTGTCAATGTACTGCTGCAACCATTTTTGAATTATTTTCAGCAAAATTTTACATGCATGTGATATTAATGATATTGTTCAATAATTTCTGCTTTCAGTTGGATCGCCTTTCTTTGGAATGGGCACAGATATGGATCTCTTCCAGTCAGTTGGCCAGGTAGCTGTTTTCTAAATTTCTTGGCATGGATGAGTGAGCACTTCCAGCATTACACTGGTTTGTTGAAATATCTCAGTTGGTATTCCATCAATTTCTGGAGCCTTGTTTTTTGCCAGTGCGTTCAGTGAGCTTGGACTTCTTCCTTCAGCACCATTGGTTCTTGATCGTATACTACCTCTTGAAATTGTTGAACATCGACCAATTTTTTTTTTTTTTTTTTTGGTACAGTGACTCTGTGTATTCCTTCCATCTTCTTTTCATACTTCCTGCGTTATTTAATACTTTCCCTGTAGAATCCTTCAGTACTGCAACTCAAGGCTTGAATTTTTTCTTCAGTTCTTTCAGATTGAGAAGTGTCGAGCACGTTCTTATCTTTTGATTTTCTATCGCCAGGTTTTTGCACATGTCATTATAATACTTAACTTTGTCTTCTCAAGCCACCCTTTGAAATCTTCTGTTCAGCTCTTTTACTTCATCATTTCTTCCATTCGCCTACTCTGCGTTCAAGAGCAACTTTCAGAATCTCTTTTCTTTCTTTCCTGTCTTTTTAATGTGTTTTTGCTTTCATCATGTATGATGTCCTTGATGTCATCCCACAACTTGTCTGGTCTTGGGTCATTATTGTTCAGTGCATTGCATCTATTCTTGAGATGATCTCTAAATTCAGGTGGGATATACTCAAGGACATATTTTGGTTTTTGTGGACTTGTTTTAATTTTCTTCAGCTTCACCTTGAACTTGCATATGAGCAATTGATGGTCTGTTCCACATTTGGCCCCCGGCCTTGTTCAGACTGATGATATTGAACTTCTCCATCGTATCTTTCCATAGATAGAGTCGATTTGATTCCTATGTCATTTCTACCACCAAGGTCATATTTTCTAACTACTGATCCTTCTTCTTTGTTTCTAACTTTCATATTCCAATCACCAGTAATTAGCAATGCATCCTGATTGTATGTTTGATCAATTTCAGACTGCAGAAGTTGGTAAAAATCTTCAATTTCTTCCTCTTTGGTGTTAGTGTTTAGTGCATAAATTTGAATAATAGTGGTATTAACTGGTCTTCCTTATAGGTGTACGGATAATTATCTTATTACTGACAGTGTTGTACTTCATGATAGGTCTTGAAATGTTTCGTCTTGATGATGAATGAGATCCCATTCCTCTTCAGTTTGTCACTCCTGGCGTAGTAGACCATGTGATTGTCCAATTCAGAATCCCAATAGCAGTCCATTTCAGATCACTAACGCCCGGGATATTGACCTTTATGCATTTCATTTCATTCTTGACGACTTCCATTTTTCCTAGATTTAACTTCGTACATTCCATGTACTGATTACTAATGGATATTTGCAGCGATTTCTTCTCATTTTGAGTGGTGCCACATCAGAAGATGAAGTTCCTGAAAGCTTTACTTCATCCACGTCATCAAGGTCGACTCTACTTTGAGGAGGCAGCTCTTCCCCAGTTGTACTTTGAGTGCCTTCCAACCTGAGGGGCTCATCTTCCAGCACTATATCAGATAATGTTCTGCTGTTATTCATAAGGTTTTCACTGGTCTTTTTTTTTAGAAGTAGATTGCCAGGTCCTTCCTAGTCTGTCGTAGTCTGGAAGCTCCACTGAAACCTGTCCACCACGAGTGACCCTGCTGGTATTTGTAATACTGATGGCATAGCTTCCAGCACCAAAGCAACATGTAAGCCACCACAATACAACAAATTGACAGACGAGTGGTGGAATGGAATATTACTCAGCCATAAATGGAAATGAAGTCCTGATACATACTACAACATGGATAAAACTTGAAAACATGCTGAGTACAACAAGTCAGTCACAAAAGGACAAATACTGTATGATCCCACTTATATGAAATATCTAGAATAGGCAAGTGTCTAGAGACCAAAGTTTATTAGTGGTTACCTGGGGCAGGCGTGAAGGTGGGAAAAAGGGAAACTCGCTGCTTGTGGAACACTGAGCTTATGATAAGGGTGATGAAAAGAGCTGGAAATCGATTATGGTGATGGTTGTACAACATGATAAACATAATTTCACTGAATTGTACATGTGAAGAATGTTGAAGTGACAAATGTTTTGTTACATATGCACTTATCATAATAAAAAAATTCAAACAGGTAGAAAAGTTGAGAGAATAGTACAATGAACATGATATAGCTTCCATGTAGAATCAACAGTTAATATTTTGCCATGTGTGCTTTCTATGTTACAAAACCATTGGAAAGGAAGGGGCAGACACTGTGATACATCACCCCTCAGGACTTCAGTTGCCATCTCCTAAAACTGTGGTATTCTTCCAGACGACTTCTGCCTTGTTATCACACTTTAGGAAATTAACAATAATTTCCTAATCACGTCCCTGCTCACTTGTAGTAACAGAGCTACAAAGGCTGTCTTTCTTTTTGTTTCTCAACCCTTTTCTTGCCTCAGGGCATTTGCACTTGCTGTGCCCACTCCCTGGAATGCTCTTTCCTTTGCTTTTTGCTCTACTGGCTCCTGGTCATCATTCAGGTCTCAGCTCAAATATCACTTCCCCAATAGTTCTCCCTTGTCTGTTTTACCTAAAGATGTTCTTTGATCACTCTCACTCTTCATTCCTCCACTCATTTTACTGTTTTCATAGAACATGCCACTATCTGAAATTATGTTTTTATTTTGTGTCTTTGACCATCGTCTATCTCCCCTGACTGCAACCCTAGCCCACACTAGCTGCAGAAGAGCAGAGGCTGTGTTTGTTTTATTCACTGTTGTAGCCCTAGTGCTTAGAACACTGTCTAGCACACAGTAAGAATTCAATAGACATCTGTTGCATGAACGAACAAGTATCTCCATACATGATGTTTTCAAACAGATTTGTTGTTGTTAGTTGCCATCAAATTGCCTCTGACTCTTAGTGACCTTATTGTATAAAAAAATGTTTCACTGTCCTGTGCCGTCTTCATGATCACGGGTATATTTGAGTGCATTATTTTGGTTATTGGGTCAGCCCGTCTCATTAAGGGTTTTCCTCACTTTTGTTTGCCCTTTACTTTACCAAACATGATGTCCTTTTCTAGCAATTGATCTTTCCTGATGACGTGTCCAAAGTAAGCACGTCAAAGTCTCACCATCCTTGCTTCTAAGGCACATACTGGCTGTATTTCTACTAAGACTGTTTTGTTCCTTCTTTTAGCAATCTGTGGTATATTCAGTATTCTTCACCAGCACCATCGTTCAAATGCATCACGTCTTCTGTTTTCCTTTCTCACTATCCATATTGTGAGCCACAGGGTTTTCATTGCCTAATTTTTGTAAGTAGATTGCTAGACCTTTCTTCCTTGTCTGGAAGCTTTGCTGAAACCAGTCCACCATGGGAGATCCTGTTGGTATTTGAAATACCAGTGGCATGACTTCCAGCATCACAGCAACACACCAGCTGCCATAGTATGACAAACTGGCAGATGGGTGATGGTTTTAAACAGAAGAGGTGGTAACATGAAGAGGTTAGAGCCCCAGTGTTCAGAGCCAGATCCACATGGGTTTAAGTCCCAGGACTACCAATCACCAGCTGTGCATTACCATGGGGCTCTGTTTTTTTAGGCTCACCTGCCAAATGGGGATGATGACAATAGTCTCGACTTCCTGGGGTTACGGTGAGTCATTAATGAATTTATATACCAAGTACTTAGAAAAGCGGCTGGCGCATAACAACCAACCTTCCCTGTGCACTTATTATTAGTATGTTGTTGTGTGCTGTCTAGTGGATTCCAACTCATAGTGACCTTATAGGACAGAGTAGAACTGCCCCATAGAGTTTCCTAGGCTGTAAGCTTTACTGGAGCCGATTGTCAGGTCTTTTCTCCCACAGAGCAGCTGGTGGGTTTGAACCACGACCTTTCTGTTAGTAGACAAGCACTTAAACACTGTGCCACCAGGGCTCCTGTTGTCAATATGAATGTCCATTTGCACAGGCACACAATTGGATACACGTTTTTCAGCTAAAGTTACAATAAAAAGTGAGTTAGGAAATCAAGAAAAATACTGGAAATTTGAACAATGAAAATTGTCTGTCCAGGAGGGTGTGTATGGAATATAGATACAATCATCCTCATTATTCACGGATTTCATATTTGCGAACTTGCTTACTTGTTAAAATTTATTTATAACTCCCAAATCAGTACTCATGGCACTTTTGTGGTCATTTGCAGACATGCTCAGAGTGGCAAAAAATCTGAGTTGCCTGACTCACAAGGCTGCTTTGGAATTTGGTAATTCAGTGTTCCTGGGAACTTTCTAGAAATAAACTGCTTCGAACAACAAGAATCCACTATGTTTGTTTTTATTTTTTGGGGGGGAATAGTGTTTCCAGCATCCATTTGCTTAGCTTATGTAACAGGAACTCTATTTCCTTTGGGGGAAAACGTCTCTACCCTTGTTTCAATACTTGAGCCTCTAGCTTTGACTCCTTGCTCCAGATTTGGTCATGTGACTCAGACCTGGCCAATCCGTGCATTTCACCCCTCTGATCAGTGATTGGTTTAGACACGGGCACGTTATCCACTTTGAGCCAATGGGAATCAGACCCAGGACTTCCACTGAGTTATAGAGTGAGATGAACTTTCTTTTCCCTGGGTTTGGACTGGGTGATATAATTGAGCAGCTGCCAGAGGCCACACGTGCGGTCTGGGACTGAAGCAGAAAGCAGAGCCATGGGGTACGGGGATGGATTGTGTTGTGGGAGGCAGAGTTCTAAAATGACTCCAAGATTCCTGCCCTCTGGTTTACATGCCCTGTAGAATCCCCTCCTCTTGAGTGTGGGTGGAACTGCGAATATGTTGGATTTTACTCTCTGGATTAGGTTAAGGTGAAAGGATTTTGCAGACGTAATTAAGACATCAAATCAGTTGACACTGAGATAAACAAAAGGGAGATGATCCTGGGTGGGCCTGATCTAACCAGAAGGAAGCCCTCAAAAGGGATTGCTTTCTTCCTGGGGTGACAGATTGGAGGCATGAGAGAATCTCCTGTTGGCCTTAGAAGGAGCAAACTTCCGTGTTGTGGAGAAGTCCACAAGGCGGGGAGTGGTCCCCGTCTGACACCCAGCAAAAAGGAACTGAATCCTGCCAGTAGCCAGTGAGCTTGGCAGGGTACCCTGAGCCTCACGTGTGAGTTTGCAGCCTCAGCCAGTGCCTTGATTTCACTCTGGTGAGACCCTGAGCCGAGGACCCAGCCAACACATGCCTGGACTCCTGACCCTCAAGAACTGTGAGATGTTAACAAATTTACGTTGTTTTAAGCTGCTAAGTTCGTGGTAGTTTGTTATGCAGGGTCTTAGTCTCCTAGTGCTGCTTTAACAGAAATACCACAAGTGGGTAACTTTAAAGAACAGAAATTTATTTTCTCACAGTTCTGGAGGCTGAAAGTCCAAATTGAGGTCTCTGCCTGTTGATTTCTTTCTTGTCAGTAGTCTGGAGGGTTCCTTGGTTCTTGGTGTTCCTCACGAGGGATCTGTCTTTCCCGTTTGTGCGTGCCTCTGCGTCTAATGTGTTCTTTCTATAACTCACAAGTGATTAGATTTAGCACCTCCCTTACTTGAGTATGATCTGATTAACATAAAAAAGAAAATTCTGTTTCCAACACATATTTTTGGGGGACGGATACAATTTAATCCATAGCACACTGTAATAGAAAAGTAGTGCATGTGTGAACCCCTAGGTCAAGCTGTACCTGAAGCAAGATAGCACTGGCATTTTCAGTTATGTGAGCCAGTAACCCCCGTCCCCCACATGTCATACTGTGGGGGCTTGCGTGTTGCTATGATGCTGGAAGCTTTACCACCAGTATTCAGATACCAGCAGGGTCACCCGTGGTGGACAGGTTTCAGCTGAACTCCCAGACTAAGAAAGACTAGGAAGAAGGACCTGGCAGTCTACTTCTGGAAAGAATTAGCCAGTGAAAACCTTATGAATAGCAGTGGGACATTGTCTGATATAGTGCCGGAAGTTGAGCCCCCCAGGTTGGAAGTCACTCAAAAGATGACTGGGGAAGAGCTGCCTCCTCAAAGTAGAGTCGACCTTAATGACGTGGATGGAGTCAAGCATTTGGGACTTTCATCTGATGACGTGGCATGACTCAAAATGAAAAGAAACAGCTGCAAACATCTGTTAATAATCAGCACATGGAATGTACGAAGTATGAATCTAGAAAATTGGAAATCCTCAGAAATGAAATAGAAGGCATAAACATTGATATCCTAAGCATTAGTGAGCTGAAATAGACTGATATTGGCCATTTTGAGTCAGACAATCATATGGTCTACTATTCTGGGAATGACAACTTGAAGAGAAATGGCATCAAAAAGAACATTTCAAGATCTATCCTGAAGTACGACACTGTCAGTAATAGGATAATATCCATACGCTTACAAGGAAGACCAGTTAATACGACTGTTATTCAAATTTATGAACCAACCACTAAGGCCACAGATGAAGAAACTGAAGATTTTTACCAACTTCTGCAGTCTGAAATTGATTGAACATGTTATCAGGATGCATTGATAATTACTGGTGATTGGAATGTGTAAGTTGGAAACAGAGAAGAAGGATTAGTAGTTGGAAAATATGGTCCTCGTGACAGAAACGATGCCAGAGAACACATTATAGAATTTTGCTACACCAACGACAAGAGGTCATTAAAAAGACAGGAAAGAAAGAAAAGACCAAAATGGATGTCAGAAGAGGCTCTGAAACTTGCTCTTGAATGTCGAGTAGCTAAAGTAAAAGGAAGAAATGAGGAAGTAAAAGAACTGAAGATTTCAAAGGGTGGCACGAGAAGACAAAGTAAAGTATTATAATGATGTGTGCAAAGAGCTGGAGATAGAAAAACCAAAAGGAAAGAACACGCTTGGCATTTCTCAAGCTGAAAGAACTGAAGAAAAAATTCAAGCCTTGAGTTGCAATAGTGAAGGATTCTACGGGGAAAGTATTAAACGATGCAGGAAGCATCAAAAGAAGATGGAAGGAATACACAGAGTCATTATACCAAAACGAATTGTTTGACATTCAACCATTTCGAGAGGTAACATATGATCAGAAACCAATGGTACTGAAGGAAGAAGTCCAAGCTGCACTGAAGATGTTGAGATATTTCAACAAACGGATGCAGAGCTGCAAGTGCTCACTTGTGTACGCCAAGAAATTTGAAAGACAGTTACCTTGCCAACCCACTGGAAGAGATCCATTTTTATGCGTGTTCCCAAGAAGGGTGATACAAATGAATGTGGAAATTATGGAATAATATCATTAATATCACATGCAAGTAAAATTTTGCTGAAAATAATTCAAAAGCGGCTGCAGCAGTTTATCGACAGGGAACTGCCAGAAATTCAGGCCGGATTCAGAAGAGGACGTGGAACCAGGGATATCACTGCTGATGTCAGATGGATCCTGGCTGAAAGTAGAGAATACCAGAGAAATGTTTACCTGTGCTTTATTGGCTATGCCAAGGCATTCGACTGTGTGGAGCGTAACAGACTATGGATAACATTGTGAAGAATGGGAATTCCAGAACACATAATTGTGCCCATGAGAACCTGTACATAGATCAAGAGGCAGTTGTTTGAACAGAGCAAGGGGATAGTGCGTGGTTTAAAGTCAAGAAAGGTGTGCATCATGGTTGTATCTTTTCACCATACCTATTCAGTCTGTATGCTGAGCAAATAATCCGAGAAGCTGGACTATATGAAGAAAAATGGGGCATTAGGATTGGAGGAAGACTCATTAACAACCTGTGTTATGCAGATGACACAATCTCGCTTGCTGAAACTGAAGAGGACTTGAAGCACTTACTGATGAAGATCAAAGACTACGGCCTTCAGTATAGATTGCATCTCAACATAAATAGAACAAAAATCCTCACAACTGGACCAATAAGCAACATCATAATAAACGGAGAAAAGATTAAAGTTGTCAAGGACTTCATTTTACTTGGATCCACAATCAATACCCACGGAAGCAGCAGTCAAGAACTCAAAAAAACGCATTGCATTGGGCAAATCTGCTGCAAAAGACCTCTTTAAAGTGTTGGAAAGCAAAGATGTCACCTTGAAGACTAAGGTGGGCCTGACCCAAGCCATGGTATTTTCAATTGCATCATACACATGTGAAAGCTGGAAAATGAATAAGGAAGGCTGAAGAAGAATTGATGCCTTTGAATTGTGGTGTTGGAGAAAAATATTGAATATACCACAGACTGCCAAAAGAACGAACAAATCTGTCTCGGAAGAAGTACAACCAGAATGCTCCTTAGAAGGAAGGATGGCGAGACTACGTCGTACATACTTTGGTCATGTTATTAGAAGGGATCAGTCCCTGGAGAAGGACATCATGCTTGGTAAAGTATGGGATCAGGAAAAAAGAGGAAGACCTTTGTCTTAGGCTGGGTTCTCTAGAGAAGCAAAACCAGTAAAATGTATAAATATATACAGACAGAGAGATTATATCAAGGAAACAGCTCATGTGATTGTATAGGCTAGAACGTCCCGAGTCCATGGATCAGGGTAGAGGCCTCTCCCAAGTCACACAGCTGCAGAAGCTGCCAAGCCCAAGATCGGCAGGTCGGAGAGCAGGGCTCCTGCTCACAGGCTGTGCAGATAGACAAATCCCAGGATCCGCAGATAAGCTGACAGCTCAAGTCCTAAGAACAGGAGATGAGACGACAGGAAGCAGCCGCAGGATCCAGAGAGAGCAAAAAGCCAGAACGTCTGCTTATATTCAGATGCGGGCCATACCCCCAAGGAGACTCCCTTTCATCTGATTGGGTACTCACAGTATATTCCATCATGGGAGTGATTACATTAAAACACTGAGAATCAAGGTCCAGCCAAGTTGACACACAATCTTAACCATCACAACCCTCAATGAGATGGATTGACAGTGGCTGCAACAATGGGCTCAAGCATAACAAGATTGTGAGGATGGCGCAGAACAGGGCAGTGTTTCATTCTGTAAGCATAGGGTCGCTATGAGTCGGAACCGACTTGACGGCACCTAACAACAACAACAACAATAACCTCCCTCCTGCTGCTTCTTTCTCTTAAGCTGGTTTCAGCAGAAATCCCAGGACTTCATCCCATTGACATGGCTTGTTTCACATCCCATCCTTGAACCCGTCATTAAGCCTCGAGACAGGACACATGGCACTGTGATTGACACTTCTAGGCCACCAGCCTGAGCAGGGGGCCGTGTGCTTGTGTGATTTGCCATCACTCCATGTGTGTCTTACACCCCTAACTCTGAGCATGTAGACTTCTGCTACAACCCTACATTCCTTCTGCTGCCTCTTTTGGTTGGTAGCTGTTGACAGTGTGAGAGGCTGTGTGATCATGGCTTAGGGCAGGGGTCAGCAAACTTCTTCTGTAAAGGGACAGAGAGCAAATAGTTTAGGCTTTGCAGGCGTATACAGTCTCCATCACATAGTCTTCTTTGTTTTATTTACAACCCTTTAAAAATGGGGGGAAAAAAAAAACAACTTAGGTTGAGGGTGAGAAGGGTGAGGTGGGTGGGGAGACAGAAGGAAATTGGGCTGCTGAGATGGGTTGGGTGGATGGTAAGGCCCCATCCTAGAACATTCCATCTGGGCTGTTGGCTTGAACTGGGTTAGGTGTGGGGGACAAGAAGGTGTTGAGGAACTTGAACGAACCGTTGCCGTCGAGTTGATTCAGATTCATAGTGACCCTATAAGACAGAGTAGAATGGCCTCATAGGGTTTCCAAGGAGTGACTGGTGGATTGCAACTGCTGACCTTTTGGTTAGCAGCTGAGTTCTTTTACCACTGCACCACCAAGGCTCCAACCCCTGCATGCCTGCATGACCCAGAGCCGGGCATACAGGGTCACTGTACCCAGAGAAGTGAAGTACTGTCCTTGAGGACACACGGAGAGGCAGAAACAGAGGAGCTCAAGCTTCTGAGCTTCTCTCACCTCGGCGCAGTGCCTCAAGCCTGCATGGACTCTCAGGACAGTCTGGGGCCAGCTTGGACCTGCTTAGTGTCCAGGGTGGCCCCTGCTAGGATCCCTCAAAACATTTGCTGTGGTAGGACCTTGCCTTGTCATGCGACTCTGCCTGTGATGTGCCATCTGCCACTGTGACTTGGTGGAATCCCTGCCCACTTGGCACCGTGTGGATTGCTCCTCGATGACTCATTCATTTGTGCTGATATCCCGCTGTCTGTGGCTCTGGCAGGCACTGGTGCCCACAAGAGCTGGGCTTCTGACCAAGACTGCAGCAGAGGCCTCTGGAATGAGCCCAGGTTTACCCTAGTTTGTCCCCCTTCACCTTGGAGAGAGTGACTTAGGAGTATAATGACCACCATTTACTGGACACTTCCTGCTCAGGTTTGGGTCCTCGGTTGCAGACAACAGAACCTATGTTGGCCAGTTTAGCAGGAAAGGAATTTGTTAAAAAATATTAGGTAGTTCCCAAATCTGTGAGAGGGTCAGGGTGTAGGCTCTGAAGCTCTGCAGACAGGAAAGTATGCCACCCACACTGCACGCAGGGGTTGCTTTGGCAGTACACCATGGCCACCACGTTGCCACCATGTTGGCTCCCGTGACACCTGGGCCTGGATGTTGAAGGCTCAGCCACTGCTGCCCTTGAAAGAACTAGAAGGCTTTGCCACGAATTTTCCAGAAGCTTATCTCCCTCAGGCACAGCCACCACCTCACACAGCTCCAATCCCAATGCTGATTTCATGCAGGCAGGTCTGACTGGTGGACCCTGGGTCATGTGACTGTACCCCACTGCAGGGGATTGTGGGAATGCGAGTTTCTGGAACTGTCTTGGGAAGAGCTGCCTCATCATGGGGGAAGTTAGCAAAATGGGTATTGGGTGGCCACAAAAGACTAACATCCGCTCCACTTACAATGTGCCAGGGGTGGGCTGAGTACCCAGCACTCTTGTGTATTTATCATCCTTATGGAACCAAGGATCAGGAAGGGGAAATGACGTGTCCAAGGTTTACCAGAATGTCAGACTCCAGAACCTGTGTCCTTCACCGGAACACTTCACCACCTGCAGAAGGCAGGTCTGCGTGGAAAATGGCAGATCTCTCAGCTCTTGGCCACGTGGAGGCCCTAGTGCTGGCCTGTTGTTGTTAGGGTCGTCAAGTCGATTTTTGACTCACAGTGACCCTGTGTGATGGAGTAGAACTGCCCCGTAGCATTTTCTTGGCTATAATCTTTATGGGAGCAGATCACCAGGTCTTTCTCCTGTGGAGCCACTGGGTGGGTTTGAACTGCCAGCCTTTCAGTTAACAATCAAGTGCTTAACCATTGCACCATCAGGGCTCCTTTCAGTGCTGGCCTGGGCTCTGTATTAGTGTTCTAGGGTGGCTGTCAATGTACCACAGAGTAGGTGGCTTAAAACAGCAGAAATTTATTGTCTCAGTGTTCTGGAGGCAAAGAGTCTGAAATCAGGGTGGCGGCTGTGTTGATTCCTTCTGCGGGCTCTGAGGGAGAATCTGGTCCACGCTCTCTCCTAGCTTCTGGTGATGGCCAGTCAACCTTGGCGTTCCTTGGCTTGTAGATCACTCCAATCTCTGCCTCCTTCCCACGGCCGTCTTCCTTCCGTGTGTCTGTCTCTGTGTCTCTTCTCCTCCTTTATAAGATGCCAAACGTGTAGAACTAGGACCCACCCCACTCTGGTATGACCTTAGGTTAACTGATTACACCTGCAAAGATCTATTTCCAAACAAGGCCACATTCACAGGTACAGAGGCTAGGACTTCAGCGTATCTTTTTAGGGGACACAATTCAACCCACAACAGGCCCCAGAAACAAGTGAGTGTATTTGGTATGGCAAGTGCAGCCACAGAAAGGATCAATGCCCTTGCCCGTCAGTCCCCTGATCAAAGCAGGGAACCACTTATGTTTCATCCACTCATGAAGAGGCAGGTCATATAAAATACATCTGCATGGCGCACAATCAGAGGATTTGGACTCTGGTTCCAGTTCTCTGCTGTGTGACCTCGAGCCTGGTTCAGTTTCTGAGCCTCTGATTCTTCATCAGTAAAATGGGGGCTAAAATCTACCCCCATCACCCGTCTGTCAGTGTGTTGTACTGTGGAGGCTTGCATGTTGCTATGATACTGGAAGCTATGCCACTAGTATTTTAAGTACCAGCAGGGTCACCCATGGTGGAGAAGTTTCAGTGGCTCTTCCAGACTAAGACAGACTAGGAAGAAAGACCTGGCTATCGATTTGCAAAAATTGTTGTTGTTGTTAGGTGCCGTTGAGTTGGTTCCAATTCATAGCGACCCTGTAGGACAGAGTAGAACTGCCCCGCAGGGTTTCTAAGGAATCGCTGGTGGATTGGAACTGCTGACGTTCTGATTAGCAGCCGAGCTCTTAACCACTACACCACCCAATGAAAACCCTTACGGATCACAGCAGAACATTGTCCAATATGGTGCTAGAAGGAAAGCCCCTAGGTTGGAAGGCACTCAAAATACACAGTGGCCGTAACAGTGGACTGGAGCATACCAATGATTGTGAAAGTGGCACAGGACTGGGCAGTGTTTCGTTCTGTTGTACACGGGGTCACTATGAATCAGAGCTGAGTCAACGCCAGCTAATAACAACAACAACAAAATTTTCCCCCTACTTTCCTGTCTCCAGATAAAATAAATGTGAGTATTGAATGAAAGCATAAATTATACACACGATGGTTCCCTTCCTCATTGATCTAATTCCACACCAGCGACCTTCTCAAGGTTTCCCTGTGGATAAAGGAATAAGTGCAACCTGTTGGCAGCTGCATCCACTCCGGTTAATGAAGAATCATTAGCCTGGTGATACAGAGTTCTCAGTTGGTGTTGTCTGTTTAGACAGTAAGTGAATGGAGGGCTGGTTTCTTTGCTTGAACAGGGACCACACACTGTGGGCCAGTCACAGACACTATTTGGGGTCGACAGGCACAGGCTGTCTGCCTCATCCTGAACGTCAGCAGCAGCAGAGACTCTAAACAGGCATTGTTCTTGGGCTGCCCACAGCCAAGCTCTGATCCCCCGGTGTCATGTCAGAGCAGGAGGCAGGGCTTCCCCAGGGACCACATGCTGCCTTCCCACGCACCAGCTGTTTGTGCGGGGGGTGGGAAGAGCAGCTCTCATCACTGAGCCTGGGAGGGAAGATGCTGGCCTCGTACCTCGGAAGCTACCTGCCTGAGCTGGCGAAAGAAGTGACCAGGGTCATCAGAGCGCCACACCAGCCTTGGACATCTTTGGTGAGATAAGTATTTATTCATTCATTTGACAAATGTGTTTAAAATTGCCACTAGGTAACATTGTCAGAACCTGGAGCCCAAAAGGTGAATTTCATAAGACCCCTGCTCCCAAGGGCTTAGAGTCTAGTGCATGAAAATGACCCAGCAAGTGAGCTCGGCAGAGAGTTTGTGGCAGGAAATCTTGGTTCTTACCGACACTGAGCTCTTTTCTTTCTTGCTAATATAAAGCTGATTTTGTTTGTGTAGCAACTTAACCTTCTCCAGAGGAGATGGTTCCAGATTGCCTTAAGCCAGTGATTCTCTAACTGTGGTCCCTGGACCAGCATCAGCATCACCTGGGAGTTTGTTAAACCAAAAACCAGTTGCTGTTGAGTCTATTCTGACTCATGGCAACCCCATGTGTGTCAGAATAGACCAATGCTCCATTGGGTTTTTAATAGTTGGTTTTTCAGAGGCAGATTGCTAGGCCTTTCTTCCAAGGCAGCCTTTCAGTTAGCAGCCGCATTAACCTTTTGAACCGCCCAAGGACTCAGGGAACCTGTTAGAGATGCAAATTCTTAGCTCCATCTAAGACCTATTGAATCAGAAGCTGTAGGGGTGGGGCCCAGCAATCTGTGCTTTAACAAATCTCCCAGTGGCCAATCACCAGTTCTTGCCAATGTGATTGTCATGGATTGAAATGTGTTCCCCAAAAATGTGTGTCAATTTAGCTAGGCCATGATTCCCAGTATTGTGTGGTTGTCTTCCATTTTGTGATCTGACCCGACTATCCTACGTGCTGTAAATCCTACCTCTGTGATGTTTATGAGACAGGATTAGAGGCAGCTATGTTAATGAGGCAGGGCTCAATCTACAGGATTAGGTTGTATCCTGAGTCAATCTCGTTTGAGATATAAAAGAGAGAAGTGAGCAGAGAGGAGAGGGACCTCATGCCACCAAGAAAGAGGAGCTGGAAGCAGAGCCTGTCCTTTGGACCCGGGGTCCTTGCACTGAGGAGCTCCTAGACCACGGGAAGATTGATGACAAGGACCCTCCCCTAGAACTGACAGAGAGAGAAAGACTTCCTCTGGAGCTGGTGCACTGAATTTGGACTTCTGGCCTCCTAGACTGTGAGAGAATAAATTTCTGTTTGTAAAAGCCATTCACGTGTGGTACTTCTGTTAGAGCAGCACTAGATGACAAAGACAGAGATGTAAGGAAATTTCTGCTGAGCGGTTTGGGGAAATATTTTTATTCCTGTTAAAAAGGCCAGAGGGTTAGAGGGAGGAGGCCCTGCCTCATGTCCTCTCCTGCTGCTTTAGATGCCGTCCTGGGCGCACAAGCTGCCTAGCATTGAGGACTGTCACTGTATGGCCAGGAGGGGGCGTTGTCATCAATCTGCTGAGGATGGCAGAGCAGGAAAGAGCCTCAACGGCCAAACCAACCCGGGAACTACTTGTTAACAATGGAATGGTAAATACTCTCATAGCATTGTTACCTGTAGCCAATGGCATCCCCAATAGACCCAGCTTCGTGAGGCTGATATGATGTAAGTACAACAATAATGTATGACTGACTTATTATGATGTTGCGGGCTCTGCATGTGTTTCCACATCTGTGATTTGTTGTAGTTGCTGGTAGTTGCTGTCAAGTCAGCTCTGGCTCATGGTGACCCCATGCACAGCATAATGAAACACCATCTGGTCCTGTCTCATCTTCATGATTGTTGGCGTGTTTGAGTCCATTGTGGCGGCCCCTGTGTATTTTGAGCTCCTCTTCCAGCACTATGTCGGACAATATTCTCTTGTGATCCTGTAACCTAGTAGCGTCAGATCTCATCTACATTCAGGAGGAGGGGTGGAAATCTCCATCAGCACCAAGCTGATACCTATGAGGTAGAGGTCAGACATACCACCACTCTCCAACCTTTTTTACCAATTCTGACACTAGCCGTCCTCCCCACGGCACTCTCTACTTCTCTGCTAGGTTTGATAATTTGTTGTAATGGCCATAGAGAATTTAGAAACCATACTCAGGATTATGTGGTTTATTGGGGGAAGTAATAAATTATAACTCAGGATCAGGATCAACTTGCATGTAACAGGATACACTCAGGAGACAGGATACAGTTTGTCAATCAGGACAGCTTCCAGTCAAGACAGCTCTCAGCTCCTTCTTAGCTGTGCCCACAGGCAGGCCGTACTTCTCGCCTGGGCTAACCTCATCTTAGCCGGGCTAGCCTTATCTCAGCGGGGCTAGCCTCCTCTGCCCTGTGCCAGCAAGTGTTACAGCTCTTTAGCTCCAACTAGTGTCCAAAGGTGCCTCACTCCACCAGTAAGCCTCCTGCCCAAAGGCAATCAGCTCTCTTGCTCCATGGGCTAGCAAGCCCACTGCAGCCCCCTCACTCTGTGGGTGGGCTGGGAACCCCCCACAGCTGTCTCATGCTGATCTCCTGGTTCTTGAGAGTGCTCATACCACTGTCTCGTTCTGTCTTGTGGCATCTCCAGTGTTACAGCTCTCTCTGTCTTCTTGGTCTAGAAGGTTCTCAGCACAGGGACCCTGGGTCCAGTAGGAATGCTCTGTTCCAGTTTCTTCTTCTTGATGGTAGTGAGGTTCCCCTCAACCTCTTTTATAAGCCTGCTTCTTCCACCAAAACCATGAACTGACCAATCTCCTCTGTAGGCCACAGTCACCTAATTTGCATAGTAACTCAACAATCCCTGTAAGAATTTTATGCACCTATTTGCATAGTAAACTGTCCAGTTCCTGCAAGGTATGTAAAATAGACCAGTCACAGGGCAGGCTGTGGCCCAACCAACTATCTTTGGTAGAATTATAAACTCAGGACGATAAAAGCCATATATGCAAGAAACCTATTGCCTTGCAGATCCATAGGGCTTTCATTGGCTACTTTTCTGAAGTAGATCACCAACCCTTTCTTCCTAGTCTGTCTTAGTCTGGAAGCTCCACTGAAACCAGTCCACCACGAGTGACTCCGCTGATATTTGGAATACCCATGGCATAAGTTCCAGCATCATAAAAAACAACAAAAAAAACCCCAAACCAAACCCGTTGTCTCAAAGTCGATTCCAACCCATAGCAACCCTTTAGGACAGAGTAGAACTGCCCCATAGGGTTTTCAAGGAGCAGCTGGTGGATTCGAACTGCTGACCTTTGGTTTGCAGCCAAACGCTCAACCACTGTGCCACCAGGGCTGCTCCAGCATCATAACCGCCTCTTAAAATTCACACCCCTTGCCTCATGTACGGCTGTAGGCAGGTAGTCTCTGCCTCTGTAGCCTCTCTTCTGAGTTCTGGCTTCCTGATCCCTCCACCCGCAAGGCAGCTCAAGCTCAGTGTCTAAGCCTGACCTCATGACCTCTCTCCCCAAACCTGCTCCTCCAGCTATGCTTATCTTCTTGGTGACTGAAACTTCCATCCAGTATAAGTCAGAAATCACTCTCTTTGTAAGCCCCCTTCTCCCAACCAAACCCATTACAAATTCCCGGTGATTGCACCTCCTGACTCCCTGCCAAATGCAGCTAGCCCTTTCTCTCTCCTCCACTAGTGCCTCTGATGCCTGCAGCTCCAACCGGGCCCCACACGCACATGTCCCGGCACCCCTCAAACCCACAATCCGTAGCAAGCAGAGTGATTTTTTCCAAAATCTGATTAACTCTATTCTATTTTTACTCAAGGTAATCAATGCCATATGAAAATATTTCATGGAAAAATCCAGCCCCTCCCAGTGTAAATTGCCATGCATGCCCTTCCTGAGTTGATTTCACTTTGAGCTGGAAGAGTTGTAGTGTCCTTTGGGCCTCTTTGCACTGTGTCTCTCAGATTTGGCATCTGACGTTGGTGGTGGGGGTGGGTCAGCGGTCAGTGGTCGGTGGTTGGTGTCTTAGTTGGGGTGGTTCCAGGCTCAGACCTTAAGACAAGAATTTGAGAGCAAGTCGTTTATTTGGGAGGTGATCCCAGGCAGCAGTGCTGGGGGAGTGGGAAGTGAGATAGGGAAGAGAGGATGTCCATACAGGGTGCTATGAACTTGTGGTTACAGAGACATTTGGAATTCAATCCCACGGAGAAGGTCTGGAGAACGGAGCCACACATACTGCAGTTATTCTAGGAGTGAGGGAGCTAGGGTATTTATACACCAACTCCTAAGAGTCATTCTTGGGGGCTGCTGTGGGGTGGTGTTAATTCATGGGCACTTGCCACATGTCACAGGTCTGGGCAGAGTGGCTGCTAAGGTTGTGGACAAGAACCTTCCAGCAAAGAGAAGCAGACATTGGTAGTTGGATTTGAGGGGTTCAAGGACTGTGAGCAGGGCATGGACAGTGCCTGCTCCCTCAGGAGATGGTGAAGAGTGACACTCACTATTGAGTTCAGACCCTCCTGACATAACACGGGGCACCTGGTTACAAAGGCGGGGTCCTTCCCAATTCCCCTTCCCCTCAGGGAGAAAAGTCTCAGTTTAGTGGTAATGTGTTGTGTTGTTAGGTTCCTTCAAGTAAGTTCTGACTCACAGTGCCCCCGTGCACAACAGAATGAAACACTGCCCAGTCCCACAACATCCTCACAATTGTTGCCATGTTTGAGCCCATTGTTGCAGCCACTGTGTCAGTCCATCTCATTGAGGGTCTTCCTCTTTTTTGCTGACCCTCTACTTTACCAAGCATGATGTCCTTCTCCAGGAACTGGTCCCTCCTGATAGTATGTCCAAAGTGCCTAAGATGAAGTCCCACCATCCTCACTTCTAAGGAGCATTCCAGCTGTACTTCCAAGACAGATTTGTTTGTTCTTTTGGCAGTCCATGGTATATTCAATATTCTTCGCCAACACCGTAATTCTAATATGTTTTACCTCCTCTTTAACCTTGATCATCTTCCTTTTGAACAAAGACAGTACCAGTTACCTTCACTGGGCAACTGTACCTATCTGGAATTTACAACATTGCTTTGGTTTCTAATTTCTCTTTCCAATTAAGTCAAGTATATCAAGTTTGATTTTAAAATAAACGTGCATAATTTAAAATATAAGGAGCCCTGGTGGTGCAGTGGTTAAGTGCTTGGCTGCTAACCAAAAGGTGGGCGGTTCGAACCCACTAGCTGCTCCTAGGGAGAAAGATGTGGCATCTGCTTCTCTAAAGATTACAGCCTTGGAAATCCTATCGGGACAGTTCTACTCTGTCCTATAGGGTCACTATGAGTTGGAATTGATTCGACGGCAGTGGGTTTTTAAAAAAGTTAAAATATAATTTGATTTAAAAGAATGTGAAATACTCTTACTTGTTGTGTCCCACCGGACATATCACAGGTGATGACGGGAGGACAAGAGATCTGGTCAAGGGCTCAAGTCCACACTCTGCAGCGGGCATCTCAGGCCTCTGTGACGTGGTGTATAATCACTCTCTGGATCCAATTCCCATTTTATGAAGTCTACTCCACCCAACAGAACACGCTTCTCTCTCCCATCAAGTACCTTCTTGTCTCTAGCTTTGTCTAAGCTGCTCCCACCACCTACAACACTTTTCTTCCTTCCTTTATTTCCAACATCTGCTTGTACATGCAGGTCCAGCTTCAATACTTCCTCCTCCCAGAACTTCCTGGAGTCCCAGCCACCCCCAGTCAGAGCTAAGTGCTTTCCGCTGGGGTCACCCCATGTCCCCCAGGATTATTTCACCCTGTTGCACATATTGGCTGTTGACTGGAGGTCCCTGCACTAGACTGGGTGTTTTTTTAAAATTGTGCTTTAGGTGAAAGTTTATTGAGTAAATTAGTTTCTCATTAAACAGTTAATACACAAATTGTTTTGTGACATTGGTTGCCAACCCTGCGATGTGTCAGCACTCTCCCTTTTTCCACCCCAGTTTCTCTGTTTCCATTCTTCCAGTTTTCCTGTCCCTTCCTGCCTTCTCATCTTTGCTTTTGGGCTAGTGTGCCCTTTAGTCTCGTATACGTGATTGAACTATGAAGCATGTTCCTCGAGTGTGTTATTATTTGCTCTATAGACCTGTCTAATCTTTGACTGAAGGGTGAACCTCAGGAGTGACTTAAGTACTGAGTTAAAAGGGTGTCTGGAGGCCATCTTCTGGGTGTTTCTCCAGTCTCCGTCAAACCAGCAAGCCTTTTTTTTTTTTCCTTTTGTGAATTTGAATTTTGTTCTATATTTTTCTCCCACTCTGTCTGGGACCCTCTATTGTGACCCCTGCCAAAGCAGTCTGTGGTGGTAACGGGTACCATCTAGTTGTTCTGGGCTCAGTCTGGTGGAGTTTGTGGTAGTTGTGGTCCATTAGCTATTTGGACTAATCTTTCCCTTGTGTCATTGGTTTTCTACATTCTCCTTGGTTCCAGCCAGGATGAGACCAGTAAATGTATCTTAGATGGCTGCTCCCAGACTTTTAAGACCCCAGATGCTACTCACCACAGTTGGATGTAGAACATTTTCTTTATAGACTTTGTTATGCCGAATGAGCTAGATGTCCCCTGAGACCATGGTCTCTAGCCTTCAGTCCAGTAGCTCACTCCCTTAGGGTGTGTGGATGTGTCTGTGAAGCTTCTATGACTTTTCCCTGGTTAAGTTGGAGACTGGGTGCTTTTTGAGAACAGGATCACACCCTCTGTGGAGCCTGGTGTCCAGCCTGGTACTTGTCCCAGACAGAGCCCAAAATCAGCGGAATGAATGAGTGAGGGAACAAGGGAGTGACAACAGCTTCCTCCTCCATGTTGCCCTTGAGAACATAGAGCCTGACCTTCCTTGGTGACTCTGGCCAAGCTGGGAGCACTCAGCCAGGGAGAAAAGATGATTGTGGGATATGACTGTGGTCGCTCCAGCTCCACATGGACCTTCTCTGCCCTAGGCCGCCACTCTGGGTCTAGCTCCTGCTTATCTGCTGCACTGGCCCTGCAGTTCCCATCCTTGGCCTACTGGAGCCACTGGTCACCTTCTCCCAGCTTCAAGTGAGACCTGGGGACTAGCTTCTGCTGATGGCAGCTCCTCACCTGCCTGGTGCCCCTCTTGGAGAGCTGACCATGCTGCCCAAGGTCTTTGGGTTGGGCTTGGGAAGCACCAGATGCCAAGACCTGAGTGGGTCTGGTCATGGCCACTGTGAAGGGAACAAAGCAGGAGTGAGTGGCAAGGGGTGAATATAGGAGCGGTCAGTCCTTTTGTCTTCTCGGAAGAGGAGTGAGCTTCAGGAGATTCCCCTTGCCAGGTTCCTCAGCCCGACGTCCTGGTGGTGCAGGCTGCTCCTGGGAGCTTTGCATTTGTGTGAAAGTGTGTGTGTGAAAGAGTGTGTGTGAGAGTGTACATGAGAGTGAGAAAGTGTGTGTGAGTGAATGTGAGAGAGTGTGTGTGAGTGAGAAAGTGTGTGAGAGTGAGAGAGTGTGTGTGAGAGTGAGAAACGGTGTGTGAGTGTATGTGAGTGTGTGTGAGAGAGTGTGTGAGAGTGAGAAAGGGTGTGTGAGTGTATGTGAGTGCGTGTGAGAGTGAGAGTGTGTGTGAGAGTGAGAAAGGGTGTGAGAGTGAGAAAGGGTGTGTGAGTGTATGTGAGAGTGTGTGTGAGTGTATGTGAGTGTGTGTGAGAGTGAGAGTGTGTGTGAGAGTGAGAGTGTGTGTGAGAGTGAGAAAGGGTGTGTGAGTGTATGTGAGAGTGTGTGTGAGTGTATGTGAGTGTGTGTGAGAGAGTGTGTGAGAGTGAGAAAGCGTGTGTGAGTGTATGTGAGTGTGTGTGAGAGTGAGAGTGTGTGTGAGAGTGAGAAAGGGTGTGTGAGTGTATGTGAGTGTGTGTGAGAGTGAGAGAGTGTGTGTGAGTGATAAAGCATGTGTGAGTGTATGTCAGTGTGTGTGAGAGTGAGAGTGTGTGTGAGAGTGAGAAAGGGTGTGTGAGTGTATGTGAGAGTGTGTGTGAGAGAGTGTGAGAGTGAGAAAGGGTGTATGAGTGTATGTGAGAGTGAGAGAGTGTGTGAGAGTGAGAGTGTGTGTGAGAGTGAGAAAGGGTGTGTGAGAGTGAGTGTGTGTGAGAGAGAGTGTGTGTGAGAGTGAGAGTGTGTGTGAGAGTGAGAAAGGGTGTGTGAGAGTGAGTGTGTGTGAGAGAGAGTGTGTGTGAGAGTGAGAGTGTGTGTGAGAGTGAGAAAGGGTGTGTGAGTGTATGTGAGAGTGAGAGTGTGTGTGAGAGTGAGAGAGTGTGTGTGAGAGTGAGAGTGTGTGTGAGAGTGAGAAAGGGTGTGTGAGAGTGAGAGAGTGTGTGTGAGAGTGAGAGTGTGTGTGAGAGTGAGAAAGGGTGTGTGAGTGTACGTGAGTGTGTGTGAGAGTGAGGAAGGGTGAGTGTATGTGAGTGTGTGTGAGAGTGAGAGTGTGTGTGTGAGTGAGAGAGTGTGTGTGAGAGTGAGAAAGGGTGTGTGTGACAATGAGAAAGTATTGTGAATGTGTGTGAGTGTGTTTGTGGGTGTGCAAGAGTATGTGTAAGACAGTGTGTGTGAGGCTGAGAGAGTATGATGGTTAAGGTTGTGTGTCAGCTTAGCCGGGCCATGATTCTCAGTGGTTTGGCATTTATGTAATAATATAGTCATCCTCCATGATGTGATCTGATGTGATCAGCCAATCAGTTGTAAGGGGAGTTACTTGGGGGGGTGTGTGGCCTGCATCTAATATATAAGGACTTCCCGGCAAAGCTTGCTTGCTTGCTTTGGCTCCTGCATCAGACCTCTTGGTACTTGAACCAGCAGCCTGCCATATTGCCTGTTGATCTTGAGTTTGTCAGCCCCTGCAACTACATGAGTCAGGAGAAGCCCCCAGCCTGACACCTAATCCTTGGGACTTGCCAGCCTCTACAACTGCGTGAGCCATTTCCTTGAGGTAAATCTCTCTCTATATATATATCTTTCACTGGTTTTGCTTCTCTAGAGAACCCAGCCTAAGACAGAGTATGCGTGAGTGTGTGTGAGACAGCGTGTGTGTGAGAAAGTATGTGTGAGTGTATGTGAGAGTGTGTGTGAAAGTATGTGTTTGAGAGAGTGAGTGTGTGTGTAAGAATGTGTATGTGTGAGAGAAAGTGTGTGTGTGTGTGAGACAATGTGAGAGCAGGAGAGTATGTGTGAGTGTGTGAGAGAGTGTGTGTGAGTGTGAGAATGAGTATTGTGAATGTGTATGAGAGTGTGTGAGTGTGTGTAGAGAGTGTGTGTGAATATGTTTGTGAGAGTGTGTGTGAGAGAAAGTGAGTACGTTTGAGTGTGTATAAGAGTGTGTGTGTGTGTGACTCGGGGGCTGGGAGGTGGGGAGACAAGGGCAGAGACTGAAATTTCCCTAGAAAGAGAGAGAAGGCCCCAAGGTGAGCAGAGAAAAACTGGAAATGTGGCCCCAATGGGCATGTGAGCTGGAAGGAAGTAGATGAGGTGGGATGTAGCCACAAGTTCTAGCTTGTTAACCAATAATAATAATAATAGCAGCTAAATTCACTGAATACTTACCATGTGTGCTTAAAATGCGCTTTATATGCACTTCACCTGTTTTTATTTGTTAAGTACTTAAATCTAATTGTTAAAAAAAACCAGTCAATTCTCACAACAACCATGTGAACGCAGCGCTACTGTTATCTCCATTTACAGATGACAGGCTGGGAAACTTGCTCAGAGTCTTCGAGCGAGTAAGCGGAGCAGCTGTTGGGATTTGAACCTGGCTGTCTGGCTCCGGAGTTGGGGCCCCTAACCTTTTGTGGTGCCTGAATTTAATCACACTGGTAAAAAGCTAAGAGTCAAGTATGCTTATTATCCTTGTGTACAGATGGAAAAACTGAGGCACAGAGGGGTTAGCAATTTGCTCATCTCAAAAGTGGTGGTGCGGGACCCAGCCCACATCACCAACTCTAAGGCCTACTTTGCAACCACTTTGCTGCAGGTCCTGAGGTAGTGAGCTCTTTGAAGAAAAGTGAGTCACTTAACTTGGCGGTGACTCAGTTTCCTCATTTGCCAAGTTGGGCTCTGGTAATCCTGCCCGGCTGACTCACAGGGAGAGGTGACAGAATGGAATCGGGATCAAGGCTCCTGAAACTTCCATTAGGAAAGTGCCGTGCCCTGGGAGGAAGCTAGTCTTGGCGGCTTGCCCCCAGCTCCCCAAGTGCCTGTGGCCAGGTCTTGTGGTCCTACAGATGCCTCATCTGGAACCTAGGGTGGACTGGGAAGAGATCTCAGACTCCTTCAAGCTCTGAACCCTGGATTGTCCAGCTCCATCTTGACGGACAGTGGAGTGGCCTGCTGGGGATCATCGGCACTGGCTCGCTGGAGTCAGGCAAACTAACCATCCGAGGCTCATTGTAGGAAAGTGCGTTCCGGAGGCCAAGTCCTGCTCTGGCTTCTCTGGCGATCCCGGTCGCCAGGTAATTGCAGAAAGATCCTTTGAACTGGGCAGACACAAACACAAGTGGAACTCAAGCTTGTTTGAGGAGGAGCCCAGTCCCTGGGTGCAGACACTCTGGGCCAAGCCAGCGTCTGTTTTTTCCCTCGAGACGTCCATTGAAGAAGCATTCTCAGAAGGGCACATCATTCACTCATTCAATCCGTTCATCCTACAGATCTTTATAGAGCAACTACTGTGTGCCAGGCACTGTTCTAGGCAGTGAACGAAGCAGATAAAGGCCCAGTTCTCAGGGAGCTGATGTTCTGGTGGGTGCAGGTGGGACAGTGACAATAAGGCTCACAAACACACACAGATACAATCATATATGCATACATATTTATGTAACTATATATGCATGTGAATGTGTGGGTATACACACATATATAAAGTGTTATCTAGTAATAGATGCTATGAAAAAATCAGGCATGGTATTGGGATAGAGAGTGACTAGGGGCTACTTTAGATTGGGAGGCATGGAAGTCCTCTTTGAGGTGGTGCTATTGAGCCGGGGCCAGAGTGAATGAAGAGTCTTCCATGGGCATATCTGGGGGAAGAGTACTGCAGAGGGACCAGCAAGTGCAAAGGCCCCATGGTGGGACCGTGGCTGGCATGTTCTAGAAAGAAGAAGAATACTTGTGTGACTTCAGTGGAATGAGCAAGGGGGAGAGTGGCCAGAGCTGATGTTATATAGGGCCTTGTAGGCCGTGACAAATTTGGATTATGTTCTGAGAGAGATGAGATGTGAAGGTTTTGGACAGAGGACTTTATACAGTTTTGACTTAACATTTTGAAAGAATCCCTCTGGCTGCATGTGGAGGGTAAATGGTACAGTGGGCAACAGCTGATGCAGGGAGCCAGTAAGGAGGCCACCGCAATAGTCCAGCGAGAGGTGATTAATGCTTGGCCCGCAGTATTTGTGGTGGAGGTGATAAAATTCTGGCCATACTGAAGGTGAAGCCAACAGGATTTGTTGATGGAGTGGATGTGGGAGAATAAGAGGAAGACAAGCATCAAGGATGACTCCAAGATTTGGCTTCAGAACGTGGCTTAAGGAGGGAGTTGCCATTTACTACGGGGACAGTTGTGGTTCAGTGGTCGAATTCTTGCTGTCCATGTGGGAGACTCAGGTTTGATTCCTGGCCAGTACAGCTCATCTACAGCTACCACCCATCTGTGGGGGAGGCTTGTGTGTTGCAATGATGCTGAACAGGTTTCAGCAGAGCTTCCAGACTAAGACGGACTAAGAAGCCTGTGATCTACTTCTGAAAATCAGCCAATGAAAAGTCCATGAGGTTGCTATGAGTCGGGCCAACTCATGGCTGCTAAAAATAACCACAGGTGTGACCAGCGTGGGCAGAAGATGGGGAGCATCGGAGACCTGCAGAGTATGGCTCTGAGTGATCCTGATGCTGAGGAGGGTCCCTGGGTATGGAGGGTCTCTGGGTATGGAGGGCCCTGCCAAACCACCACTTCCAGAAATCCCATCTCTAAAGCTGGTGTGCAACAATTAAGTACTTGGCTGCTAACTGAAAGGTTGGTGGTTTGAACTCACCCAGTGGCTCCACAAGAGAAAGGACCTGGTGATCTGCTCCCTTAAAAATTGTTTTTGTTGTTAGGCGACGTAGAGTCAGTTCTGACTTATAGCAACCCTATGTACAACAGAACGAAACACTGCCTGATCCTGTGCCATCCTTACAATTGTTGCTATGCTTGAGCCCATCGTTGCAGCCGCAGTGTCAATCCATCTCATTGAGTAGCTTCCTCTTTTTCACTGACCCTCTACTTTATCAAGCGTGATGTCCTTCTCCAGGGATTGGTCCCTCCTGATAACATGTTCAAAGTACGTGAGACGAAGTCTCATCATGTTCGCTTCTAAGGAGCATTCTGGCTGTACTTCTTCCAAGACAGATTTGTTCATTCTTCTGGCAGGTCATGGTATATTCGATATTGTTCACCAACACTGTAATTCAAAGGCATCAGTTCTTCTTCGGTCTTCCTGATTCATTGTCCGTAAAGATTACAGCCTAGGAAACCCTCTGGGGAAGTTCTACTCTGTCACATGGGGTCACGATGAGTCCAATCAACTGCAGGGCACCCAACAACAACAACAAAGTTGCCCAGGGCAGTCTTAACATTCTCTTGAAAAGACACAGCCTGGATCTTCTTCTAATGGCCGAGGTCCACTGGTAAGGACTGGCAGCCCTACAGTTAAAGGATGAACGGATAAAAATTCCATTGGCACCTGGAGTGCCCCAGGCCCACGGAGGAGATTTAGCTTGGCTGCCACCTGGCCAGATGGGTTTGTGGGAAAGTGCTACATCTGTTAGAGGGGACTGGAATTTTAAAAAGGGTTATCAATCGGGGGAAGGAAATTACTGAGTCTTCAAATACCATCAACTAGGAAAAAGATCAGTGGGGCGTTTATGGACGTGTAGTTTGTCCCAATAAAATAAAACATCTTAAAACCTGTCTTTACTGGCATCGAAGTACTGCCATGTTGTCTAACGGAGCAGTTTATACCCCAGTGATGTGTTTCTTTTCATCCATCTATCCAGTTTTCTAAAGCAACTGCAATAAAAACATCCGTTTGTTTGTGCAGTGGAACTTGCACAGTACCTACTAAGTGCAGGGCCCTGGGCTAAGGAGACGAGAAAAGAATCAGACCCTGTCCACTGTTGGCCACCGGCTGGTGGGAGATGGACAGGCACGTAAATTAAGACACTGTGCACAGGGGTTAGTGCAGTGAGAGGTCCTTTCAGAGGTTCAGAAAAGGGAAGGATCACTGTTGCTGGGGGGTCAGAGAAGGCTTTTGAAAGGAATGGTGTGTCAATTAGCTTGCTTTTGGCTGCAAGTAGCAGAAACCCCTGAAGAATCTGGCTTACAGAGTTAGGGAATTTATTTCCCATGATACGGTCCAGCCAACAGGTAGACTTCAGGGTGGGTTGATTTAGTGGCTATGCAATATCACCAGGCTGTCTGCTTTGCTATCCACTGTTATGATTTCAGAAGGGTCCCTGGGTGGTACAAACAGTTTGCACTTGAACTAACAACCTAAATGTTGGTGGTTCAAACCCACCCAGTGTTACTGCAGAAGAAAGGCCTGGCCATCTGCTTCCATAAAGATTACAGCCAAGAAAACACTATGGAACAGCAATTCTACTCTGTCACACATGGGGTTGCCATGAGTTGGAATTGACTCGATGGCGATGAGCTTGGCTTGGTCTTGGGCTACTGCTGGTCGCAGTCGTTTTGGATCAAAGACTCCTACTAGTTTTTATGGCAGCCGTTAGCGGTCAAGGCAGCAATGATGATTCCCACTTTAGAGATGAGGAAACTGAGGCTCAGGGAGGGAGAAGAACTTGCCAAGGGTCCCACAGGCAGTGATGGAGGAACAAGAAGGCTTTGAGCCCTGATCTACCTTATGTTGTCCAAAGCTGAAGGAACCCTGATGGCACAACGACTAACACTCAGCTGCTAGCCGGAAGGTTGGTGGTTTGAACCCACCCAGACCTGGTGATCTGCTCCCTTAAACATTAGTCTAGAAAACCCTATGGGGTAGTCTACCCTGTCACACAGGGTCACCGTGGGCCAGAATTGACTTAATGGCACCCAACAACTATAACAGCATCCAAAGCTCAGTCCTTGTCATGGCAGTCGGTTGCAAGTGGAATAAATCAATTACAGCTCACTGCAAAACACAGATCAAGGTCTGCCCCCTGGAGTGCGGTGAACACTGGTGAACAAGTGTTGGCTGGGACCACTCAGGCACTGAGCATTGCTCTCAGCACCTGTGATGCCGAATCTCTCTCTGTCCCTATGAAGTAGGCTAGGAAGGACGGTGGGAAGAGAAGTCCTTGCTCAAGGCTCTGGCTAGCCCAGCTGGTGCCCAGGTTCTTGAAGCCTTTCCCAGAGTTCTTGACTGTCACTCTGCTTCTGGAACCTTTGGTGGTGTCCAGAACATGGGCTGGAGCCTGCATGCAGGACACACAGACTGGTTCACCTACAGTTCACCCACTTGCCCAGGCCCTGGAATTCTCAGCAATCACAGCCACCTCATGCCGGCCAGTGGTGACATGAATGGAGGCCACGGCCCCCAGCCTATGGTCTTGGGGTTCTATTGCACTCCACCCTCCCCGCTCACCACCACACTGATCCCAGCCTATGGTCTTGGGGTTCTATTGCACTCCACCCTCCAAGCCCACCACCACACTGATCCCAGCCTTTGGTCTTGGGGTTCTGTTGCACTCCACACACCCCACCCCCCGCCCACCACCACACCGATTCCAGCCTCATCAGGTAGGCAGATTCCTGCTGGGCCCAGCCTGGGGGCCAACCTGTACTCTCGCCATGTCTACTCACCTTGGTCCACATGTGGCTCCTGGCCAACTGGTCTCCAGGCCCACCTGAGCAATCCCTGCATGCCGCCCCATCCCCTGGTTGTGACTTTAATCACTCAGCTATCTCGAGGACAGAGGCAGGGCAATGGTATGTCAAGAGTGAGTATCGGGGGGAAAACAATTTGCTTAGAAAGAAGGGCATAAAGAGGAGGGCTTCCTTGGTTGACAGTCCTCAGGCTGTGAGCCCATCTGTGTCCTGAGGAGGCCACCACCAGGGGCGTTGAGTCCACTTCGCCATCCTCCAGCAGGTTCTCCAGGTGAGCGTCGGTCCTGCTCAGCCTAACTCTGCACCGCTGTGAGATGGGGCTTTGATGGCAGGGTCAGATGGCGGGGCAGTGAGGACTAAGCCCGTTAATGCCCCTAGAGCCCACAGACCAGCAGCCCCTGGCACGCAGTGGGTGCTGTGTGTGCATCTGCCCATTGTCGTCTGCTGGTCCCCAGTCAGGGTCATAGACGAATCTTGTCAAGAGGCAGCCCTGGAATCAGGGGCTTAGGGTTGAGAAAGTGAGATTTCTGTAGGAACGCTCTGAGATTTAGCCTGTAATCAGCAGCTTTGCTTCCAGTAGGTCTTGAGAGACAAGCCCTAGAGGGTTGATTGTCCTTAAACTGAGAGCAGCTGCTGTCAGTGGCCAGACATGGGGGAATATTCTGAAGCTCCAGGCTCAGGGCCTAATACCGGTCTCCTTCTTCTCCTTAAATGTTGAAAAATTGTAACCCAAAGTCTCTATTACAGCAAATTCCCTGACACTCTACAGTGTGCTAATCTTTAGGGAAAAGCAGAGGCTTCTTCGAGGGCTTTTCTCCTCTGTGCATCCTCATTTATCTTGAGATGAAGAAGTAACACGTGCTCTCGCTCAGTGCTGGAAAATGCTTCCCTTGCTCATTCTTAAATCTCTCCTTCTCCTTCCTCCCTGTCTTTCTGGCTCACTGTGCATCTTTGTCCTTCAGGGGTGGTGGATGCTTAATTACCTGCAGGCTGTAAAGCAGGTTGTAAGCATGATGGTATTATGATGACAGTCCATGATAATAAACCACGGGAGAAAGACTTGATGACCTGCTTCCATAAAGATTACAGCCTTAGAAACCCTATGGGGCAGTTCTGTTCTGTCCTACAGTGTTGCTGTGAGTCGGAATCGACTTGATGGCAATGGGTAATGGGTATGATAAGAAAAGCATGTCCTCCTGACCCCCCCATTCTGGGTCCTTCTAGGATGGCCAGCTCTAGCCACTCTGAACAATTACAAAGGAAGATGAGGAATCCAACTGGTTGGATGGAGGCCTTTTGTGGACAGGCAGAGAAGAAAGCCCTATAGCATTACTAGGGGCCTGGGAGCCTACGTCTGCCTATGTCTCAGTTCTATCTTTGACTAATTCATTCAGTAACCATTTATCAAGGAACATCTGGGCACCACACTCTATCCTAGGCACTGGGGATGCAAGGACAAAGTCCCTGTACACATGGAGCCCACATTCAGGAGACAGATAGGAAATATACAATTAAACAAACGATGAAATTTCAGATCATACTAAATGAGGTAAAATAAAGTGTGTTGTTGTGATAGTGACTGGCTGGGGGTTGGGGTGGTCAGGACAGCCCTCTGTGAGGAGATGATGTTTGAGGTGACATCTGAATGAAGAGAAGGAATCCACCAAGCAAAAATTAGAGGAAGAGGGGTCTAGGCATAAGAAACAGCAAGTGCAAAGGCCCTGTGGTAGGGATGAGCTTGGCACATTTGAGAAATAGAAAGAAGTCCAGTGCCTTAGGGGTAAAGTGAGCCGGTTGAGGGAGTGGTAAGAAATGGGACTGGAAAGACAGATGGGTCAGAGCAGGCTAGACCTTTTTAGTTTGGATTTTATTTCACAGATGTGAAATCTGAGATTTATAACAAAGACTAGATAACCTGGCCAAGGTCAAATAGCTTGTAAGTGGCTATGGCAGACAGTCCTAGTGATCCTTCAATAGATTATCTATTCCCCCTCTTCCTTAGTGATACCCATTGTCGTTGAGTCAATTCTGACTCATAGCAACCCTATAGGACAGACTGGAATTGCCCCATAGGGTTTCCAAGGCTGTAATCTTTACGGAAGTAGACTGCCAGATCTTTCTCCTGAGGAGCGGTTGGTGGGTTCGAACCATTGACCTTTAGGTTAGCAGCTGAGGGCTTAACCACTGTGCCACCAGGACTCCTTTCCTTAGTAATAGATCCGCTGATCGTCATGTGTGCTATGGCCATCAGAGTAAAGACTACATCTCCCCGTCTCCCTTGCAGCTAGGCACGGTCACGAAACCCAGTCTAGGCCATGGGAAGTAAGCAGAAGTGCATTCTACAATTTTATGGATGTGACTTGAAAGAGACGGGGCATTGCTTTCTTTGATTTTTTTCCTTCCTGATATCTGGAATATCAATGTGATGGTTGGAGTTTCAGCAGCCAATCTTGGATCATGAGTAAGAGCCCATCTGGAGCCTGAGTTCCAGCTGATTGCTGAGCCATCACACTTGCTTGGGTTTTCTAGGCTTATGTGGGAGCGAAATAAACTTCTACCTTGTTTGATAGCCTGTTCTTTGGGGAGAGTTTTCTGTCACTCACAGCTGAAGCTAATTCAGTTGACACAGTAGCAGAGGCAGGACTTGAACCCAGGCAGTATGATTCTTACCAGACTCTGGTGACATTTTTGAGCCCTTGCATCTTATGGGCAGACATTTTGCTGAGCGTTTGCTGACATTTTCTGCCTTAATCTTCCCAATAATTATATACAACAAGGACTATCATTATCCTTGTTTTACCGATGAGGAAACTGAGGCACAGGGTGGTGAACTCACCTGCCTGGGGTGGGGTTGCAGAGGCCACACGCTTAGAAAGCTCCGGGTTGAGCTGTCTAGTGCCCGGGGGCCTGTTCCTGGAAGGTTTCTCACTCTGTGACCTTCTCAGGTGAATTTCCCGACATGCCAAAAGCTGGCTTCTGAAAAAGCAACATTAAAATGGCTTCATCCAGGTGTTTCTTCTCTTCCAGACTCCATGCTTCCCTTCTACGGCCCCCCACTCTCAGCCCCAGCAGACAACCCACCGCCTCTGCACCAAAACGCATCTGATTTCCCAAGAGTCTGCGAGGTGAGGCTGGGAATTGGCGGGTGGGTGGTGCTGGTGGTCCAGGCCTCGACTTTAGTGAGAATAAGCGGGATCTGCAGCTTTACGGCCCTTATTGATTGTGCTCAACTCTGCGTCACGTGGTGAGGTCCACTTGCACGGGGAGAAGGAGGCGTTTCCAGCGGTAAGTCCCAGATGGAAAGATTTCTTCTCTCACACGAGATCATAAAACCAGAGATTACAGCAAAGATGGCCTTCCCAGGGGACCGAGCATCAGCTGACTGTGATCCAGACCAGTTGGGTCATGGAGGTGGACCCATCCTTGCTGGGCTGGAGTACCTCCCCCACTGGGCTGGAGCACCTCTAGAGGGCCTGTCCCTGACCTGCTCACCAACATGAAGGCCAGGAGACATCTGGAACGAGGCAGCGAGTCAATCTGTGAGCCATAAAGATGGAAGCACAATTTCCAGGGATCAGGAATAAACTCTTCACGCCAGGTCAACTTTGTGTCTTGTGCTCTTTGCTGAGCTGAATGTTCTGCTTGGACATGGCAGTCGGCTGGAGTGGTGTCTACACGGCACGTTTACACAGCACGAAACCCTTCTGAGCACACAGAGCCCAGCAGCGGCCCCGAGACTCAGTTTGCAGGGAGAGCTGGTCCTCCTTGAAGTTCTTGAGGGGTTTATGGCTGTGGGGCCCCTTTCCTCCTGCTCCTACATTTACAGGTCATAAATCCCACGCCAGACGCCTTCCAAAGCCCTGAGTGTCGTGCTGACACCCTCCTGCTTTCACTTCATTAACGTGCAGTGGTCCAGGAGGAGTTTTCACCCATCAGGGCAGCGAGGTCAAGTGGGTGCTGGCTTCCCTGGTCCAGGGCATTTCCTCAGATGCTGGGAAGGGCTTCTCCAGGGTGGGGAGGGTCCTGGAGACATCAGTCCTCTTAGCTGCAGCCAAAGTCAGGTTCCCAGGACCAGGAAAGTGCTTCCTTGTAAAGGTCACACCTATTCCTGCACACTACCCCCCACCTTCCTAGAGCGGCTGGTGGACGCTTGGTCTCCCCTGGGGGAGGGAGGGTATACCCTTTGCATCAGGATCGTTGGGTGATGTTAGGCAGGGACACATGGTCGGAGCTAATGCTGCTGTTTGGAAGTTCAAGAGCAGGCAGAGGGCCGTGTGGGTGGTGAATAGACACAAGATAGACCCACTCTGTGTCCAGCTGACTGTACTCCACTCCCCTCTCCTTCCCGTCTTCCCCAGTGGAGCCTGGACATGAAACACAGCGTTTCCCTGAATCTCTTGCAGCTTTGGTCCTGGGTGCAAATTTAGCTCTGCATCTGGATCTCTTGTCTGGATCTGGGAGGCGGCAGTGTGGCCGAGGCTCCTCCTGCTGCTGGGCGCACCTGGACTTGTGTGGAGGTGTCCCCCGGGCAAGGGTGGGCACAGCAGGGCTGAGAGTGCTGGTTTGAGCATTTGGGGGACACATGGGGTTGACTGGGCAGAAGATGACCAACGGGGGCAAGCCTAACCTCCCCTGGACCAGCGAGCCTGCACCAGAGAGCCATCAGGGACGAGCGGGCCCCGTCGGAGCTCCCAACGCTTCAACTACTTTCTGCTCATTTGCGGGTGGTGGTGGTGTCGACCCCCTATTAGAACTTTAGCTCCGCACGGGAAAGATTTTTGTTCACTATCGTGTCCCCAGTTCAGGACAGTTCCTGGCTTGATATGTATTTGTTGAAATATTAGATGAATGAATGAATGAGGGCAGGGATTGGCCTTTTAAACCTAGGTCCTAGCAGAGTGCCTGGGGCATAGTAGGAACTCAGTAAATATTTGTAGCATGAACGAATGAATGAATGAATGTAGTCTCTCCACCTGCCTTCCTATGTCCTCCCCCATCTCATTCCACAGCCCGTGTCCTGGCCTCTCGGTGGGTCTGGGAGCCCTGCCAGCTCACCCCGAGGCCCCTGGTTTAATAGCCTCCCTCCTGACTGGGTGACAGCCCCACATCTGAGCCTGGGTTGCTGTGGTGTTCACACTCAGGGCAGCCAGGCTGCTGCTCTAGCTCCTCAGGCGCCTCCGGCAAGGCCGTCCCGGAAGCCGTCTCCACCTGTGAGCGCTGCTCCTGGGAGCCCGAGGGTGCGGAGCCTCTGCTGACGGGTCGCTGCCCGCTGTCCTGGAAACACGTTCTTGCAGACAGACGGTTCCCAGGAGCCTGGGCTGCCCCTCCTTGCACCAGTGCTAAAAACAGCGTTATGTTTCCCAACTCAGCTGAACCTGTGGAGGCGAGAACGCCAGACAGCTTGTTTTTAGCAGGTAACAGGCTGCACACCCGAGGCTGTAATTAGCATTTCATTCAAAGGGTCCGGTTTCCACGCACATGCAGAGGGACTGTCCCCCGGTTCCCGTGGCTCAGTGTCTATCTCAGGTGCAGGTCGAGGCAGGTGCATTGAAGGGAAGCCCCGGGGTTCCCTGGTTGCAGGGGGTGTGGAGGGCTTGTTGGGTGCCAGTCACCCTCATGGCTCATTGCCTTCCTTTCGGTTTGCAAAAGGCTTGATCATCCCCCGATGGAAGCGCTGTCCTATAGGGGCGACCTTCCCAGGCCAGTGTGATGTAGGTGCCCTGTCACATTGGTGTCAGGTGTAGGTCATGTCTCCATATTCTCAGTGCCCTGTGGGGGACAGGGTGGGGTAACTGGGCTGCGACAGGACTTCCAGGTGTCCCCACTCTTCCTCCCCCAGTTCTCTCATAGTAGTGGGGAACCTGGCTGCCTAGAATAAAGACCACATTTCCCAGGCTCACTTGTAACGAGGTGTGTGTATATGACCAAACAGCGGCCCATGGGTGTGAGAGTTGTCTCTTTGTCTCTTTTCATTGGCTGGAAGAGAACAAGGGAGGAATGTCTGGGATAAAGATGAAAGCAACCGCCTCAAAAATCAGAGCGACAAGATAGAAGGAGGCAGAAGCCTCAGTTTTGTCGTCTGTCAAATGGGAGAGTAATTGTACCTATGCTCACTGATTTCTATAAATTAGAATTCTTTCATTTGCCAAGTGACAGAAAATCCAGCTCCAACTGTGCAAGGTAAAAGGGGAGGTATTGGCTCACATAACTGGAAAAGAAATGTTCAAGGAAAAGGCTGTCTCAGACGTGACAGTCCCTGCCTCACCTGTGCCTTGTTTTAACAGTAAACATGTTAAAGTCACATAGAATCCTAGCTTAGGGGACCACAGAATCTCATTGTAACCCAGGTGTCAGCTGGTAAGATGTGCTCAACCCCCCACCTGGCATCCGAGGAAGTCCAAAGCTGCCCTCAAGACTCCTGCAGTTCACAGGAGCTGACATCTCTCTGGCCCATCCCCGCTCTCATTCCCGCCTCTGCTGGGCTCTTATCCTCCACTCTGCATCTTGTGGCTGTTCCTCTCGCTTCTGCAGGAATCCACCCATCACAGCTTGGCATGTGGCAGCTTCTCTTCGACTTCTCACCCCCAAATACCTCTTCCAAGGGCGCTGTGATGGGCACATTTTGCTGGTGACTCTGTGGTAACATGACAGTATTCTATCCATGCACAGGTCCCTTGTCCGTTTTTGTGAAGTTTAGCATCCAGATGTGCTGCTTAGCAACCCCGCCTTCCCTTCTACCTGCTCCTCCCAGCCTTGCTGCATGTCTCCCCCTTCTCATTCCTGCTCATGTATCGTGTTTCTCTTCTTAGTGCTTGCTTTGTGGTCTTTGCTTTGCTGAGTGTCTTCTCTGGGTAATTTCCCTGAACTATGAGAGTTCTCCTAAGGGAACGCTGATTCCAGCAAGTAAAAAATGTGTTTTCTTACCATCTACACGCGTAATAATGATAGTGACCATTCCTGACTGACTGCTCTATGGCAGCATTGGGGTTGTGCCTTTCATTCTTTATCTCGCTACTGTGCGTGAGAGCCCCATGGGGGAGTACTTTCCCATTTTACAGATGAGGAAGCCGAGGATCAGCCCACTGAAGGGACCTGAGGGTAAGTGGGAAAGTTGGGATTTAGCTTGGTGCTGGAGCCCAAGCTCCTAATCCCTGGTCACTGTTTTTTCTGTTTAATCACTCACAGGCCATGTTTCAACTTTTCCCATATCCACATACCACCAGGACGATCATTTAGTTGATATTTTTCTTTAAATAAATCTACTTTTGTTTTCACTAGGAAACTTTTATTTGAAGATAAAACTATATCGCCAGAGTAAATGGCAAACCAGCATCTCTTGCTGCAAAAGGATGGTAACCATAGAATTAAAAACAATAAAACTAAACAGAGGTACTGCGTTCTGCACTAAGCCCGGGGCCTCTTTTGTCTTTGTTCAAAAGTATGATTAGCAAGGCTTAGAGAGACGCTAAGGTATATTTGCACCAAATCAAGGCATTTTCTTTGAGGTAATTGGAAAAAGAATTAGTACAGGAGACCATGTTATCTAATGACATGTCTATTTGTCATTTGGGAGGCCCTGAACTAGGAGAGGGAGTCCCTGGATGGTACAAACAGGTTAATGCACTTGGCTGCTAACTGAAAGGAAGGAGGTTCTAGTCCACCCAGAGGCATCTTGGAAGAAAGGCCTGGCAATCTACTTCTGAAAAATCAGCTATTAAAAACGCTGTGGAGCACAGTTCTACTCTGACACACATGGGGTCACTATGAGTTGACTTGATGGCAATTCTTTTTTTTTTTTTTGGAACTAGGAGGAGGGGGCTGGCAGGGGTGTGGAGAATATCCTTCCAGGCAGAGGGAACAGCACTGCCCAGGCTCTGAGTGGAGAAGGAAGCTTTGGCCCAAATGAGAAGCAGAAAGAAGACAGCACAGAGGGAAAGCAGAGCGGAGTGAGAGAAGCAAGATTGGGAGAGAAGTGTCAAAGGAGGCTGAAGAGGTGGGCAGGGAGCCAGATCTCACGGAGGCTGGAGGCCACGGTCAAGCATTCTGTTGGTGGCAATGAGAAGCAATAGAGGGCTGGACAACCAGGGCGCGTGGGGCTCAGATGAGAGCTATTAAAGTCCAGGTAGCTCAGAGACAGGAGAAGGATGGGAGACGTTCAGCCAAGCGGGGCAGCTTCCCACCCATGTGCCCACCATCTGTAGTTTGGCACCTGCCCCCTCCCCCCAGCTCCCAGAATTCCCCTTTCCCAACAGGGGCCACCCTCTGCATTCCTCAGGGGCTGAGTCTTCTAGTTGCTGCACCCCGTGCCGGTCTCTCTGCAGGGACTCTTAGGCCAGTTCAGGGATGGGGTGCAGTGGTGAGCAGCTGAGGCCCCTCCTACGCTTGGAACGTGCCCAGGATTGGCTTTCCAAGGCCTCAGCCAGCCTTGAGCACTGCACGGACCCCAGCCAGCAACCTCTCTCAGCTGCCTTGATTGAAACGATCTGCTCCCATTCATCAACACCTTCCTGGGAATGTGAAGGCTCTGATGGTGTAAATGATTTATTTATTTCAAGCCATAGGGTCATGGCAGAGAAGTCAATAGGGAGATGTTAGAAAATGATTTCCCTTAATTATTCTGGCTTTCTAAAGAACAATTTGAAATATCTTCATATGGTTCTAGCTGATCTGCAGATGAGGCAGGAGTTTGGTTCTCTAAACCACCTGCCTACCCATGTGGGTGCCCCTGAGCAAGGGGAAGTGTATTTATTCAATTTAACTTTAGTCAGTGAATGTAGATGAGGCATCTTTAGCACACTGTTATGGACTGAATTGTGTCCCCCCAAAATATGTGTTGGAATCCTAACCCCTATATCTGTGGTTGTAATCCTGTTTGGGGTGAGGGTTCTCTTATGTTAATGAGGCTATTAGGGTAGGGTCTATCTTAAACCTAATCACTTCTGAGTTATAAAAAGAGCAGATTAGACACAGGAGTGAGCACAAAGTGGGGCGGATAGTTTCCATGTGAAGATCGTCAAGGAATCAAGGAACCCAGGAATGCTGGGGCTACAGAAGCGAAAAGAGATAAGGATCTTCCCCCAGAGGTAAGAGAGGACAGACTTCCCCCAGACCAGGTGCCCTGAATTTGGACTTCTAGCCTCCTGAACTGTGAGAAAATACATTTCTGCTTTTCAAAGTGCCCATTTTTGGTATTTCTGTTATAGCAGCACAAGGAGACTAAGACACACTAAGACTATTCTAGCTCCAGGGTCACAGAGAGGAAAAAGGCGTGGCCCGTGACCTTCAAAGAACTCAGGATCTAGTGATGGGTGGGGAGGGCTGCCCAGCAATGCTTGCTGCACTGCACCGTGGTGAGCACTTCAGTCTAAGGACAAATGAGCTGAGCTAAGCGCACAGTGACACGGGAAGATCCAGGAAGAGAGCTGAGGGAAGTACACCAGAGAAAAGATTGGAAGTTTTAAAAATTTTTATAAATTGCTCCCTTTCTTCCTTGGCTTCGATGGCCTTTCTGGAAGCCTTAACAAAATTTAAAAAGTAAAAATTTCTACGGGCTCTGCTCTGATCATAATCGAAAGATATTAAAATGAATACTAGAAGGATAGCCATGCTGGCAAGGGTCTGTGTCTTGACTGTGGCAGTGCCTTCCCTGGGGGTGCACGTTTGTCAAAACTCATGGAGCTGAGCACTTAAAATGGGTGGAATTTATTGGGAGAAGCATCCTCCCCAAATAACTCCCAGATCAAAGCAGAAATCAAAACAAGTATGACGGTTTCTATAAAACAGTAAGAGGGATACCAGCTCACAGCAAAACCTGGGGGACTGCTAAAGGTATACTCAGAAGAAAATTTATGGTCTTATATGCCAGTGTCATTCTAGAGGAAAGAGCAACAGTAAAGGTACTTAGTTCTTAAAAAATAGAAAAAACAAAAACAAAATAAACCAAGATAAACTGGGTAGAGGGCATTGTCTTAGCTGGGTTCTCTAGAGGAGCAAAATCATTGAAGCATATATAAAAAAATATATATAAAGAGAGATTTATTTCAAGGAAGTGGCTTACACAGTTGTGGAGGCTGGCGAGTCCCAAATACATGGGCTAGGTGTCAGGATGAAAGCTTCTCCTGAGTCACATGGTTGCAGGGGCTGATGAACCCAAAATTGGCAGGTCAGATGGCAGGCTGCTGGCTCACAGGGCTGTGGGATCTGGCGAATCCCCAAATCTGCAGGTTAGGTAGCAGGCTGCTGGCTCATGTTCCAAGAACCAGAAGTCAAAGTACAGTGAGTTGGATGCAGGATTCAGAGCAAGAGTGAGACTTGCTGGAACATCCCCTTGTATACTGGAGGCAGGCCACATCCTCAAGTAATCTTCTTTTTCAACAGACTAGCTGCTCACATCAGATCACAAAATGGAGGATAATTACATAATATCTGCCAAACCACTGAGAATCGTAGCCTAGCCAAGTTGACAACCTTAACCATCACAGTCCACCCCTTGTCAACTTGGCACCTGCATACATCTGCTTAAACCATACGAATCTCTATATAAAGACAATTATAAAGTCATACTTGTGCCTAACATGATACATCTAACATGCATACAACCAAAAGGGCACTAGTCCCATTTACATCTTATATTTTATAATAAATAATGGAATAAGTGAGAGAAGAAAACAAAGATATTTGCTATATATGTGTGTGTGTGTGTGTGTATGTATATATATGTGTGTATATGTATATATATGGAGCCCTGGTGGCACAGTGGTTAAGAGCTATGGCTGCTAATTGAAAGATTGGCAGTTCGAATCCACCAGCCACTCCTTGGAAACCTCTATGGGGCAGTTCTACTCTGTCCTGTAGGGTCACTATGAGTTGGAATCAACTTGATGACAATGAGTTATATGTATATATATATATATATCTGTACACACACACATACACATATAATAAAACAAGGAAGAAATACTCATAATAATTACAGTCTTCATTTCTAGAACTGGTCACCTGGTCGTAACTGGTATTTAAAACTACCTTCTTCCACTACCCATTTCATATTCCCTTTGCCCTCAGCAAGCACCTCAGCTGGTCGTGATTCTTTGCCTGGTGGGGTGACACAAATCTTCATTCCCGAAGGGTTGGGCCATTAGTAATCATGTTGAAGTTGGGTTGTTGTAGTTTTCCATTGACTTAATCACAGGGTATGATAGTACTAAGAGACGTCCTAAGGGATCTTCTGTATTACAGATACATCCTTCTTTACCTCCGTTATGTAATATCAATCTGATTTCCCCTCAGTGATCAGGATCAATCACATCAGCCAATACAGTAACTCCCTTCTTTGCCTGTCGATCCACAGGCATTGGATCTCCAAGTGGCAGGGTGGCATTCTTAACTTCCAGTTCAATGGAATCAGTGTTGTGTTGCATGGTGGGAGCATTCCTCCCTTTGGAACTAAGAACTCTAGACCCACAGTGCATAGGGTTACAGGGATAGGAAGCAAAAATTTTTCGAATGGGTTACTAAGGGTAATAGTGAGTGGTGCCACTCTCATTTCCACTCCTTGATTCCTGGACCCATGAATCCTGGCTATGGGAGAAACAGCACCATATATTGAACGCTGGTTTAGAGAACATTGTCCCAACCCTGCAAAGTATTGCCTGCCACCTAGCTGGTGCTGTAATTGTGTCTTTAGAAGGCCATTACATTGTTCTATCAAGCCAGCTGCTTCAGGATGATGGGCAACATGGTAAGAACAGTGAATTCCATAAGCATGGGCCCATTGCCACACTTCTTTTGCTGTGAAGTGAGTCCCTTGATGCAAAACAATGCTTTGTGGGATACCATGATGGTGGATGAGACATTCTATAAGTCCACAGATGGTAATTTTGGCAGAAGCATTGTGTGCAAGGAAGGCAAATCCATATCCAGAGTAAGTGACTATCCCAGTGAGAACAAAATGCTGCCCTTTCCATGATGGAAGGGGCCCAAAGCAATTAGGAAAGTCAAGCAGTTGATTTGGAGTATAGTGTACCTCCTTCTTGGTCACATTTTGTACTTCACCTCTAGGGGCTTACTAGGACTTAAGGCTAGTTATAGGTCTAGAAGTATAAATGGGTGGTGGGTGTGGGTCCTGGGGACATTCAGCAATGTCTTATAAGGCATCTGCCTTGGGCGATGCTCCAGGCAAAGCCCCAGGCACTGCCCCAGAGGATATCTTAGACAAAGACTCTTCAGACTCAGCTAGGTTAATCTCATCTGATGCGAGGTGGAGGGGGTAGTGGTTTTACTGGGAGGGTGGCTTAGCACACAAAGATGGAGTGACTTTTTCAGATTGGAGTAAGAGGGATGGTTCTGTTGGAAGGAGTGACTTAATGGAATTTAGGGGCTCACTGTCTCCAGCTTCCTGATTATCTGCCCATATGTCCCCATCTCAAGTTTCAGGATCCCATTGCTTCCCAATCAATGCCTTTACTTTAACTTAAGACGCCATTTGAGGTTAGGAATTCAATTTGTGTTGTAAGTCAGCCACTCTTATGGTGAAACTCTGGGTTTGGTTTTCAGCCGTATCAGCTATGTCACTACAAGAAGTAAGGCTTTCTTTCATGGCAGTAGTGGCAGCTTTCGGGTCTTATATGTGGCACTTGAGCTGTGACTCTGAAGCTTTGAGCTCATTCCTTTCTTTCATCGCTTTGTCTAGTGAAAGTAGGACCAACCAACCAGCTTCCTTATACTCCTCATTCTGACAAAATTGTAGAAAAGTTATCATATGTGTAATCACTCAGAGCTTGTCTCTCACAAATATTTGATCCAGTGGTGATGATATTTTGCATATTTCTACTGCTCCCTCACGCCATGGATTAGCAGTGCGTTTTTTACTGCTGGAGACAGAGTCATCAGTATCTTTAAGCCTAGCCAGACTTGGAACGCATTCAGAAAACTCATCCTTATGATTTTGTTCCTCTAGAATCAGTCTTGACACCAAATGTCAGGCTAGAGGCTTCTCCCGAGTTACGTGGTTGAAGGGGCTGATGAACTCAAAATCTGCAGGTCAGGCAGCAGGCTACTGGCTTGTGTCCCAAGAAGCGGAGGTCAGAGGATGACTAGTTAGATGCAGGATTGAGAGGGAAAGAGCTTTGCCAGAACATACGTATATATTGGATGCAGACCGTACTTCCAAGGAAACTCCCCTTTCATCTGACTGGCTGCTTACGTCAAATCACAAAATGGAGGATGATTACATAATATCTGCCAAATCACTGAGAATCATGACCTAGCCAAGTTGACACATAACCTTAACCACCACAGGCATTAATAAAGATAAGAGCTAAAATCAAATATGCACATGGTTAGGGTGTAGAAGGTGAGGTTTTTGGGAAGAGCTAACACATTAGATGGGGAAGTGATGGTTCAGTGGTGGATTTCTCACCTTTCATGCTGGAGACCCTGGTTCGATTCCTGGCTAATGCATGTGAAGTAGAGGCTTACTAATACATGGGTTGCTATGATACTGAACAGTTTTCAGCAGAACTTCCAGGATAAGATAGACTAGGAAGAAAGGCCTGGTGATCTACTTCTGAAAATCAGTCAGTGAAAATCCTATAGATCACAATGGTCTGATTCATAACTGAACCTGGCAGTGTTTCATTCTGTTATACATAAGGTCGCCATGAGTCGGGTGGCGGCGACTCACAGCAGCTGACTACATTGTATTGGAATGCCTCTTAGGAAATGTATTTTCCATTTCAGATATGGGAGGTTTTTATGCAGGTGAGTGACGTGCAGGGAGCTGGGTTTAGAGGGGTGACTGATGGCAGCGTGGAAAGTAGCCTGAGGTGAAAGAAACCAGAAGCATGGAGATTAGATTCTGCATGGCCCTCCCCTCCTCCTGGCTCTAAGTGTTTCTTTTCCTTTTCTAAGCCATTACAGAGGGGATGTTTTGCCCTACTGCTGGGTTATGCAGATCAGAAATGAAATTTTGAATGAGTGGATGAATTTGCCTATAGTCTCATCACAAACAAAGAAATCTGAGATCTGGCCAGGTCTGTGATGAACTTGTATGTGTTTAGGGGAGGTGAATGGCGTGGTGAGGATGGCCTGTCTGGATTCTCCTGATGGGAAAGAGGTTTCCCAGTGAGTACGGTGAGGGAATTCCTACCCAAGGTTATTGGGAACTCTGGAATCAGAGAGACCCAGCAGAGTCCTTGGAGGACTGTCAAGGTCCAAATGCCTGCAATGGGACATGACAAGGCAGAAAGACAGGAAGTGAACCAAGAGTGGAGCTTGGAAAGCAGGGGCTGGAGAAAACCCCTACGGGAATGGGCCAAAGGTGGTTTCTGTATGGTTGGCTCGAACATGCATGGGGCTTGGCAGCTCACCTTTAAAAAAAAGTCTTTCTTTTCCTCAGTCAAAATCCCATTGGGAGTAAAATATATTGGAGTATAACATACCTAAGAAATGTGTCCAAATCAGAAGGGTACATCTTGATAATCATCAAGTGCACACACCTGTACAACCAGCCCCCAGATCAAGAAACCTCACCACCAGCACCTGAATATATGCACAGCCTCATCATCAACAGAAGGAAAATTAGATCTAATAAAACTGTGGTCTCTTCCAACTGTTTAATTCTGGTATTTATCCTATGTGCAGATTTTTATATACTAGACTTCCTGAAACCAAGTATGCCTATATTTTTAGGCTTTAATTTTACCATGACCCCATCCACTGGCCACCTGTTGAAACATGATCTGAGGTTGACAAGAAAGACATGACTCATACACAGGCATTGGATGGAACAACACTTCAGTCACATAGAGAAGACAGAGCAGGATCAGCTTCAGTAGTGAGCGTCAGTCCCCCATGGCCATTGGGTAACTCCCCACAGCAGCTGACACAGGGATGATGGTCTGCATGCATCCCTCTTGTGGGGCAGAGGAAAGACCTCATCCCCTCCCCGCCAGGAACAGATAAAACAGTAGGGTTGGCTAGGTGCCGTGTGACGCACACACATAAGTAGAGCAAGCAAAGTCTACTGTGTACCGAGAACAGGGAGGGAGTTTCACCGATAAGGAAGAAGAAACTGGGACAGAGGGAGGCTCAGTTCCCAGCCTCCATTATCAGGGAATGTTCCGGGCCTAAGGCTTCTGATTAAGCAGTCTAGGTGGGGGTCAGGAGGCTATGCAATAGATTGATTTCCTACTTTCCCAACAGCAACAAAGACTCCAAGTCACAGAGTGTGATGCCAGAAATCTGAAGAAATAAAAATCTTACTGGTTTTTTTTTAACCACCAGAAATAAAACTGCCTTGGGAGCTGGCCAGTTGAGGCAGGCACTTTCGTGTCATGAAGCAGTGGGTTAGTGGGAAACTGCTGACAGCCAGGGCAGAAGGACTCAGCACTGAGGGAGGCAATCCTGGCCTGGGATCTGCTTCTTGAAAGCTTTGAACAGGGCTGGGGTCTGCAGGGTAAGGGTCAGTCAGGGCTCAGGGGGCAGGTCTGAGGTGTCAGAGAAACTCGTCACAGCATCAAGAATAAATAAGCTCAACTTCCCACCATCCTGCTACCTTCTGTTTCCCATCCTTTCCTCTCTTGCTGTATATTTTGCCTCAGTAAGAGAAATATATTATGATTTCTGAATATAACTGCTTCCTCGTCCTCCCCGTGAACAGCCAAGCAAGGAATTAATTTAGGCTTTCTGCAATGTCGAGGCTTCTGTCATTAAATGCCTCCCACTTCTCTTGGAAGCCCTGGTAACTTAGTTAATCTCTTTGATCCTTATATCCTTGAAAAATGCCTTGTGTGTCTTTTGCCGCGGACAATCGTAATTACATTGGCAGCGCTGGGTCTCTTCATCATTGCTACACACTCTAAACTTTATCCCCACGGTGGCCTATCCTTGTCTCTACTGGGAGCTTCCAGTCTCTGCAATGCTTTCTTGTCTCTGGTTCTGTCCCACTCCATTGTTCGTTGACATTACTGCGTTCTCTATTCCTGCTATAAGCCCAACTCTACTGGCCATGACTTTTTTTTAATAAAAAACTGAAATATGATGATGATGATGATGATTACGCCCTTATCCAAAGTCATTGCTTGAAGCTTTTTGGTTGTTGGGATGGGAGAGGAGGGCAGGAAGGAATAGGGGACATTCACCTGGCTGTGCAGGTTGTATGTTGCTGTTATTGTTGGTTGCTGTCGAGTTGGCCCCGGCTCACGGTGACCCCATGCCCAACAGAATGAAACGCTGCCCAGCCCTACACCATCTCCGTGATCGCTTGTGGATCAGACCATGGTGATCCATGGTTTTTATTGGCTGATTTTCAGAAGTAGATCGCCAGGCCTTCCTTCCCTCATGTAGGATACACAACTACCTAATTCACCACAACAATGGTGTAAGAAAAGGACTTTAGCTTCCTAATCTGGGCCCTCAATTAAGTGTGGTGGTGATGAGAATTACACGTGTCCCCTCGCAGTCTGAAAATTCAAACGAAGAAAAGAATTCAAGTTCTCTTCGCATAGAACTGAGACAAATTCTACATGAAAATTCCACGTGATGGATCATGTTGCATTTCAGACCTCTGTGGGGACAGCCTCTATCTCGTGCAAATGTCCTTTTCGTTTCCCTGAGTCTTTGGCCCCCATGTGTCCACGTCACGTCTGTGGGCAAGTTCATCAGCAACAGCGTTCGGACTGGGGAGGGCAGAGTTCAAGGAGCAGCTCCATCTTCAGGGAGGGCTGGGACTGGGAGCTGAAGGAGAAGATGGGGCCTGCCCTTGGAAGGGGACAGATGTTTCTAGATCACCGTAGGAAGGTGGTAAGTGCTTGGCCACAGGGACTGAGATCTAGGAGTGTTAGCCAAGTTGGGGCTGTGCATTAGTTATCTATCACTGTGAAGCCAATGTCCCCCAGAACTTAGCACTGGAAACAACAAACATGTATTATTCTCTCTCACAGGTTCTTCGGGTCAGGATTCTGGGAGCAGCCTAGCTGGGTGTTTCTGAGTCAGGATCTCTCATGGGGTTGCAGTCAAGCTGGTACTGGGGACTGTAGTCTCTGAAGTCAGGCAAGAGCTCCAGGATCCACTTCCAAGCTCACTTACGTGGGTGTCGGCGGGAGGCTTCAGGCCCTCACCATTTGGGCCTCTCTACCACATGGCTTCAGAGAGAAAGAAAGAGGGAGGGAGAGAGGAGAGAATGAGAGAGGATGAAGGAGAATGAGGGAGAAATAATGAGAGAGAAAAAGAACGAGAGACAGAATGAAAGAGAGGGAGAGAACGAGAGACGAGAGAGACAATGAATGAGAGAGAGAGAGAGAGAGATGGAAGCTGCAACCTTTTATAACCAAATCCTAGAAGTGCCACATCATCACTTCTGCCATATGCCGTTGGTCACATAGACCAAACATGGTGAAGTATGGGAGGGGACAGGGGAGGCTGGCTTCTACAGATTGGCTGTCACTCTTTTATTCAAAGAGTATTTATTGAGCCCCTGCCATGAACTACCACCACGTGTCTGCCAGTTTGTCATACTGGGGTGGCTTGCATGTTGTTATGATGCTGAAAGCTACACCACCAGTATTTCAAATACCAGCAGGGTCACCCATGGTGGACAGGTTTCAGTGGAGCTTCCAGTCTAAGGTAGGCTAGGAAGAAAGGCCTGGAGATCTACTTCCAAAAATTAACCAATGGAAACTCTACGGATCACAACAGAATATTGACCCATATAGTGCCGGAAGATGAGCCCCCTAGGTTGGAAGGTACTCAGAATACACAGTGCCCACAACAATGGAGTCGAACACACCAATGATCACAAAGATGACACAGCACCCAGCAGTGTTTCCTTCTGTCATACATGGGGTTTCCATGAGTTGGTGCCAACTAACAACCACCACTAAGCCATGAGACAAGCATTGCTCTGGTCTCTGGCAATTTAACAGGGAACAAAATCTATCTGCGAGGACCCTGCGTCAGGGGGCTTACACTCTAGTGGGGGAGGTGGACAAGAAGACAAACGGATCTACGGTGTATGTCATTGATTCTAAGATGTGCATTTTTTCCACATCTTTAACATCTCTGAGCTTGGGCTATGTCTTATAAGGTGATGCCATGTCACAGTTTATTTGACAGTGCTTTTTCTTTCTTCTCTTCAGGATAGGACACAAATGCCTCATTAAAAAGATGAACTGAGGACAGTTTAATGATGAGACTGTTAACAGATACGGGACTGGGTAATGAGGTGGTGCCGCTCCCAGGAACTAGCTCTAGCTGCCCGAGGCCTGAAGAGGCAAGAGGAGGGGGAACCTGGTTGAACTTTAGTGTGGTAGAGGCCCCCCTCCCTGGAGCTGTGGGTGTTGGGAATCGCCAGGGCTGCCAATACTGCAGCCCAGCAGTGAGGAGACAGAAAGATACATCTCCCAACTCTCTCAAAGCCTGCCCTCCAGCCTCCTGCCAGTGCTTCCAAGGATGAATCCAAGGGGAAGCTGAGGCTGGGGGCCTGGGTGATGCAGACCATTGGGGCCAGCCTCCTGGGACACAGAACAGGGCAGAGAAGGGTGGCGAGAGGGAATGGAGGAGCCGAGAGAAAGTACCCAGCACACAGGAAGACGGGAGAGCGGGTGAGGGGAGATCCCTGGGAAGGCATCAGGAAAGGCCACTCTGTGAAGTCACATGTGAGAAAAGGCTGGGGAAGAGAGCACGTGGGTCGTGGGGGTGTCTGGGGACAGTGGTCCAGGCTGAGGAGGCTGAGTAGGCAGGTGTGGGGCAGGAGTGTCAGAAAGGAGACCAGCGCTCCTGGGCTGAGTGGGCAGTCAGGAGTGAGGTGGGGACAGAGTCCAGAAGTTGGGAAGACACCATACCCTGTGTGGGGCTTGTCACCATGGGAAGGTGTTTGGATTTGATTTACGTGCCATAGGATCCTGTGGGGGTGTGAGCAGAGGAGGGACAGGGTCCAGGTGCGTTTTTCACAGGCTTCCTGGGCCACTTGTGGACACGGACTGTAGGGGCAAGATGGAAGCAGGGAGAGCAGTGAGGGGGGCCTCCACCACCCAGGTGAGATGTGGGCGCCTGGTCCAGGAGGGAGTTGGGCGTGGTGGGACTTAGGATATACTCTGAAAGTAGAGCCGGTAGAATTTCCTAATGAACTGAAAATGATGTGAGAAGGAGAGAGGAGTCAAGAACAAATCCAAGGTCGTTATCCGTAGTTCCTATGGAGACATGCTAACAACGTTAGAATTTAACTGATGAACTTACAGTTAGGAGTGTATTGACGGATGCCGTAACTCCCAGCCATTCTTTAGAATGCTATAATGGAGGAAAAGGAAGCTCAGAGCATGACCCATACCCATCTGATGTTCACCCCTAGACCCGTGAAATGTGTGCTTTAATATCTAGCATGTATCATTACAGTCGTTCTGTGGCTATTTATGGGGAGTGATCCAACCCTTTGCTACAAATCCACAGACCATTGGTGTCAGTGCAGACATAAGATGTCAATACAGAAAGATGGACCATGTCCATCTTTGGCCTCAGAAGGAACCAGCGCTGTAGACACATTTTTGACTTCTGACCTCCAGAACTGTAAGAAAATAACTTTGTGTTGTTTTAAGCCACAAAGTTTGTGATCATTTGTTACAGCAGCTGCAGGTAGCTCGTACATCAAGTCTCTCCACCCTGCCCTGTGCCCTCTGATGCTGACCCTGACAGACCTATCCACTGACACCCTTGCCCTCTGTTTCTGGTTATGCTCAGCCAAGGGGGAGAGCCAGCAGGAGATAAGAGATGAAAATAAAGTTAGGTATTTATTCCCCCATGAGGGATCGCCCAGGCTGGCTTTGGCCCTCAGCAGAAGGTCTCAGCCATCAGCAGACCTCCCCATGGGGCTCCCGTGCCTCCAGGTTCTGCTGTCTCTTGGCACATGCTCTCAGGCTTAGCAATAGCAACATCTTAGTTGTATGTCACTTTCCCCTGTGGTTTTCCAACACCTGGCCCACACCTCTGTAAACAGTTCCTGTATTAAACTCTTCTCAAACTACCTAACTGGATGATATCCTGCTTCCTGCTGGGACCTCAAATGACAGGTGTGCTAAGGGTGGGTTATTGACATAGTGGGACATGTGTCCCAGAACCTAAAAACAAAACAAACCAGTTGCTGTGGAGCTGACCGCGACTCATGGCCACCCTATGTGTGCAGAGTAGAACTGCACTCCATAGTTTTTTTAAAAAAATTTATTTTATTTTTGTTGTTGAGAATGTACACAAGCAGAACATACACCAATTCAACAGTTTCTACAAGTACAATTCAGTGACATTGATTACATTTTTTGAGTTGTGCAAACATTCTCATCCTCCTTTTCTGAGTTGTTCCTCCCCCATTAACATAAACTCACTGCCCCCTAAGGCTCCTATCTAACCTCTGGAGTTGCTGTTGTCAGTTTGATCCACGTAGATAGTTCTTAAAAGAGCACAATCCTCAAGGCAGGCATTCTTTACTAATTAAGCTAAACTATTTTTGGTTTTAAGATTTCAGGGGATATTTTTGGTTTAAGGTTTAAAGATTTTCTCAGGGCAATAGTTTCAGGAGTTCTTTCAGCCTCCATGGCTCCAAAAAGTCTGAGTTCCTTTCCATAGGGTTTTCAAGGCTATGAACCTTTTGGAAGCAGATTGCCAGGCCTTTCTTCCGAGGCACCTCTGGGTGGGTTTGAACCATCAAACTTTTGGTTAGTAGTTGAACACTTAGCCATTTGTGCCACCCAGGGGCTGAAATGCACTTCCATGGCCCAGGGACTAAGGAAGGTGCTGTTGTGATAATATATGAACTGTTAACATGAATTCATTAACAGTTGCAGATTGTACAGTGATCAGAGAGACCAGAGGCTGGCGGGTCTCCTTGTCCCAGAGGCTGAGGGTGGAAGTCGGAAGTGAGTTAGAGTTTCGGTGTCAGGGATGGCCAGGCCCCTGCAAGTGGAGGATCAGGGTGTTGGTGGCCCCCTGCTCTTGTCTGGGGACAGGGTGTTCACTCTTCATGGTCCCCAGGGTGCCTGTGGCCAATGAGCTGAGCAAAGGCAGCAGAAGATCCCTGAGCAGCCCGGCCCCACCTCACTCTGATGAGGAGGCAGGACTTTGCTCTCTGCCTTTTCCAAACTGCCGCAGCGGATTCCTTTTTTTAGCCCATGGAAGATTGATGATTTCATTATGTGTGGCACTCAGCAATAAATCTCGGAGCTTGGGCTAAAGCGAGCGCTTTCCCCTATGCTGCGTCTTCCGTTCACTCTTATTCATCATGTTTAATCATTCGTTTACCACGGACTCGGCTGCTGTGGGGAGAAGCCACTCATTATTGACTGGGGACATTCTTTACCCTTTAGAGGCTGGGGGTGGGGGATGGGCAGGGCATAGGGACCCTTGATGGCTCCAAGACAGGGATGAAGCTGGACTGGGCTGGGTGACAGATCAAGGAGGGATGGGAGGAAGTGAAGCATCAGTAAAGGAAAGAAATCAATCAATAACGGGAAATTTAAGGAAAAATCCTCGTGGAGCCTTTGAAGCCTGCAAGCCTGGCCCTGCTTGGAAATAAGTCTACAGCAGAGGTGGGAGGAGCCTGCCGGAGGAGCTCCCCTGCCAAAAAGAAAAGAAAAGAACCAGCCACAAGGTCCTTTGCCAAGCGAGCGTTGAAGAATTTAATTTAAGATGAAATGTGTTCTTGTTTGTGTACAATTAATATCCCTCCCAAATGAAGGGTTTTGTCTATCACTCGAGCGTTTTAATAGCAACAGAGTCTCCCCTACTGTAATTAAGGTAGCATGTGCTGCTTTATTTTGCTAAGCAGGCTGTTCTGTGTTAACATGTTGGGAAGCAAACATTGCTTGGATTGGTTCCTGGGTCTAGAAGGAAAAAAAAAAAAACAAAAAACAAAGGATGGAAGAAAATACCTCGAAATAGAGACTTGGCGCCTGCAGGGATGATGTCATTTGGAAAATGTGACCAAGACCGTTAACCGTGACTGAAGGGGCAACGGATTCCTGGCCCCACTGAGGGACTTGAAGGCAGAGAACTTGGAGTGTCCAGGAACTCTGGAAGCGGGAGTCACAAATTCAAACGCCTGCAAAGGCCGGGTGGGAGGGAAGGGAAGCTAAGGAGGCTGTATGGTAAAACCTTGAAAGCAGGAACCTGTATAAGGCAGAAACCTGTCAGAGAAGGAAAATACAAAGTAAGACTGCACCCCGTGAAAAGGCGGAAAACTTGCGAGACCCAGAAAAACAAGGCAATCCCATTGAGTTCTGGCTCTCCCAAGTTCCACTGTATTTTTTTTCTACACAAGTGTACTTGGTTTGCACAGTAAGTGCGCAGGTAAATACTTCAAGTCCACAAAGAAATATGCGTTCTTCTTTTTCTCGAAACACGTGGATCTCTTAATTTGGCTTTGGTGAGTTTTTTTTTTTTTTCCTTTTAATAAAGAGATGGTGTATTCTTTTCTATTGCTGTGAAACATATCACCACAAATTTAACGGCTTAAAACAATCCCCATTTGTTCTCTCACAGTTCTTTGTGTTGGCAGTCCGGCACGGCGTGCCTGGATTCTCTGCTTAGGCTCTTACCAAGTAAAATCAAGGTATTTCCAGGGCTTGGGTCTCATCTGGGACTCGGGAGCCTCTCCCCAGCTTACTGGTGTTGGTAGAATTCACTTCTTCTCATGCTTTCCACGTGGCTTTCTCCGCCACCAAGCCAGCAATTGTCGGTTGAGTCCTCCCCATGCTTCAAATCCCTCTATTTTCCTCTTCTGCTTTCATGGCTCATGTGATTACACTGGGCCCACCCATGTAAGCCAGCGTCATATCCTATTTTAATATCAGCTGATTAGTAAACTTAATTACATCTGCAATGTTACTTTTGCCTTGGAATGTATCAACAAAATGGGAGTAACACCGAATGGTGGAAATTACTGGAGCCAAAAATCTGTCTACCACAGATGGGTGAAGAGTTTTTGTTTCTGGTTTTAACTGAAAAAACCCCAGCAGTCCAAGCTGTTGTTGTTAGGTGCTGTTGAGTTGGCTCTGAGAGAGACCCTGCATATAACAGAACGACATGTTGCCCAGTCCTGTACCATCTTTACGATCCTTGCTATGTCTGAGCCCCTTGTTGCAGTCACTGTGCCGATCTATCTCATTGAAAGTCTGTCTTTCTTCACTGACCCTCTACTTTACCAAGCATGATGTCTCTCTCCCGCTATCCAAGAGAGAGGATAAATATTAGTGACTCTAGTCCTCATTGTTAGGGACAGTAGAGTGCTGGGGACTGTGGCAAGTTGGAGATCACCGCCCAGTCCATTGAAGAGAGTGTCACATTAAGATTTGCTTAGTGGAATGTAGGTCCAGTCTCCTAGGTCTCTGATTTTTCTCAGGAGTAGCTGAAAATCTTGATTTATATATATATATATGAACTACTCTGATTAAAAAAAAATTATTGTGGAAAATACATATAACATTTGCCATTTTAACCATTTTTTAAGTGTATAGTTCAGTGACATTAATTACATACACCATGTTGTGCGATCACTACTACCTCTTCCCAAAGTTTTTCATCACCCCAAACAGAGACTCACTACCCCTTTAAATAGTAACTCCCCATTCTCCCAACCCTCTGACCCCTGATGGTAAACTTCTGTTTCTATGCGTTTGCCCATTCTAGATATTCTATGTAAGTGGAGATACTCCATATAAGCGGGTTCCTACAATACTTGTCCTTTTGGGTCTGACTTATTTTAATCAGCATAACGTTTTCAAGGTTCATTCATGGGTAGCACGTATCAGAATTTCATTTTTCTTCATTGTTGAATAATAGTCCATTGTTTCTAAGGGTCAGTTTGAGTCAGAATCGACTTGACGGCAACGGGTTTGGTTTGTATATAAAGAAAAACCAACCCGAACCCGTTGTCATCAAGTTGATTCCTACTCATAGTGACCCTAAAGTACAGAGTAGAACTGCCCCACAGGGTTTCCAAGGCTGTAATCTTTACGGAAGCAGACTGCCACATCTTTCTCCTGCAGAGTGGCTGGTTGGTTTGAACTGCCGACCGTTCGGTTAGCAGCCAAGTGCTTTATCCATTCATCTGTGGATGAACACTTGAGTTATGCCCATCTTTTGGCTATATACTGCAATGAACATTGGTGTACAAGTATCTGAGTTCTGATTTTTAATTGTTGAAAACCAATTCAAATTTCAAAGCCTGTATAGATCAGGATACTGTGGGCTGGTCATAATACATTTTCTGTCTGAATGCAGCCTGTGGTCTATCATTTTGCATCTGGTGTAGATCATTAATCTGCACTGAAATGTTAGGAAAATCTACTTTTAATTTCAGTGAGTGATAAATTTCATCTGTCTGGGACTCTATTTTTCAATTCAAAAAATCAATCCCTTCTTTTTCTGCCACGTTTATATTTTAAGACCCTGAAGCCTACTTTTTTAGGCTCCATTGAACTTGGTTTCTGTGGAAAATGTCCAGAGAGGCCCAGTCTCCATGGCCCAAATCAAAATGTCTGCAGGTATTCATCCAGTGTCTTGGTCTCTGGACTAATTAGGATTTAGCTCTGGCTACTTCAGTAGAGGTACTGGCTCACACAAGGAAGAAGTTCGTTTCTCAGTCAAGTTGGTGTGGCACTTCTGCTCCATGAAGCTCTCGGGGCCCCAGGCTCCCTCTCTTTTTGCTCCACCATCCCTATGCCATTCACCTTGTCCACTTAGTCCGATGTCGCACCCTTGCCAGTGAGAAGAAAGAAAAGAGAAGAGCTGGACACACCGCTTCCCTTCACGGGCACAGCAGAAACACTCCTCTCTCTGCTCACGTTTCATTGAGCAGCACTTACTTGCGGGGTCACAGATAGCTGCAAGGGAGGCTGGAAACTGTAGTCTTTATTCTGGGCTGCCACATGCCAGCTAAACTACAAGGGTTCTATTACTAAAAGGAGAAGGGATGTATAAATACTGGAGGCAGCTAGTGTCTGCAAAAACCAGAATGCTCCTTAGACGCAAAGATGATGAGACTTTGGCTCACTTACTTTGGAACCGTCATCAGGAAAGACCAATCGCTAGAAAAGGACATCGTGTTTGGTAAAGTAGAGGATTGGCAAAAATGAGGGAAACTTTCAATGAGAAGAATTGACACAATAGCCACAACAATAAACTCAAACATACCAATGATCATGAAGATGGCACAGAACCAGGCAATGTTTTGTTCTGTTAAACGTAAGGTTGCAATGAGTTGGAGCCAACTTGACGACAACTAACAATGATAACAAGTGTCTGCAAACAGATATGAAGGTGCCAATTTCAGAGTAAAACAAACAACAGCAAGAAAAAAGAAATGCCTCAATGGAATTCTCTACTTCCAGTTTTACTCTCAAAGGAAGGAGGTTATTTGGTTTTTGATATTTTCAACAGGTTTTGAAACCAAAAATGTTTTCAAATTCATGTCACAACATTCTGTCCCAAGTATCAGTAACATCTTGTTATTCCTTCATAATTTTGGCTGTTTTGTTCTTTGCTATATGCCTGGTGCCTAGAACTGTGCCTGGCACATAGGAGGTTCCTTAACTGTTTGCTCAATGAATCAATGAAGCTTATGGAGCCACCTCTTCAGGCTTCAGTCTGGATGTTTAGAATCTTTAAAGAGCCCCAAATTCTTGGCAAAATGGTGTCTTGGCCATTGCAGGCCTTGCTCTCCTGTTGCTCCCTGTCGCTGAAGCCTGTCGCTGCTGGTCATGGCAGAATTGGCTTTTCAAATGCAGCAGCACTGGAGAGGGGCTTGCACCCCTGATAAAAACCCTCCTCTTATTGCAGGTGCTTTGCTGCTGCTTCCATAGAGATGCCCTTTGATGTCGTCGCCGTCACAAACCCTGATGGCAGCCTGGACAATCACAGCCCCAATCACCCCAGTCATCATGAGTGATCAGATGATGGAGAGCCACAAATTGCCCCCTGAGTGCTCCTCTCGAGAGACCGAGTTTTTTGAAACCAGCTCACCTTGTTTGATCAGGAGAAGAAAACAACAAATAGTTTTTTTTCCCTCCTTTAGTGGAGAAGTTGCAATCATTTTGGAAATTCTCCAAATGCCCAAGACCCCAAGGACACGGACTTGTGAGCATCTTCTCCATCCTGGAGGGCTAAGGCCCCATCTCTGCATCTCTGGTACCCAGCACAGGGCTGCACAAGCCGGAGCTCACAGCAGGGAGCTCACTGCCCAGGTGAGGTCAGACAGTGCCAGGCCACTGTCCTGCAGGACATGCCACAGCGGGGACGCGTCTGGTTGTTTCCCAGATGAGATTCAGGATTGCTGCCGAAGAGGCTCTGCACAGCCATCATAGGCGTGGGAGCCACACTCTGTCCTTATGTCCTCTCAGTCATTGGACTGCTGTATTTGGGTGCTCGGCTAAGGTGGCGTTTCCCAGATTTCTCCATTGTAAGGGATCCTTTTCCCTTTGTAATTGCTGAATAATATGTGGGGTGATACTCTGAGACCCTCTGGATTTCCTGTTCCCCAAACACCTTTCCCCAATGGTTTTGAAGTCCACTGATGATCCTTGTCCGAGTTAATTACTACATTGGTGGTTGCAAATGCTGATATTCTAACTCTCTTGTGCTTTATGCATTTATTAGTTGGCATTTTTCTGTGAAGAAGAATTGCTCCTTCTCATAATCACTGATTTTAGTATCACTGTGGACTCATGGATTCCTTCCTTACTCCATGTAGCCCCACATCCATTTACCATGCTCAAATAGTCCTAAATCTGCCAGTTAGAGCCCCTTATTCCACCTTCTGTACCCTTTTGGCTTTTCCCCATTGCCCCATTACTCCATCTGGTCCAAAACAATTGACTGACTAAAATCTTAAGAAATGTCAATATCATGAAGACAAAGAAGGAGAGCATGTTGGAGATATTGTGGAAGGTAATTTTTTTTAAAGGACACACATGCTGAAATGTTTAGGGGTGAGATAGCATGTTGTCTGTACCATACTTTCAAATTGTTTAGCCAAAAAATGGAAACACACACACACACACACACACACACACAGACACACACATTATAAACAAAACATACAGATGCTGAAGCAAGTTGGCCCAGTGTTCCAGCTTGTGACTGAGATAAAGGGTATGTGGTATGTGGATGTTTGCTGTACTTCTCTTTGAACTTTTCTGTAGCTGTGACATTTTTCAAAAGAAAAAAATTGGGGGAAATAAGATAAAAACAGAATGAAATAAATCAGACAAGAACAGGTGTTCTGGTCAGGGACAAGCCCTTGACCCTTTGACTGCCCTGTAAAAGCATCTCCCACCACTGATGTCTCTGTGTGACGTGGGGAATGAGACCCAAAATTTTGTTTTAACTTGTAAAGCATAAAATCTAGGCAGATTTGAAGAGCAGTTGTCTCTCTGTCTTATACAGAAGGAGAATAGTAAGGAAAAGAAGGGAGGAGGAAAAGGAGGGAGATGAAGGGAAGGAAGATGTCATGGATTGACTTGTGTCCCCCAAAAGGTGGGTTGATTGGGCTAGGCCCTGATTCTCAGTATTGTGGGATTGTCCACCATTTTGTCATCAGATGTGATTTTCCTATGTGTTGTGAATCCTACTTCTATGACGCTAATGAGGCAGGATTAGAGGCAGGTATGTTAATGAGGCAGGACTCAATCTACAAGATTAGGTTGTGTCTTAAGCCAATCTCTTTTGAGATACAAAAGAAAGAAGCAAGCAGAGAGACATGGGGACCTCCTACCACCAAGAAAGCAACATGGGGAGCACAGTGTGTCCTTTGGACCCAAGGTTCCTGCACTGAGAAGCTCCTAGTCCAGGGGAAGATTGATGACAAGGACCTTCCTCTAGAGCCGACAGAGAGAGAAAAACTTCGCCTGGAGCTGACTTCCTGAATTTGGACTTCTAGCCTCCTCAACTGTGAGAGAATAAATCCCTGTTTGCTAAAGCCATCCACTTGTGGTATTTCTGTTATAGCAGCACTGGATTAACAAAGACAGAAGGAGAGAAGGCAAGAAGGTAGGACTCAATCAGGAAGTCTGAGCCAGGCACTGTGTTAAGTACTTCCTCACACATTATTCACCAAATTCCAACAACAATCTTTAAAAGACAAGAAAATTGAGGCTTTGAGAAGTCCTAGACCTGTCTCTTAGCCACAAAATAAGAACTGGTAATCTCAGGTAGGAGTCTGGATAGTGCAAATAGTTAAGCAGTGTGGCTATAAACTGAAAGGTTTATGGTTCAGATTCACCCAGAGGTGTCTCAGAAGAAAGGCCTGGAGATCTGCTTCTGAAAGGTCACAGGTATAAAACCCCTATGGAGCCAGTTCTACTCTGATATGCATGGAGTCACCATGAGTCAGGATTGAGACAATGAAAACTTTTTTTTTTAAATATCAGGTAGAAAGAAAGCCCTGGATATCTACTTCTGAAAAATCAGCCAGTGAAAACCCTGTAGTGCACAATGGTCCAATCCCATTGTGCATGGGGTCACTATGAGTCAGGGGCCTACTCAGTAGCAGCTAACAACAATAACAACATCAGGTAATGGATGCTCAGTAAAGAAATATCAAACCAGTTCATGGCAAGGAGAGAATGGCCAGAAGCTCCCTGAACATAGAGATTTTCAAAACTTTGACCAGGACTCATCTGTTTTTATTTTTATTTACTTATATTTTGTGTATTTATTTATTTTAGGTTTTAATAGCCTTTCTTTTTTAGAACAGAATTCATCTGTTTTTAAAGAAGATTTTTTCAGCTAGAAGGGTTGTATCCTTGTACTAGCACATCAGAGGAGATCCGCTGGGCCCCTCACTAAGCTGAACCTTGCCCCAGAGGCAAGTCTTGGAAAGTAGATAACTTCCCCCTTTGCCTGATACACAGTTCATAGGACGTCACCCTGGCAGGGACCTCCTCCATCAGGTAGGTCCACCCCTTTGCTTCACAGGAGGGAAGCAGGGACTTGGGGGTGGGTGTGGGCAGGGGAAGTGACGTGTTGGGGTGACCTGGGAGTGGGCAGTAAGTCTGGTCTGGGCGCAGCTCCTGACCCCTGGCCAGTGCCCCCCAGGGACCAAAGCTCCATGGGCACAAACTAAGGGACTTCTTCGTGAAACTGAAAAAGCTCCTAAAGAAGAATCTTATGAAACACGAAGATTTCTGCCTTAGACTGTATTACAGTGGTAGTGGCTGTTGTGTGAACATTTGGGGTGAATGGATGGGGAATATATTCCACCCTTCCCTGGCCCCACCGCCCATGACACCTGCAGCTGTGGAGGAAAGGACACAGTTGCTAACTTAAACAGCGCTCGTGGAGACCCTTTCTGATTGCACTCCAGGAGAGAGATGAGAAAATGAGCCAATTAAGGCAGCTCCGCTAATGACATTCCACACTCAGGCAATTCGCCTCCATTTCCCACATGGACCAAGAAACCAAAAAGGGAACTAAATCAGCATCTCACAAAGAAAAATACCTTTGATGAATGAATTACAATGAAAGATTTCTTGATTATCAAAAGCATCTGAAATGCCTCTCACTCCAAGGGTGAAAAGTTAGCAGCCTCTACCCAAACCAAAGTTTCCATCATCATTCAAGGAAATAGTCATTCAGGGCCTCTGCTGTGGTGGGGAAGGAGAACAAAAGGAGAATGCCAGTCAAAGAATTGTGTGGATGTGACAGGTCTGTCCTCTCTGTCCCCATCCCCAGGGTCTGGTCTCTCTGCAGATTCAGGTGCTAAAAGTCCAGGCAGGAGACAGACATTCTTTGCAGAAAGGAGAGAGGAGCTGGAGCAGGTTTGCTGGTAGTTTAAGCTTCACAAGGTGGTGGGTCTGATTGTGGTTTAGATGCTCTTTTCTGAGATTAGGTCGTCCTTAGGGGCTCCTTTCTCCCCTCCTCTCTCAGGATCTGGAGCCCCCACCCCATCATCAGTCCTGGACTGGGCAGGGAGTGGCTGACCACCAAGCCACAGTGGGGACCGAGGAGAGGCAGGGCCTCTGGGACAGATGAACCATCCAGGGAGCTTGGGGGAGAGGGTCTGGTTAGTCTCTCTGCTGACTGAGGCTCTGTGGAACTTGGAACCGAAAGTGCATTTGGGACAAATCGAGGGAGAAAGGTAATCAGACCAGAGGTCTCCCCTCCCCCAACCTCTGACCCATTTCTCTGCCACGGTGAGGACACCACATGGGTTGTGATGTGCAGCTTGAATCTGAAGTATTAATTGTTCACTCTCCTCTACTTTCTGTGCTTGGATGACAAGGGACAGGGCTGTTTTATGACACACCCCTTTTATTCTGATAAGTACCTTTGACTGGAGTCATCTGTCTGGATCACCAACTACAAGGTGTCCAGATGCCCCTGAGGCAAATCATTTCAGCACCCCGGACAGTTCCTGACACTTAGTGGTGCTCAATAAATACCCTTGAAGAACAAATAAATGCCATAGGACAAAGCTAAGGGAGGCCGTTAGTGGACTGGTGCTGAGGAGCAGAAGGGGCCCAGACAGGGGTCTTAGGACTCAGAATCCCTCTCTAGGGAAGCAAATAAAGGGGAGACAGGTAGGATCTGGACATTAGAGGGCGCTGGAGAGGACCCTACATTTAACAACAGGCTTTTCCTCCTGAAAGTCAGACCTACACTTTAGGAAAAACCAAAATGCCCTGACTTCTTGTTGTTGTTAGATGCCATCGAATCAGTGCTGACTCAAGTGACCCTGTGTACCACAGAACAAAACACTGCCTGGTCTTGTGCCATGCTCACGATCGTTGTTATTCTTGAGCTTATTGTTGCAGCCACTGTGTCAATCCATCTCGTTGAAGGTCTTCCTCTTTTCCACTGACCCTCTACTTTACCAAGCATGCTGTACTTCTCCAGGGACTCATCCCTCCTGATAACACGTCCAAAGCATGATAAGATGAAGTGTCTCTATCCTTGCTTCTAAGGAGCATTCTGGTTGTACTTTTTCCAAGACAAATTTGTTCATTCTTTTGGCAGTCCATGGTATATTCAATATTCTTCTCCAACACCGCAATTCAAAGGCATCAATTCTTATTCAGTCTTCCTTATTCATTGTCCAGATTTCACATGTGTATGATGCGATTGAAAATACCATGGCTTGGGTCAAGTGCACCTTAGTCTTCAAGGTGACATCTCTGCTTTTCAACACTTTAAAGAGGACTTTTGCAGCAGATTTGCCCAAAGCAGTATGTCTTCTGATTTCTTGACTTCTGCTTCCATGGGTGTTGACTGTGGATCCAAGTAAAATGAAACCCTTGACAACTTCAATCTTTTCTTTATTTAACATGATGTTGCTTATTGGTCCAGTTGTGAGGACTTGTAGCAGTTGCGAATTTCCATGGTGTAAATACTCTCACTGTGGTTGATTTCCAGCTACCAGAGGTTTAACAATCAGTGAGCAAACTTTCTGAACACTTGACAATTGGCTCTCAGAGCTGGTGCCGGTGCTGGTGCCTCCGCTCTCCCCAGGCGTGAGTGACCAGGCTGGTCTCCCCATGGGGCTGCAGGTGCTGGGGAGCAGCCACGGCTGTGGATGAGCTCCCACATTCACCATGCAATGGGGAAATTGCTTGAATCACCCACATGGTCATGACCATGAGGATCTGGTGGATTTAGACCAATTGACACTGAAGAAAAGGAGGCAGCAGGGAAGAGAAGGAGGCAGGGTCTTCAAAGGAGAACTGTGCACTGAGAGCACTGAGGGGTCCTGGGGAGGTTTTTGTGAAGACTGCCCTCCTTTGATCAGGATGTGAACGTCAAAGCTGAAGCTAAGGATGTCTAGTTGGGGTACAATTTTATCAGAAAATTTATGCACAGAATTAGTCATTGATTCATTCCTTGATTAACAATTAGGGCACATTTGCCACTATACCTAAACGTTGTTAAATATGAGATAAAAACGTACTGTAATCAATTTTAGTTTCATTTTTTTTCTAGATGACGCTCTAATTAAGTGTTTTGTTCAGAAGAGGTGGTAAATACTGTGGTTGGGAGCAGGGACTCTGGGGCCAGATGACCTGGGATCAAATCCTGTTAAGCCAGTTTCTAGCCTGGCAACATTTCTGTGCCTCAGTGTCCTCATCTGTAAAATGGGGACAATAATAACAAAACCCCTTTATGGGGCCTTAAATGATTTCATACTTGTAAAGCACTGAGAACAGTGCCAGACCTATAGGAAGTCCCATGTAAATATTTGTTAATAAATCACAAAAACTTTGCTGTGAAACTTTGGTACCTAATTTAATTGGATTGACCTCAAATGGCCTTTTTACCTGTATGGTTCATCTTCAGATAACAAAGACTTCATGTTACTACATGTGGTCCTGGCTGGGAAGGAAAGGCACAATGTGTTATGAGAGGGGCTTAGGGGGACCTGACCTAGTTCCTGGGGTGGGGGTTGGGGTGGTGAGAGACACAGAAGAGCTCCCCGGGGAGGTGACACTTCATCTGCAATCTGACAGGTGAGCAGGAGATGACCAGGTGAAGGATTGGCGTGGGAGTGGGGAAACATTCCAGGAGGAGGGAGCATGTGCAAAGGCCCTGAGGTGTCCAGGAGCCTGGTACTTCCAAGGCCAGAGGACAGGCCAGTGTGTCTGGGACCAGATGGACCAGGTGGCGAGTGGTCGGAAGTGGGCCTGGATGGAGGCAGGGACTTGTAAGAGTTTGGACGTGTTCTAAGGGGCTGTAGGTGGCCTCTGGAGGGTCTGAAGCAGGGACATAACGGGGTCAGAGTTTAGTTTAATGCGGTGGTCTCTAGTCTAAGGTTGTTCTTTCTTACTCATTCCTCCATGTCCCATTAGCAGAAAAGATATACCTGTGCGTGGGGTGGGAGAGCTGTTTTAGGGCCTTGATCACGTCTCAGGAAACTTTCAGCAAGGCAGTGTGTGTCCCAGAGTCAGGTCAGCAGCACCGTCTTGTTCTTGGGCCTGAACCTGATCCCACGGCTGAGAGCAGAAGCCTCTGGAAGTGTCTGGAGACTCAGAGGCCACGGTGGGACTGGTGACAGCAGAGCAGGAGCACCCGGCTTGATGCTGATCCCACCAGGGCTGTGGGTGCGCGTGGGGACGGAGACATGCGTCTCCCTGCAAAGAACGTCAGTGCTCTTGGTTTTCGTCTGTGAATCATTAAAATGATTACAGTTCCTGGAGGAGAAAAACAAGCTGTGTTTCATCTGTGCTTATTGTGCAAAGAATTAACTGTTTCCTTAAGTAGCATGGCAGCATTTGGAGTGAAAAATAAGGAATTAACTAAAGCTAGGTGAAGCTAGGAAATTCAGTCACAAGGACGTTTATGAATAATTAAGAGGCCGACACACGGCTGCATTTCCACGACTCTCATTACTCAGCCTGTCGCCTTCCCTGCCTGGCACAGATGAGACTTTGTTTTCTAGCATGAAGATTCTCTTAATTAAATCTTATTTGTCAAGAAGGCGAGAGGTATTGTTTCCAGGGGCTCCCATTGTTATAAACTTTGCGATGTTTCCTTTGAAAAATGCTCCTTTTCGGCTCAAAAGAGCTAGATTGTTGCTTTTATTCCTTCTTCCATTGTAAAGAGGAGATGCTACAAGTTCTTTGTCAGGTAATCAATTATCCTCCTTAAAGGACCCCTGAGGTCATCATCTGAAAATTATGGCTCCTGAAAAACAAGAAAAATCCCACTTTCCCATACTGTCATGTGTCAGAGTGAGTTTCCCTCCACTTCCGGGTCAGAGAGCCTGTAAAATTGCTGTGATCGTGACCCCCGGCTCCAAACTTGGTTACTGGTCTTTGCACAGATTCTATCTGTCACTTCTGGGGCTTCACTGTTGACACTGTGTCTCTTTTAGCTTTCTGGAAGGCTTGTAATGACGTTCCAATTAGTAATGCATCCTTCCCTCTCCTCCAGCTCACTCTAACTGCTCTGATTTATGTCTCCCGAAAATACTCACGCTATGCACGTCATCTGTACCACCATACAGAGTAGGAAGGTCTCAAGTTCAAGGTCCTTGGCAGGTAAACAACACGATTTCAAGTTCACAGACATCCTCTGCAATCAACCTCAATCACCCCATCAGGAAAACAAGGCCTTGGTATTGTCGGTGAGTAGCGGGTAATTTATGAGCTTGTCGGTATAATCCATGGTCCCTGATCTGTATCCACATGAAATACGAAAGCATTTAAGAGGCATCAGGAAAACATGGCATGGCCCCTCCTCCTCCTCCTACCATTTGACACGGACTCATTCACATATGAAATGAAGTCTTTGTGATGGTGGAGTATGAAAGATTCTGTGGAGCCCTGGTGGTGTAGTGGTTAAGAGCTCGGCTGCTAACCAAAAGCTCAGCATTTCGAATCCACCAGCTGCTCCTCAGAAACCCTATGGGGCAGTTCTACTCTGTCCTGTAGGGTCGCTATGAGTTGTCTGTTCTTTTGTGCAGTCATATTATTATCATGCAACCAAAGAGTGGAAACAGCGTATTAAAAATCTCCTAGTTCATCCTCGGAGTCCCTGGATGGCACATACAGTTAAGCGCTCAACTAATAACTGAAAAGTTCATTGTTCAAACCCACCCAGAGGCACCTTGGAAGAAAGTCCTGGTGATCTGCTTCTGAAGGATCCCAGCCTTGAAAACCCTACGGATCACAGTTCTATTCTGACACACACGGGGTCGTCATGAGTCAAAATCCACTTGATGGCAATGCCAGAAGAAGACAAGTGGAAGGCTTGGAAGCAAATGTGAATTTGTGCTGGGTCTGCCCAAGCTGGACTTCAGAATCCTGAGTGATGGCAGTGTGGACCTGCCTTTCAATACAGAGATCACCATATCGCTATGCCCCCTGCCCCGCTGCCTCCAGAGAGCAGCAGCAGAAAGTCATTAGTCTGGCAGTCAAGGCTCACCCTGGTCTTGCCCCAAGTGATATGTAGGGATGGGTCATTCTGGCTGCTCATGATCTACTTCCCCTCCCTAGAACATGCCTGATTTCATGTTAGAAGTCCCAGTGTGTAAGTGTTCAGGAGATAATTCCTAGTGACACCTCCTATCACAAAAACTGAAGAGCTGAGGTTTGCCCTCTTCCCTGGCTTCCTGAGGGTTAGCACTGGTGTGAGTGTGGTCCATCAGATGTTGTTTCCTGAGACTTTGAGTTTTGAGCAAGTGAAGGAGAGAACGGAGGGCGGTCACTTGTCCCAGGGGCAGTGTCCTGTTCAGTCAGTTCTGGGTATGTGATGGTGTCTCTCGGTCCCACACATTCCTGTGGTCGTTCCTGGTCCTCCCTCATCTTGTCCACTCTGTGAGGCTCAAGATCCTGCTGCTGAAGCCCATTCTGCTTCTATCATCCAGTTGGGTTTCTGTTTACTCCAAGCCAAGAACCTCGCCTGCAAGACAGCCCTTTTGACTATCTAGGACAAGACATCACTGACACTCTGTGCTCCCACCGCCAGAAGAAACAATAACCCTTGGGTGCCAATTTTTACCATGATCCCTCCTTTGAAACATTGACATCCTGGGTCAGGGTAGAAAATAAGGGGTGTTGGTGAGGTAACTTTTGGTCGTGCAGGGCAGACACCCACTCAGACCAGCTTGAGCTAAAGAAGGAAATCCATTACAAGGACACAGACATCTGAAGGAAGTAGAAAGTGGGGTATGAGGCCCAGACTTGGGGAGGGGAGGAGATAATGGCCAAACTAAGACCTGAGATGCCGGCAGGATACTGGGCAGCCACTCTGCTTCTCTCCAAGAGCCTTAGGTCCTCTCTGGCCAGCTACTTCATTCCTATCTTCTTTCTTCTTCTCTGAGGACCGGGGCAAAAATGGTAGTCCCATGATCCTTAGGGTGACCTTAAAGAGATTCTGATTGGCCCTGATCAGGTCAAGTGCTCTGCTCTCATCCAATCAGCTACATCAGGGGTTTGGGTCAAAGATGGCTGCTGGATGCCCTTCCTTGGAGTGTGTGGGGGCCATTCTCAGAGTAGGATGTCAGAGCTGGGCAGATGCCTCAAGCATTGTTCACCTCAGGGCACTAAGAATTTTGCCAGCCTCTGGGGAGGAGAGGTGGGTCATCAACTCACAAACCTCCCAGGCTAAATGGATCAACCTGCGCCCATATGAGGGAAATCTACACACTGCTTTTTAATAAATGACCTCCTTGGAAAGGGCTCTAGGGGGAAAGATGATCTCTGGTTCTCACAGTATTTCCCTTGGAGATAAGGACTCATTTGTAACACTTGTCATAAGCCATTAATTTTATTTTTGTGGGAAGAACTCCAGAAGAATTTTGCTTTCACAGGCCTATCAAATTATAGGTGGTTTTGAGCAAGAGTTTTCATAAGCAGTGTGTCTGGCCAACTTTCAACAATGTAATAAGTTTTAAAAATAATTCTCTCTCCTATCCCTCTCATCCCTACCCACAGAATTATAGAGCTTGTGAAAAGCAATGGGGATGACTTCCAAATGTAAGGCTCCAGATTCCTAGAGAAATTGAGTGCATGGGGCTGGCTACTCCAAATCAGGCTGAGCTTTGATTTTCTTGATCTTCTTTCTAGTTGGGACTCTGTTTTTTTTCCATCCAAAAAAAAAAAAAAAAAAATTGAGATATAATATGTATGCCATAAAATTCACCCTTTTCAAGTGTGCAGTTCAATGGTTTTTAATATATTCACACGGTTGTGCAACTATCACCACTATCTAATTCCAGAACATTCTCATCACCTGGAAAAGAAACCCAGTACCATTAGCATTAGCTCCCTCTGTTCTAAAGAACTCTGTGCTCACCCACTCCTGCAGGCCCTCAGTGAGTGTTCCCGTGGATTACATTGAATGGGACAGCAGTAGTGTCTTCTGCTTATCAGATTTTCTGCAAGTCCTCTCCTCTAAGTGCCCCAACATAGGCACCTCCATGGCAACACCTAGGCCAAACCCATTGTTGTCAAGTTGATTGCGATTCTGTAGGATAAAGTAGAACTGCCAATAGGGTTTCCAAGGCTGTAATCTTCACGGAATCAGATTGCCACTTCTTTATCCCGTAAAGTGACTGATGGGTTCAAACCGAGGACCTTTGGGTTAGCAGCCGAACACTTAACCACTGTGCCACCAGGGCTCTTATCATCTAGGCAGACCCTGGTAGATGGCTCTATCCTGTTGTTGTTAGGTGCCGTCGAGTCATTTCAACTCATAGCGACCCTTTGTGACAGAGTAGAACTTCCCCGTAGGGTTTTCTAGGATGTAGTTTTTATAGAAGCCGGTGGCCAAGTCTTTCTCCCACAGAGTTGCTGAGTGGGTTCGAACCACCATCCTTTCGGTTCGCAGCCGATCGCTTAACTGTTGTGCTGCCAATACTGTTTGGCTGTATCCTAGACTTTCTGGTAAACTAAAACAAAACAAAATACATTAGGGTCTTTAAGACTCAGAGACCCCTGTAAAGGGATGACTTCAGTGCAGCTGGAACGAAGGCCAACTCGGGGACAGATCACTGCTAGAGAAGTGTGGCTTTCACGGAGCATAGAGGTGAAACACACAGGTTTGGGGTCAGACTGCATGGCTTAAAATCCCTGCATGGACACTTACCAGCTCTGTGACCTGGCTCTGCCTCAGTTTCTTCACCTGTAAAACAGGTCTAGTGATAATATCCACCTCAAAGTGTTGTGAGGATTAAACGGTGTCATGGAGTGAATTGAGTCCCCCAAAAAATGTGGGTAGCAACTTGGCTTGATCATGATTCCCAGTATTGGATGATTGTGTTATCTGATGCGATTTCCTTAAGTGTTGTAAACTCTACCACTATGATGAGATTATATGCGATCTCATGTGTTATAAATTCTATCACTGTGATGAGGTTATACTGATGAGGTTGACAGGATTAATGTCTTAATGCAATCTCTTTTGAGATATAAAAGAGAGAAGCGAGCAGAGACACATGGGAACCTCATGCCACCAAGAAAGCAGTGCTGGGAGCAGAGTGCAACCTTTGGACCTGAGGTTCCTGCACAGCGAAGCTCCCAGACCAAAGGAAGATTGATGACATGGCCCTTCCTCCAGAGCCAACAGAGAAAGTGTTCTCCTGGAGCTGACGCCTTGAATTTGGACTTGAAGCTTACTGGACTGTGAGACAATAAACTTCTCTTTGCTAAATCCATCCACTTGTGCTACTTCTGTTGGAGCAGCACCAAATGACTGAGACAAATGGGTTACCGTACACAGAGTAGTAAATAGTAAGTGCTCTATGAATGCTGGCTGCCACTAGCACTACCTGATGGCACGTTTGCCATGAGATAAAGTTAACAGCCATTTCAAGGATCAGGAAACTGTAACACAAAGCTTTCAGCACCTGAGACAAATACCGCCATTTATGCTGTCTCCAAATCACCAGTGCTAGAAGGAAAGGAGAAAAGAGAGATTATCCAAGATGATTTTCTTTTAATGTCCCCCTCAGGGGCTCTTCACAGGACCACACACACTAGTTAACTCCTAGTGTTTGGTGGGGAGACTCTGGTGGTGTAGTGGTTAAGAGCTATGGCCACTGAGCAAAAGGTCGACAGTTCAAATCCACCAGCCACTCCTTGGAAACTGTATGGGGCACTTCTACTTTGTTCTGTAAGGTCACTATGAGTCAGAATTGACTTGACGGCAATGGGTTTTAATGTCTGGTGGGTCCTAGCAGACCGTAGGTTAAGAAGAGAACTAGTGTGCCAGGCACTGCATGAGGTGTTCTACCTGTACGATTGCCCTTACTGTTATGCCACCTTAAGTGATAAGCCCACCCACCCATCTGTCAGTTTGTCATCTGTGGTGGCTTGTGTGTTGCTGTGATGCTGAAAGCCATGTCACTGGTATTTCAAATACCAGTTGGGTCACCCATGGTGGACAGGTTTCCAGACTAAGACAACTAGGAAGAAAGAACTGGTGATCTGCTTCTGAAAGTAAGCCAATGAAAATCCTATGGGATGCAGAATATTGTCTGAGACTTTGACTCACTTACTTTGGATGTGTCATCAGGAGGGACAGATAGCTGGAGAAGGACATCATGTTTGGTAAAGTAGAGGCCCAGCAAAGGCAAGGGAAACTCTTAATGAGCTATATTGACCCAATGGCCATTACAATGGACTCAAACATATCAACAGTCATGAAGATGGTGCAGGACCCAGCAATGTTTCATTCTGTTATACATAGGGTCACTATGAGTAGGCACCGACTTGATATCAACTAACAACAACAGCATGTGGTAAGTATCATACCCATTTTATGAATGAGGAAACCGAAGTCCAGAGAACTTAAGTAATTTGCCCAAGGTCACACAGTAAGTATCAGAAGTTTGATTTGAATCTATGCCAGTCCGCTTCCAAAGACCAGGTAATTTCAACTACCTTGGTTTTATTTTTTCCCCAAAGGAACAAGAGAGAAGCCGAGGGCGTCATCTGTCTCTTTGGTGGATGACAAGCTATGGGATAATTGAGTTGTGTCTCTATTTATTTTAAGGAGCTCGTTTTAAAAGAGCATTTCTAAAGCTCTCAGTTATTCTCACTCTTCAGCACAGTATTTAACAATAATTTGTCCCCAAGTGAATTTGGAACCATGAATTCTCTCTAGACAGCTCAAAGAATTCTTTTTGTTGTTGTTCCTCAGAGTCCTTGTTTCATTTCCTCATTTGTTCCTTTTTCCAGAATGTTCTTTTCAAGAGTATGATCTCGGGCAAGGATTGGACGCGGATTATACTGTTGTTGGCAGATTGTCTAAGACAGTCCTCCTTGCCAACATTGTCCCTCTGTGAAACCATGGGTCAGGCTCCATTCCTGATCTAAAAACTGGGGTCACCTGGGTTCCAGATGGTGACTTTGGGGACTCTAGAACCACTGTATAGAAGGGGAACGGAATTGTGGGAGGGGAGAAGATTTTAATCCTATATACTTCCAAATTGTTTGCATTTTAATAAGAATACATTTTTATATTGTTGTTGTTAGTTGCTATCAAGTCAGTTTCGATTCATGGGGACTCCATGTCATTAGAGTAGACCTGTGCTTCATAGGGTTTTCAGTGGCAGATTTTTCTGATGTAGATTGCCAAACCTTTCTTCTGAGGCACCTCTGGGTGGATTCAAATTGTCAACCCTTTGGTTAGTAGCTGAGTGCTTTAACCATTTGTACTACCCAGAAACTCCAGGACCACTGTACTGGAACCCTCCTTTTCACGGTGAGATTTATTCAAGTTTGTTCAAACTTGAGTCCCATGGGTCTTCTCTTCTGTGCTCCCCATACCCCATGCTGGTGTGACAAAAGAAGAGACAGGGAAGGGAAGAAGAGAGACAAGCTGCCCCAGAAGATCTCCAAATGCTCCTAGCAGGGAGTAGGGGTGAGGATATTTCTGTGATGGCTCTGTGTTCTCCCCCTATGTCTGGATTTGACTCGGAGGAGATATCGTATTCACGTTCCATATTTGTATACTTGTACCCGTAATTGAAGATGACTGTATTCTATGCTTCCTAGATTTTGTTAGCTCCTCTATAAAACAATATGTTCTTCATGGAGAGGATTGTGTTTTTGGTATGTCCTTACAGGGCGCTGCCAAGACCCTCACTCCGAGTAAGCACAGATTTGAATCAACAGACACATCTTGGAATTTCTTGGCCTTACTTAGCCAGGCCTGTGTGGTGGGAAGACAAAAGGGTGGAAGGATGTGTTTGGAAAAGGCACTGAAGGGCTCAGGGAGGCTCTTCTGGGGCTAAATATATTCCAGTATCTGCTGGTGCAGGTTGGCCAGCCTGGTTGGCATATATGTTTGGTTTGAAAAATTTGGAGAAATTCATTTCTTTTTTCTCTTCGTTGTTTCCCTCTTTTCTTTAAGATTGCCTCACTTCCGGATTTGGGGTGGTGTGAAAATTAAGGTTATTGTTCAACAAATAGGCAATCTCCTCACACACCCTCCCCCCACTGCCATTGGGCTTGAGCTTGGCCTTGTGACTTGCCAGAATGTAAATGGTCATGCTGTGAGCCACCACCACCGCCACTAGTTGCCGTTGAGTCAATTCCAACTCACGTTGACCCCATGTGTGTCAGAGTAGAACTGTGCTCTGTAGAGTTTTCAATGGTTGCTGTTTGGAAGTAGATCACCAGGCCTTTCTTCTGAGGCACCTCTGTGTGGACTCGAACCTCCAACCTTTTGGTTAGCAGCAGAGTGAGTTAACTGTTGTGAGCAGGGACTCCACATTGTGAGCAGAGGCCCTAAATGTGGGTGTGCAGTTTGGCCTGGCTCTTGTGATCTGCCACGAGCTGCCGCCCTTCAACCTGGGCCCAGAACGAACTCACGTGGAGCTGGCCTGAGCCCAGTCCTCAGCCTGGAGCAGAGCTGCCCTTAGACCAGCCTTGACTGGCCAAACTACAGTTGTCCTGTAGACCCCTGAGCGTGAGAACAGAAGCTCTGATGTAAGTTGCTGACTTTAGGGCAGATCATTATGGAACGTCACTGTTACCATAGATAACTGATTCAGGTGGTATCTGTGGGTAGGGAGAGAATGGGTGGGAAGGGCAAGTGAGCAGAGTAAGCCTAGAATCATTTGTAAAATCCCAAACCCCATGAAGAGATTTTCCAAGTGAACAGAGAGGGGGAGTCTCTGAGAAGCAGCCAGGGGGATTGTCAGTTTTGTATATAGAGGAGGAATAATGCTTATAAATATAATCAAAAAACAGATTTATGGAGATCCAGGTTCCCTGCTAGGGAGAAGAGGGGCACGGTGGGTGTAATTCACCGAGCACATTCCGGACAGTGTCTGTGCCTCTTGTTATCCCATCTTCATAGACACATGGTATAAAGCAGACTTGTTGGCCTTTCTGGCCCGAGCACGAGGTCCCACCTTGATCTCGATCCTAACAGTAAAGTGTGCGGCTGCTCTGCCTCGCACATTTCCTGGAAAAGCTTGTGACAAGCTCGGCAGCTCAGCGCTGACATGGGCTTCCCAGGGCCAAAGCACAAAATGCACGTGTTCCGACAATATTTTTTCCTGAATTCTCATTGCTTCCTGTTTAGATGTGACGCTTAATTCATTTAGAAATTTCAGATAACCTTTAAAGAGAATGTGTTTTCCGTGTTTATCAAAAAAGGACCTGGGTTAACAAAAGTGGGCGACTTAGAAGAATTTAAGAGGATTCCGTGAACCCAGTAACCCTCCTTCAGAGGCTTGTAAAGATGGTTTCTCACCCCCCAATTGAAGAAGAGCAACAAAGAATCACTCCTACTTTGGAATGCATTGGACTACACCTAACATCCATCAAGGCAGCCTTTAGTGACATTTTAAATAGAAAATTAATCTTGAGCTTCAAATTCTGCTGTATCCAATCCATCTTTTCCATTGCAGGCGATTGTAATGGCAGCGGTAATCGGGGCTCTGGAAGGCAGGACTGGCCTTCTTCGTGAACCAGCTTTCCTCCTGAGGTTCCAGAAGACCCCACAAGTGAGCTACCTTTCAGCTTGAGGGTTCAAGGGCCCTTACCACCAAACCAGAGGCCCCTTCTCTTACTGACATTCTCCTGGGGACTCAGTTTCCCTTGAGCTCTGAAGCTGTGGTGCTGAGGGAGGTGTGAGATTCTCTGCCACCAAACAAACCAGAGGAGAGAACGGTGGTAAGCCCCACCTCCTGGCCTTGTCTCTCAGAGCCACCCGCCATCCCCAACCTGTCTCTAGAAGTCAGCACGCCCTGCACTTGAAATCCTTCACATGAACTATGGACTTGACTCCCTGCCCAGTGAAAGCTGCTCATGTTCCTTTCAGCCTCAGCTGCGTGCCCAGCGGAGCCATGTGAGGAACACAGGAAACCAAGGCTTTAATCTGATGAAGACTAAACCCAAGGCTGGCGTCCCTGTGTTTTCTCTTCCCTGACACCAAACTCCAAGAAGAAAGAAACACAAGAGTGAATGGATTCCGTGTGGGAAGTCTGCTTGAGCCTCCATGGCCAGTGGAAGACCCTAGGAGGCTGCCTATGTGTGGTTTGAGTGGTTTTTGCAGCAGGGACCCTCCACTCTGGACTTAAGATTACTATCACAACCCGTTGCCGTTGAGTCAGTTCTGACTCACAGCGACCCTACAGGACAGAGTAGAACTGCCCCATAGGGTTTCCAAGGAGCGCCTGCTGGATTCGAACTGCTGGCTTTTTGGTCAGCAGCTGTAGCTCTTAACCACTACACCACCAGGGTTTCCTGAGCTTAAAATTGGTGCCTGCTAAATGCATGGGCATTTTTGAATGATTTTTTTTTTTAAAGCGAATTAACACAATTCATTAGAGATTATCTTAATTCATTAGCGCTAATTAGGCATGTAAATTGTTGTTGTTATTGTCAGGTGCCATTGGGTAGATTCTGACTCCTGGTAACCCCGTGTGACAGAGTAGAATGGCTCCATTGGGTTTTCTAGGCTGTAATCTTTATGGAAGGAGATCACTAGGCCTTTCTATCAAGCAGCCTCAAGGTGGGCTTGAACCATCAACCTTTTGATTAGCAGCAGAGTGCTTAACCATTTCACCACCAGGGCTCCTGGACACGTAAATAGGCCAGGACAATTAAGCAAATACATGGTATAAATAGTATATAACTTCCTGGGGTCAGCAGACAGGGGTAAGGGACTTGGTGATTTAGGGACGAATTCCTGGGGGACATGATGTTGATTTGGAAACTCAAAGAATGTAGAGCAATGTAGCTAATTAAACCCAGGCGGTGGAAGGGGAAGGAGTGTTTCCGGCAAAGAGAACAGCACGTGCAAAGGCAGGGAGGTGGCTCCGTGTGTTCATGGAGCCAAGGAACATCCAGCAGGCTGGAGCTGAGTGGGGTGAGAGGAAGAAGGGGAGCTGGGGAAAAGCAGTCCAGGGTGAGGGCACAGCACGCGCAAAGCCCGAACCAGGCCTGAGATTGCTGTCCAAGGAAGTGACGAAGGCCACTCTGACAGGAACACGGTAGCAGAGAGGAGAGACAGAGAGCAGGGCGGGGCCGGATGCCAGACCCTGCTGGGCACTGTGGGCCTTGGAGGGGAGCTGGCATTTATCCTAGGGCAATGGGAAGGTGTTAAAGGCAGACAGGCAATAGATGAATACATATTACTTATAATCTAGAATAATCACAAGGGTGCAAAATGTTGCAAGGGGGGAGTAACATTTGGGGAGAAAAATGCTTGGTGATCTACTTCTGAAAATTAGCCAGTGAAAACCTTATGGATCACAACAGATTATTGTCTGACTTGCTTGCTTTGGCCATGTCCTCAGGAGGGATCAATCTCTAGAGGAGGACATCGTGTTTGGTGAAGTAGAGAGCCATTGAGGGAGATGAACTGGCACAATAGCCACAAAGATGAACCATGACTAGGTTCATCTAACGTTGCTTTCTGTGGTACATAAGGTTGCCATGAGTCAGAGTCGACTCCACGGTAGCTATCTATCAATCTATCTGTGTAACGTTTGGGGACAATGTATATCTTGGGAAACTCAGTAATTTCATAGTTTGAATGTTGCTGAGACATTTAATGTGCAGAGACAAATGGGGCTGTTTTCACAACTGCGTGATTATCATATAAAAGAACACCTTATTACTATTTTTTTTAAAGATCATTCCAAATAAGAGAATTCTACCTTCCATTTGAGCATAAGTAGATTTTAAGGTTGAAAGAAACCAGACAAGCCTCCTGTCTTGCATGAACATGGAAGAGATGTCAATTTGAAAGTAAACCACTAATTCGTATACTTTCTCCAAAATTTTTTGTTGCTGTGTTTCATGAATAGAGATTGTTTGTAAACACATTAGGTACTTTTTGGCCTTGAATTACCTGCTTTGACATCAGAATTTTCATTACAAATTAAAAGAATCAATTATTAAAATCACCTGTCTTATATTTTGTGGAAACTTCCAGATTATTGCACTTTTACCTGGTTGTTGAATATTTAGCCATCAGCAGTTTTAAAAATAATTCTTTGTCTGATTATAAAAGAGGCTCATTTGAGTAAATTTGGGAAAATATACTGAGAAACATGAAGAAGATATAAAGAGCATATATAATTCTCCTGGAGCCCCTGGGTGTTACAAACAGTTAATATACTTGGCTGCTAACTGAAAGGTTGGAAGTTCAAGTCCACCCAAAAGTGCCTTGGAAGAAAGGCTTGGCTATCTACTTCCAAAAAAATCAGCCATTGACAACGCTATGAAGCACAGTTCTACTCCGACACAGATGGGGTCTCCATGAGTCCGAATCAACTTTTTTTTTTTTAATAATTCTACTACCCAGAGTTAATACCTACTGTTGGCATTTTGGTGTACCTCCTACCAGGCTATTTGCTCTGTATATAGATGAGTGTGGGGTGTACAGTGTATGATGAGATCGTGAGAGGCACGGTTTTATATATATATTTACATTCTGTCATGAGCATTATCTATGTTATTACAGAATGATTTTCACTTACATAGTTTCAAATGACACTAGAAGATTCCCTCGTTTGGCAAATCCATGATCTCTTCATTCATTCCTGTGTCTTTGGCCATTTGTCATTGTTTCTAATCTTTGCTGTTGTAAATAACGCTGCTCTGAACATCTGTAGATGTTGTGATGGTTAAGACTGCGTGTCGGCCTGGCTGGGCCATGATTCTTAGTGTGTTGGCAGTTGTATAATGTTGTGATCACTTCCCTGTTGAGATCTGATGTGTGATCACCCCCATGATGGGCTCTGTTGTGAGTAGCCAATCAGTTGAAGGGGAGCTTCCTTGGGCGTGTGGCCTGCATGGAGTGTGGGTGGACATTCAGGCAGGGCTTGAGAGGCTTTTGCTCATTCTGGCTCCTGCAGCTGGCTCCTGTTTGTCTCATATCTGGTTCTTGGGATCTGAGCTAGCAGCTTACCTGTGGTCTTACCTGCTGATCTTGGGATTCGTGGATCTTCACAGCCTGTGAACAACAGCCCTGCTTTCTGGCCTTCCAGTCTTGGGTTCGCCAGCCCTTGAGGCTACGTGAATCTGGAGAAGCCTCTTTCCTGACCCACGGGCTTGGGATGTTACAGCCTCTACAACCCCGTGAGCCATTTCCTTGATATAAATCTCTCTCTGTATGTATTTATACACTTTACTGGTTTTGCCTCTCTAGAGAACCCAGCCTAAGACAGATGTATATCATCTTGGTCCAGATTTATTATTATTTTCTCAAGATGAATTCCAACAGCCAGCATGACTGGGTCAGGAACAGGAGCCTTTAAACTTTCGATCCATCCATCAAGTTGCTTGTGGAAATATTGGGCCTGGTGACACCCCCACCCTGGCACGTTCCGGAACCGGCTCACCGAGCCCTCACAGGCGCGGGTGGTACATAGTGAGAAGTGTTTACTTTTGCTAATCTGACTTCATGTGCTTTGTTGTTATTTTGCACAGAATTCATTGCTGGAGCCAGTTAGTCCTTGGTTTCACGGTCTCAGGAGCTGGAGGAAACGCCCTCAAGCCAAAGAGGACACCAAGTCCCAGCCCAGCAACTTGTCCCCCAGAGTAACTTGTCCCCCAGCAGCCTCAGCACTTTGCTCGAGAAGAATCGTGGTCAGGGATTCAGGCATAGACAGGGAGCTGCTGTGTTCTAGAACCCACCTGTGCTTCCCGGTGAGGGTGCTCAGGAGTGAGGCTGTGGTTCCTGGTTGCTCCGGTGTGGCCGTCTCTGTCAGCATGTGGTGAGCGGACCTGTCCCAGGCGTCAGGGCTCCTGCCCCCGTCTCTGGAATTGGGGACTGTGCAGGCTCAGTCGGCATCCACTGCGCCCCATGACAGGGCCTCCCCCAGCACCATGTCCTGTGGCACCATCTTCTGATGTCTCATCAGACAATCTCGGCGCCAAGCCCTGCTACCTCTTCACACTTGAGGTGGTTCCCAGAGCCTATTTCACGCCTCATTCAAAAGGAAGATTAGGAGGGCTTTTTCCATTTTGTGCATTAAATGATTTAATTCACAGGGGACTTGGTCAACACAAGTATTCCAGCCTAGCCTGGCACCTCTACTGTTTGCAATTTGCTGTTCTGATTAAAACTGCCCAAACCTCATCAAGCTGTGTGTTGGGAACTAACAGAAGGAGCACCGTGGACCCCAACTGGACACCGGGTTGAGTTAACCGAGGCTCGGTGGGGGAGGGAGCAGAGGGGGTGTCTGACTCATTTCATGAAACTGATGCAGGAAGTGACACCCACAAATGATGGGAAATCCAGTTCCCTCTAAGACGGATGTTCCTATGGAAATAAATCTGATAAATGTTTAATTAAATGTTCAGAGGGCCCATTATTCACGGAGTAGTCGTTAACCCTGGAGGACTTCACGCTCCTGACCTTGTTAGCGCCCACGTTTAATGCTCATCAGTGTTTTCCCCCATGGTACAGGGCTTCCCGCGCTAACGTGCCCCTTGTGGAGAGCAGCGAGGACAACCTGGTTAGCCCCCAAGTCAAAACAGGGTGACACAGGGCGTGGGCGGGAGAGCCAGTGGTTTGATGGTTGGCAGGCGATTCCAGGAACCACAAACCTGAAACCAAGGTGCCTAGGCCTGGGGGATGCCCCTGCCCCACCTGTCCCACTGACCCCATGGTTCTCCATGGTGGTCGCCCGTGAGGAGCTACCCTCCTCGAGTTCTGGATGCTTCCATGGCCTGCAACATCCTGCAGTTCCTTGGAGATGCTCTACCACCCATGATGTGCTGGAAGGACCATCCTAGGATAGACAAGTCCGGTGACCCTGTCCTTTGTGGAAGTAGCGGCCGCATTGCTCAGGGATCTGAGGTTGTAGGCAATAGAATCCAGTGAAATCCTAAAGCAAGGGACAGAGGAACTGACCAGAAGCATCTGGGAAGCAGAAGCCTCAGGCCTTGGGAGGGGCAGGACCCAGGCGTCCCTAGGCTCTGGGCAGCAGAGTGAATGGGAAGACATTGCTGTCGGGACAGATCCTGGTGGCAACCTCAGAGGTCACCTTGTCAACCTCCTCATCTCACAGATGGCATCTGAGGACCAGGGTGTGACGGGACCTGAGCAGGTGAGCAGCAGCAGAGAGAGGACTAGCTCCCTGGTTTCTGGACTCCTGGTCCAGTGCTCTCAACACTCCTCAATGGACAAAACCCCCTGAGTGCAGCATCATGGTCCTCCCATGGTGGACAGTGGGTTTGGATACCGAGCAAACATCTACTTAGAGCATGTTGTGTGCCAAAAGAAAAAGATCGAGTGATTCTGTACTCAGTCTTTACTGAGAGCTTCGGTGAACACATGTTCAGAGGAAAGAAACGGAACACTTTACTGACATATAGACAGGCCCGCAGGATGTGGGGAGCTAACTGGGCCACCATCCCATCTTCATGGCTGGTTTCTCGTCAGGCCGCATCTCCCCCCGAGACAACAGTGAAAGCTACTTGCAGGCCCTCTAAGATTGGGAGTCCCTGAGTGGTGCACAGGGTTAAGCACTGGACTGTTAGCTGAGGTGCCTCGGAAGACAGGCCTGGCAATCTGCTTCTGAAAGCTCAGAGTCTTGAAAACCCTATGGAGCACAGTTCTACCCTGTCACCTGGGGTCGCCATGAGTCAGAATTGAGTAGACGGAAACTAACAACAAGCACAAAGTGTGTGCACAATTGTTCTCCCCTTACCGCTCATTCCACACATGTCTGTTGAGCACCTACTGTGTGCCGGGCCCTGTGCTGGGCATGGGGGGTTTTCTGTGGACAAGATGGATGGAGCCCCCATCCTCACGGAGCTGAAGTCCCCACTGGGGGTTGGCAGAGAAGAAGCGAGTAAAGAGATGGCGGCCCTGGCCCGTTTCAGAGAGGGATGGTGCACTGAGGAAGGGAAGCCAAGGAGGCGTGACTGGGAGGGGCGTCGTGGGAGATCCGGAGGCCAGGGAGGGCCTCGCTGCCGAGGTGGCATTGAGCCGAGACCCACGTGACGAGAAGGGCCAGCCTGGGGAGGTCTGTGGGAGAGCACCCCAGGCAGTGAGATGCTCCACAGACTCTGACTCTGCAGCCCACTGCTGTGGGGTAAGGGGCCACTTCTCAGGTGTCTGTTCTTTCCCTGCCCTGTCTCCCATCCCCTCTCCATGGAGGCCGTTCCTGTGGCAGCTGGTTTGCTGCCAACCTGTGTCCTGGGCATTGAGGCCGTCCCAGCTGATAATTTGTGTTTGTTAATCTTTCCCTTCAGCAGATGGAGGGATGTGGATTCCAGAACTCCATCCTTTATTAAACGAGTTCTTCCAGATTCCAAGGGTTTTGTCCATCAAGTATCCTTTTATTCATTCATTCATTCATTTGCTCACTCGTTCAATCCACAACACTTACAAACTGCCTACTATGTGCCAGGCACCGTTCTGGGCACTGGGAACACAGTAGTGAGCCAGACAGACTGAAAAGACAGACTCCGCCCTCCTGAGCGTGCATCCTAACACAGCGCCGAACGCTGACAGGTCAGCAGTGACGGGCGGGGCCGGGCCCTGGGCAGTGCTTTGGAGGGAAATCAGGCAGGGGGCAGACAAGGAGTGTCGAGGGTGTGGGGTGTCACTTTAACAGGGGGGCCAGGGAGGCCTCCCGAGAAAGTGACACTGAGAGGGAGCAGCCCTGTCTGGTGGAGGAGCTTTCCCAGCAGAGGGAATGGCCGTGCAAAGGCCCTGGGGTGGGTGTGGACCTGGAGGTTAGTGAGAAGGTCACTGTGGTAGGAGAGGAGAGAGAGAGGGGTAAAGCCACAGGGGGACCGGAACTGTAAGGAGGGGCTGGATCAGGCAGCCCCGCAGGCCACTGTAAGGACTTGGCGCCTTCTCTGGGTCTTGTGGAAGGTGGCAGAGCATTTTTACCAGCAGAGCAACATGATCTGACTTACTTGTTTCTGCCATCATTGGCTCAGCTAAACTCACTTCTTTAACAAGCCTCGGCCATGGGTGAGGGCTGGCTCCTGGCCTGGCCCTGACCCAACCCCTCCTGGACCTGCAGGCTGGCAAAAAGGGGCCTGCTCGTCTCTGGCTGCTTACCTGTGCCGTTTCTCACGTTCATCCCGCCCAAATTAGTCGTTTATGAGCCTCATTATACCTCAGCACGAGGCTTTCAGTGGCTGCAATGGCTTGTAAAGCATCTTTTTGCGGTTAATGGTCACTGGCAGGAGAAGAAAGGGCCTGAGCGGATTCGCTCCCCTTGATGCTGTGGATGTTTCAATTAAGGGAAAGGACAAGTCATTCCCCTTAACAAGGACCTGGCTTGATCACCAGCAGCCATGGAAGTCTCGGGGTGTCTTGGAAGCCGGAGCCATTGGTCCTGTGTGAGCAACATGGAGTAGATTTTATAAAAGCTGCTCCCAGGTGATAGGGAGTGGGCCCGGTGGTGGCCGAGCCTGCATCCTGCTCAGTGAGTGAGCTCTGTCTGTGCAGCTAGGTGGGGGTGTAGAGGAATCCCATGCTCTGGCCAGAGCCTCTGCTCCAGGAGGGCAGGGTAATGTCTGTTCTCAGATTCGTCATCCACAATGGTACCAGCAAACGCACAACAAAAACTTGCTGGATTGAACTCAGAGTACGTGGCCTGCTCGGTGGCCCTGGTTAAGGAGGGAGATCTGCTGAGTGCTTTTCCAGGTTCCACCTCCCCAAACTCCCCCAGCCTTCCCAGTCCGGGTGCTCCAGGTGGTATCTCTGTGTTAGTCAGGATGAGCAGCAGCAGCTGCTACAACAACCACCCCAAACCTCGGTGGGTTAACACATAGGAGTTCTTTCTTGCTCTTGTCCAGTCTGATTGTGGGGGGAGTGCAGCTCTCCTGGGAAGCTTTTCTTCCAATGGCTGCTCCAGGAATTCAGGCTCCTTCAACGTCATGATGCCGCCATCTTCAACACATGGCTCCAAGGTCACTTGGTAAGGGGACAGGAGATGAAAGGCTTATGCGGAGGGTGTTATGACTTTGCCTAGCATTGTCTTACATAATTTTAACCCTCATTCTCTTTGCCAGAGCCCAGGCACATAGCCCAAATTCACCACAAAGAAGGCTAGGAAATGGCTTCCCATGTGGACTGGAAGAGAAAATGGAATCAGTGAGCAGGCGGCCAGCCTCTGCCGTACCTTGTGAGAGCAGCAGCCAGAGGCACTAGGAATGAGCTGTTCATTCACCTAGTATACATTGTGCTTACCGAGGAGGTCCAGTTCCAGGCAGTGGGGACACAACAGAGAAGAAGACAGACATAGTTCCAGCCCTTGTGGAACTTCCGTTTTTGCGGGAGAGCAGCAAGATAGATGATGTTGCTCCCCAACAAGGTCCAAGACGGTGCACCATCATGTCCTCATGCTAGCCAGCAGGAAGGGGGGGAAATGGGACATGAGGGGCATAAACTTTCCTTTCGCTTTAAGAGGAGGATCAACAGTCGCGCATATCCATCTCTTCTTCTTTGGCAGCACCCTAGTCACATGGTCACCCTAACTGCAAGGGAGGCTGAGAAATGCATTCGTCATTCTGGAAGGCCATGTGCCCAGATGAAAGGCTATTACTGTGGCAGAAGGCAAGAGTGGATGTTGGAGACATAAGTAGGTTCTGCCCACTTTTTTTCAACTTGCTCCAGCCTAGGGTGACCAACTATCTCAGTTTTCTGGGACAGAGGCAGTTCCGGGGACATGGGTCTTTCAGTTTTAAGAAGTGTTAAGCTGTAAAAGTCTTGGGTAAACTGGGACAATTTGGTCCATTCTATCCCAGACACGTTGGCCTCCTTTCTGTGCCTCAAACAGGCCAAGAACATTCCTGCCTCAGGGCCTTTGCACTTGCTGTTACTTTTGCCTGGAAGGATCTTTCCTCAAAGTTTTAAGTAGCTCACTGCTTTTCCATTCATAAAGGATTACTAAGTGCCCATCTTGTGTGTGGTCCATTGTGCTAAGCATTACATGCTAGAAGGTAAGTCTTCTGGTACATTAAAATTTCAGCCACGCTCTAAGTATAATGAGATCTATCTCTCTGTTCTCCTCCCTGCCCACTTTGGTTTCAAATCTCCAAGAGTTAGTAACTTTCGTTCTCTGCAACTCTGAAAGGAACATCTCTTTCTCCAAGGCTCTGGCTGGACTTGCTTGCTGGCCAATCTATCTGATGTTAAAAAGAATCTGAAAGAAAAACATGCATTAAATTTCAAGATTATGATCTAGGAAGCAAGGATTTTGAAGAGTCTTGTACACCTAATAAAGCAAAGGGTGGATTAAAAGGAAGTGTGGGGTGGAAAAACTTGTCATTGACTCAAACCCCACCTTTAGGTGAGTTCATTGGGACAATCTTTCTGGAGGGCAATTTGGCAATATGTAGCAACTGCCAAATAAAAGTGCACCTTTTTTGACCTAAATTCCGTTTATAGGAATTTATCCCAAGGCAATATTCAGAAAAATGTGCCAAGATGAGTCTCTAAGAAGTTTTATAAAAGGAAAGAAGTATAAAACCCTAAGTGCCTATTGGCAGTGTGGCAGAGACTGCTGGTCCTCTGTCCTGCAGCCAGCTCTCTCCTCCCTTCAGTGACTGGGCACATGCTACATTTTCCCAGCCTCCTTTGCAGCTAGATGTGGCCATGTGACCAAGTTCTGGCCAATGGAATGTAATGAAAGTGTTTTGGTGGCAGTTTTGGAAATCCCTTTATACGGTAGCTGGCTTGTTTCTTTTGTCTCCTTTCTTATCTGTTCCTTCCTCTGACCTGCTTCATGGAATGTAGATGCGATGGCTGGAGCTCTTCCTGTCATCTTGGATCATGAGGATTAAGTTTGTACCCTAAGGATGGCAGAGTGTCTCTGCTTGACAGGAACTCATGGTTCTTAACAATTTTGTACAAGCCTCAGACCCCCAACCTCTAACCTTGGTTTTCATGAGAAGTAAATTTCTCTCTTAGCTAAAGTTCAAATTCTGCTAGATGGCATGGAACCAAACCCTAACGTGATAAAAAGCAGAAAATTCATTTAATGCATTATTAAAATACATTTGATACATCCCACATATGACGATACTAAAAATGATTGTGATACATAGTAATTGATGTGGAAATAGTGCCATAAAATACTGTTTAGTGAAAACAAAGCACTATTCCACTTTAATAAAACAAAAAGATGTGTGTATATTCAGGTGTCTCTGTGTATATATAGGCAGTCCCTGGGTTACAAACACCCGACTTACGTACACTCCATAGTTACGAACCAACCTTTGTAAAACTTACTGTATTAAAAATTCGAGGTACATACTATGGTTCATAATAACAAACAGGTACTTCTTTGCAATGCGCATCAAAACATTATTATTATTATTATTACTTGTCTTGGTTATAGTGCTGCCATAACAGAAATACCACAAGTGAGTGGCTTTAACAAACAGAAATTTATTGTCTCACAGTTTAGGCAGCTAGAAGTCCTAATTCAGGGGGCCAGCTCTAGGGGAAGGCTTTCTCTCTCTTGGCTCTGGGGGAAGGTCTTTGTCTTCTTTTAGCATCTGTGGGCCCAGCATTCCTTGGAGATCTCCATATGTCTTGACATCAATCTTTCCCTGGGTCTAGGAGGTTCTCAGCTCCCAGCTCTTCTTTCCTGGTTGTAGTGAGGTCCTTCCCTCTTTGCTCTTTTCTCTCTCCTATTATCTCTTATAAGATTAAAAAAAAAGCAAGGGCGTGACTTAAGTAAGTGTGTGACTTAAGTAAGGCAGTGACTTGAGTAAAAATGTAACTTAAGTAAGGGTATGACCTGAGTCACACCCTTTAGCAAGGGCGTGCCTCATGATACACCCCACACTAATCCAGACTAGTTAACCTACAGAGGTTTAGGATTTACGATATGTAATTACACAATACTACAAAATGGAGGACAACTATATAATACTGGGAATCATGGCCTAGCCAAGTTGACACATATTTTTGGAAGAAACAATTCAATCCATGACATTACTGTATTATTATGTTAAAGAAGTTTTAGAGTATCTGGAAATGTTTCTTTAATGTTTTTTATACATAGAAAGGTACACTATATACTAAGACAAACATTCGACTAACCGACGTTAGATATGAACCGTATCTAACTCTTCCAATTTACGTACAAATTCAACTTACAGACAGATTTAGGAATGGAACTCCTTTGTAATCCAGGAACTGCCTATACGTAGAAAAAACCCCGAACACTATTCACCAAAATATTAATGCTGCTTATCTTTGGGTGGTAAGATCAGTGGTGATTAAAACATTTGTCCTTAAAGTTTTCCACTATTTTTAAAGGCTTTTGAAATGAGTGTGTATGACTTTTGTTATTACTACAATCATTGGGAAATAATTCACCTCGAATTTAAACCAACTGGAACAAGAAGACATGAGAGTTTCCCTGCAGCCATCACTTCCCTTTCACGGAAATGTGGCCGTGGAGGACAGCCCTTCCACCGGCAGGCTGGGTCTCCTTTCATGGTCCCTGTACCATGTTGCGGTGCTGATGGTGAGCACATTTTGAGAGTCTGTTCTGCTGAGAATAAGGGAAGAGAGGACGACTAGTGACATTCAGAGCTTAGATGAGTGGGACATAGTGACTGCTACCTTTTTGAGGTGGTCTCATCTGCTTCCATAAAGATTAAACCAAACCAACCCTGTTGCTGTCAAGTCGACTCCGACTCATAGCGACCCTATAGGACAGAGTAGAACTGCTCCATGGGGTTCCTAAGGGGCAGCTGGTGGATTCAAACTGCCAACCTTTTGGTTAGCAGCAGAGCTCTTAACCACTGCGCCACCAGGGCTCCTCAGCCAAGAAAACTCTATAGGGCTGTTCTTCTCTGTCACATGGGGTTGCTATGAGTAGGAATTGACTTGACGGCACCCAATAACTGCCCTCAAACAGCATCTAGTACAAGTTCTAAAATTTCACAAGTGAGGATTTCTAATTCCTATTTTTTTTTTTAAATTCTCAACAGCAAGATTTTAGGGGCATTCTAACTAATATATTTGGAATCATAAAATGCACAAAGGAAGTCTAGGTATTTACAACCACTTTACACGCTGCACCATAACACTCAAAACCATCAGATTACGCTCTGGCTGTTCATGGACTTTGATGAAAGGCTGCACTCTTTTACTGGGAACATTTAGTACAGTGCCCCACTCTTGGTCCTAAAGAACCCAAAGAAAACAATTGAAAAGACATTTGGTTCAGTATAAGCCAAACAGATGATCTCATATCAGAAATTATAATATGATCTTACATGAAAACTAAACATTTAAAAACAGTCTGGCATTAAGTTCTCTTTTGATCCTGTTAAACTCTAAATCCTGGGCACGTGTGGATTCCTGAGGCCAGACTGAGAACAAGGAAGATTTTACGATGGAGCTCTGGTACGACATGGTTATCACAACGATTAAAGATGCATCACTTCTCAACTCACAGAATGCATGTATGTATGAGGTGCAGTTCAAATCCACCAGCTGCTCCCTGGAAACTCTGTGGGGCAGTTCTACTCTGTCCTATAGGGTTTCTATGAGTCAGAATTGACTCGGCGGCAATGGGTTTGGTTTTGGGTTTTTGACTGTTTGGTTAAGGCTCTCTGGTGGCACAGTGGTTAAGTGCTTGCCCGATAATGGAAAGATCAGCAGTTTGAACTCATCAGCTGTTCCGAGGGAGAAAGATGTGGCAGTTGGCTTCCGTAAAGGTTACAGCCTTGGAAACCCTATGGCTCAGTTCTACTCTGTCCTATAGTGTCGCTATGAGTCAGAATCAAGTTGACGGCAAAGAACAACAAACAACAGTCTTTGGATAGGTCTTGGGTGGTGTAAGGAGTGTGTGATTGGCTGCTAACCTGAAAGATTGGTGGTTTGAACCCACCCATTGGTGTTGCTATTCTTCCTCCGTGGCCTGTTCCCTAGTGGGGTTGCATGGTTCCCAGGCTAAGTGGTCTCAGACAGAGGGTTCAACTGTCTGTGCCTCTGGGAGCGAGCCCCCACCTCAAACACTCCCCCCCTACAAACAACAAAATAGCTGCAAACACACCAGCTGTTGCATCAGCCAACACTTCACGACTTCTTATGATTCAAATAGGTCCAATTTGAGAGGAGGTGGCATCTCCAGGTTAATCCGCCCCCCGTCACACCCCCAAAGAATAAAAGGCGTCTGGGTCGAACAAATCCACAACGGATGTTCCTTGGAGTAGAGTTGATCAAATTGCAAGTTGTGATGTGTTAGTGGGTCTTCCAATCAATGTAGAGGGTCGAGACAAGTACTTAGACATGGCAACAGACCAGAATAGAACAGCCCAGGAAATATCAGAGCGCATCGCACGGCAGGATGGTAAGTGCTGTTTGGGGAAACCTCTGCTTCATGTTTACATAATAGATATGCCTGTGTGCAGGGTCCCAGTGTGAAATGCGTTTCTCACTGTGGGTTGCATTACTAAGGGTTTGCAAAGCCTGTCTCATGCACGGCCTTCGTGTAACACAAACAGGAAATTCCCCTGGAGTCCGGCGAGTCTGGGTGCTGCTGATTTGGGAGAGGAGATGGTAAAGCCTGAAGAATCAAGTGAGAGGGCAAGGGTGGAAGGGTGGAGGTGACAGGAGGTGTCCCCATGGCTGGCATGTTGCTGCCTCCTCCTGGGCCCTCTCCCACCATCTCCTCCATGGTTAGCCTGCTGCCCGCCAACGCTGACCCTCACTCTACCTTGTCTCCCTGTTTCAGGATCTCCATAGCTGCACATCAGGGAGCTCTGGTGGTGCAGTGATTAAGCGGTTGGCTGTTAACCGAAAGGTTGATGGTTCAAACCCACCAGCTGCTTCACAGGAGAAAGACCTGGCAATCTGCTCCCATAAAGATTACAGCCCAGAAAACCCTATGGGGCAATTCTGCTCTGTCACGTGGGGTGACTATCAGTCGGAATCGACTCAATGGTACCCAGTAACAACGTAGCGCTCATCACCATCTGATATCACTTGATGATTTTCTGGTTCTCTTGTTTCTTGTTTGCCCCCTCTCCCCACTAGGGCGTTAGCTGCCCGAGGGCAGGAACCTCAGCTCCTGCTCCCTGAGGCACCCCCGGTGTGAGCATAGTGCAGACGAGCAGCAGGAGCTCAACAGGTGTGAGCTATTTTTGTTGAATTAATGGCCTATCCTAAGGGCTGAGGTGCATTATACCACACTGGGAAATGGTACAGTCATTCCCCGGAAAGGGCTGGAGGGTCTGGTGACAGGAGGGGAGCTTCCAGGGTAGGTGGGGGGGTCCTCTTCCTCACACGGATGAGATGTTGTAGCAGACCCTGTCGGTCTCCCCTTGTCCCCTTGCCCTTACCACTGCATCTGCCCACTCGACTTCTCACTGCCAGCACCTGCGTCTCTCCTGAGGACTTTCCCCGGCCACATGGTTGGCTCTGTGTGGAGCCTGGAAGATTGGAAGTGCTGGGAAATTAATGCCCCAGGAGCAGTCCTGAGCAATGTCTGATGGAGGGGGTGGATAAACACGCTCACTCTTGCACCCCTTGGGTGGGATAACTCTGAGGTGCATGTTCTGTGCTGCTTCCCCAAGTTTCCCAGTGAGACTGACCTCCAATTGTCCATACTGGTAAACTGCTTGAACTGACTGGGCACAGCCATCCCTTCCCAAGCACCTCAGGCCCCTGTTCTGACCGGCGCTCCTGGACCAGGCTCCATGAGCTTGCAGGCAGCCCCCTGGCCATTTCCTAGAGAAACAGGCAGAGTGCCTGGCTGGCTTTTGTCCCTTCCTGTCTTGCTGTCCCCTGTCCCCTACTGGTATTGCTTGTGACCACCTCCCAGTAAACTGCTTTTACCGGGATCCTCGTCTCAGGCTCCGCTTCTGGGGGAACCCAAACAAAGACATAGGGTAGAGGGCCTGATTCTGGTGAATCTTCACCTTCTGTGCGTATGATTTCTGTGTGTGTATATGTATGTATGTATGAGGATTTTCCCCGAGTTGGAGCGGATTCACAAGACTTTCTAGTTGGTACAAACCGGCGTCAGGGGTTTTATGTGGCAGGGCTGCAAGGACATGGCTCTCTTATCCCAGAATCCTCGGGCCTGTGGGGGGTGGAGAGGAACAGCAGGGCAGGAAGAATGCTGGGAGGGGGGATGAGAGGGGAGCAGAGAGGCAAGGCAGGTGAATGGAGCGGGGAGAGGAAGCGGGGTGAGCACGTGAGACAGAAAGAGGCAAAGGGGCTGAGGTGCCATTCGGCGAGCTGGTGGAGAAGCCTTCCTGCGTGGCTGAGTCAGCAGCTGCCTGACTTAGAGACACTCATTGTCCCGCCAGGGACCCCTTGGAGCTTAAGGACTCTGTCAGAAGAGAAATAGATCTTTGGAGCCACTCAATTTTCACTCCATACATGAGGGGCCTGGACATATGTGCGGGCAAGCTTACACACACGTGCACACACACACACTAACAAGCACACACAGTCACACACACACAAGCACACACACCCAAGGCAGGTGTCATTAAACTGCCCGCCGCTTGCAGAGTGGTCGGTGCTCAGCCTCCTGACAGGGACTGTGTGACCCGCTCGTCCTGAGGGGAGTCTGACATCGGGCCACCTGCTCTCCATGGCATCCCAGCCTGAGACCTGCTCGTAAGCTGAAAAGCTTCAGGGCTTCCACGAGCTCCCGTGTTAATTCATGCAGATCAACCGTTCACTATTTAGTACTCCACTGTTACGGGAGGCAGCCAGGCACAAAATTGACATCTGCTGTGTGTGTATGTGTGTGTAAGTGTGAGTACAGAGTTAGGATGGGGCCAGGGCAGACACTGCATGAAAAATATAGCCAATAGTAACTGGATTACAGTTGTTGATTGCTTTCACAGTACTTAACATGGTATATTAATCCCAAACATGTATTGTATCTGGTCAATTCTGAAATGTCTCACTGATAGAATGTGGGGTGAAGGAAGAAATAACACACTTGTGAATTGGATGACGCCCCTTATCCTGCAGTCCTGAAATTGCTGGTGGGACAGGGACTGACACCAGGTAGAATCTGACATGTCCAGCAGAGAATTCTTCAGTGATTAGTCATCAGGACCACGGAAACCCAAGGCTGTGTGGTGGGGCCCCAAGCTCTGTGTTTCTCACTTGCTGGTTGTGGAATACAGTTGGTGCAGCTGGGAAGAAAGATGGGTGGAGGACAAGAAAGGATTGGAGAAATGCCCAAACCTGGTTCTTCATCTACTGCAGGTCACAAACTCAAATGCCTACAGGGGTCTGTCAAGTAGCAATGAGTGAGGAAGACCAAACCCACCCAGCCAACAGCAGTACTTCTTGAGTAACTGTCACGTGCCAGACACTGTTCCAAGCTGGTTTTGGATATTGACTCATCCCATCCACCCCACTCAGCCCTATGGGACAGGTTATATTATTGTTTCCATCGAGGAAGGGGACACAGGCCCAGGGAAGTAAAAGCACTTGTCCAGGGCCACACAGCTGGCAAGCAGCATATGGACAACACAGCACAGGAGTGACAATACATGGCAACAGATTCTGGTCCTCTGTGCTGGGGGGGGGGGACAGTAGGGAGGGGTGGAGACTGTGGCACACTGGAGAGAAGAAGCCCCCATTAAAAGGGGCTGCAGGGACCTAGCTCCAGCATCGCTGCTATGAGACAATGTGCGCCC